>JAVGVS010000012.1:4766274-4809343 GCA_032718565.1 Distichodus sexfasciatus
TGAAATATCGGAATTCAGTTTTCCATAGAATTTATTTATTGCTTACCATTCTAAGTAGATACCTCCACTTTATTTTTAAAACCCATAAACAGATCTTCAAAGTTGTTCTTGAAGTTGTATAGGTACTTTGTTGTGAGTCCTCAGTTAAACATCTAGCGCCATATCTCCTGTACCTGACAGGTAATATTTTAGGAATTTTAATATCTCAAAAAAAAAATTTTTCATGGTAACACTCAACTTTAGCATATTTTAACTGGCTTTGCCAATGCCCATTTAATACCACATCCATTCATTTTAGAAGCCCATAAAATCATCCTCCGTGCTGCTGCTGGACTGGAAGAGCTGCCACAAGTCCATGACAGAGGCTGAAAAATCTGGCAATTTAAGAGTCGGTGCTTCTTCTTGTTTAACAGGCAAAGCCCCCTCTGGAGCCTTCCTTCTACTCCTCACATCCCACACTTTCCTCAGTAGAGTGTTAGGGGGACTGTCCATACTGACCCGTTCATGTTCTCTGGTGGACAGAGACTTCTGAGCTAAAACAGCAGGTATCTCAGTTTTAATTGCCCCATCACCAAAACTGGGCTGAGCCCTCGGCTGAAGGGTCACACGTTCTGCATAATCCGACAGTGGCTTTTGCACAGTTTTGACTTCCAGGACAAATCCAGACGGATCTGACACCACATTTGTACATGGAGATTTCTGTACTCCTGATGAACGGTGGGTGGTCTGAGGTTTTTGCCCTGAAGACACAAAATCCAAACTTTTAACATGCTGCTGAGATGACTGTGAATTTGAGCAAACTTTACTGTTCCTCTCAAGGGAATCAGAAAAGCAATGCTGCCTGGTGCCAGAATTTGAGGTTCCAAGAGTGTTCTGTAAAGCAGCATTAGAGATGGATTCCATTCTGAAGGAACCACGTTTGGATTGGGATTTCTCCACAGCGCCGGTCAGCTCTGCACCGTCCTCACCAGGACTCAGCGACGACTCTCTGCAACGCTTACGGAGTGCTGAAGGTTTTTCACTGTTGCGTTCTGTGTTCAGAGGGCTCCACAGCGAAAGCTTTTCAGTTACACCCTCCTCTTCAGTGCCTCGCATGACGGCATCTTGTAAGTCTCTTCGCACAATTGGTCCAGGAATGAGGAGGGGCGACGACATACTGCACTTCACTCTACAAAAAAGCCCCAAAAAAGAATAAATGAGTGTTTTAAATGAGTTAACTGCCAAAAACCAAGCTGTTTGGTTACCTGATAATTGAAACTTAGCACTTTTCTAGACACCCAAAGCACTTCAAAGAAAGAATGTTTTTCTGTTTTAACCAGCACCAATATTTAGCTTTAGGGGTCAACCGATTATTGGCTGGGCTGATTATCGGAGGGCGATATTAGGTATTACGCCGATTACCGGTACTGGTGTTTAATTTTGACCAAAACCGATATTAAGTAATTACAAGGTGTGCTGCTGTCATTCCACTGTCATGTCTGCTCTCTGGGCCTTTTGGTCTTGACTCACTGCTTCATTTAATATCTGATCACATGTCACACGAGTAGCAGCAAATCCATGCTGAAGCCTTGTTGTCACTCACACCACACTCACACCTCAGGAGAGAGTTTCAGCTGAACTTGGTGTTTGTAAAATGAAAAATTGACAGATTTTCTTATTTGGCATATTGGTCCCAAATATCAGAAAGCCCTGTTAACTACCAAAAACCAGTCTCAATATCGGCCCTGAAAATCCAATATCGGTCGACCACTACTTAGCTGGCCCTTGATGAAGACAAGAAGAAGAAGGGAAGGGAGGCAGAAAGGATAAAAGAAAAAAGCATGACAGATTTAGAAAATTAGACTACAGGGAATAAGAATGAGGAAGAGGGTCATTAGAGTAGGGGAAAATAGAAGACAGAAGACAGGACAAGAGGGCATGGGGAAAGGGGTCAACAAGAGGCAGCGAAGAAGACAAAGAAATGAAGGGAATGGGAAAGAAAAGAGGAGAGGATAATGAGCAGTGTGAAAAAATGTTATACAGGTTAAGAAAAGTAGAATGTTGAATGGAAAGTCACTTCAACCAGTACCAATGTGCAGTTCCAGATGCGTTCTGCACCACAAAATGTAGGAAAATGCTTTAATTGCTTTCCGCACACTAGTTTAGGTGGTGAATTGGAGACACCCAGGGCCTTAAGAAAGATTCTCAGGGATTTTCTACAACCTCAAAGTGTCTGGACCTCACTTTTACTTTGCATCAAAATAAATGAAGCCCTTCACCTAGTTTCTCTTTTAAGAGCAGATTGGGGTTTTTTTGTTCAGGAAAATCTTTTGGCCTGTATCTGCTAAAACAGTTTACAGAGGGGAAAAATGCATTTCTATTTTTTCCTGTCCCAATAAACTCACTCAGAACTACAGGGCCATCTGCTGGACCACAGCTTAGGTTGACATTTGTATTTACATTTAGCAGACACTCTTATGCAAAGCAGCGTACAACAACGGTTTGTAGTCACCGACTGTTCTTCAATCTGTAACACTATACTTAAATCAACATCTGTCATTAAGACCAAGTTACCACCTTTGTTGCATACTTAAACAAAACCTGTTAGAGGAAAATGGAAGTTAGTGCACAGAACAAAAGTAGAGGTCAGCAGGTTAAGTTTCTTGTTGGAAAAACAAAGTAAACAATAAGTATGAGGGGTAATTTGTTCCCAAGATACTCCAAGATACTTTACCTTTTCTTCTGGGTGTCCAAGTGCATGAGGTCACAGGTGAGTCCTGAGATCACTCGGTCAACCACCAGATATTCCTCACTCTTAGAAAAAGCCTGATGCTGAGCACCTTGCAAGTGCTGAAAGTGCAGTAAAAGTGCAGAAAAGGTAGTTCAGATGTCAAATAAACCATAGTCAATACATTTGTACATCTAGAGGATTATGGTACTTACAGCTTTAAGGCTCTCGAATTTGACCTGGCAGCACTCACAGTAGCCACCTTTCCTCCTGTTCCTCCCCTCATGGCCTCTTCGCCTGTCCTTCCTGCTCTTTATACCCTCATCTGTAGGAGACCTGGGCAGACCAAAAAAGTTCCATGATTAGACAATTTTGCAAAATAGGGGGATTAAACTCAGATTAAATAAGTAATTGCGTTAAACTTTGCCTATGCTAGAGTTCCTTATATAAAATGAAGGAGCAGTTCAACATAAATCTAATCTTTAGGATACTTTTAAACACATCCTGATCACTTTTCACAATTACTGGCAACCCTTGTAAATAACAACAAAAAGGGTTAGAAAAATTCACATCAATAATTAACTATTTAATCAAATGTGTCAACTGTTGGGAAAATTTGATTAGGAGGTTTTCCTCCAACCTCTTACAATCACAAACACAGTCACTCAGACCACTGTACCACTACCTTCCATATGTTTTTCTAACCTTTAAAATCTGTACAAGGGCCACGCATATTTGTGTAGAGCACTTGAAATATGAAGGAGTAATGAGTACATTAGAAAAGTAAAAATAAAATTTGTGGAAGCAAAGGTAATGTATGCAAAGATCTGACTTGATTGATGGCTGTTTGAGACTACATGGCCTGCATGGAGGATTTGCACTGATGAAAAGTAAACAATACTATTGGATTACTTCACAACCCATTATAGAACTGCCAGATTTAAATGACGCTATCAGGGGAAACTCAATCAAAACCATCCATTGATTGTTACCAGGCAATGAAGATATGAGCTGAAACTCATCCTCTAAATGTTTACTATAGATACCCTTAGACAGCGATTTGGTTGTGCCTAAACGTACCGCTGCACTCTGGCGGGCTTCTTTCCAGGAGAATCAAGTTCTTCTGCTAGGAACGGACTACATGGGGCAGCAGATGAGAGGTTACACACAGGCATGTTGGCCATTTGCAGATAGAGGGGACGGTAGTGTCTGTATAAAAGAAAAAATGTCATTAAATGTATAATGTTTTAATCCTTTCATATCTAAAGTAAAAATGAGGAAAAGACAACCTGAATGAAGAAAAAAATACTTGTGTACCTGCTGGAGTCTTCCACTTTAACAAAGGGCTGCCTGATCCGTCCGCCTAAAAGCAAAGGGGTTTAATTAGTAAAATATTTTCACTGATCAGAACACAAATCTGGGTTGAGTCACTTGTGACGTGAAAATGGAAAGATAGGAATGAGCTGCAGAGGAATATGAGATGTTTCAGTGATGCATTTAATTTTTTTTTGTGTCAGACAAACCACAATCAATGTAAAGGCAAACTGGATTAGAAATTAAGCATTTTAAGGGACAGATATAAATAAGTCAAATGGTATTGAACGGGACAGCTTTGGGGATATAAAGTTGTACTGTTCTCACCACTGCATTTCTGAAAAGACATCTTCTCTTTTTGTTCCAGTTTAGTCTTAAACCAGAAAGAAAAAAATTAACACCAAACATGCTCTTGAAATATCTGCAATTATTTTAGCTAGGCAAATGTACTCAGGGTCAAATGTACTTACAGCTTTCTTCACTGTGTGAGTTGTAGTAGTTTTGAGCGGAGCAAGGTTGTATTTTTTCTTATCAATGTAAGAAATGACATCTGTGGCCAAGGGAAGGGTAAGAGAAGAAAAACGATGAGTACATTTGTTGAAAGTAAAATGCCACATCAGTACAGCATACAGTATTTTACCCTAACATAACTTACAGACAACAGGGATTAAGAATGAAGAAATTAGGAGCACATTAACAAAACATACCATCAATGTAAAGGATTTTCACACCCCATTCAAGTGCATTTGCCAGGATTCTGTTCACATGAATACGTTCCTAGCGCATTGGGGGAGGGATGGAGAAAAAAAAACATTAATTGTAATAGCAAAGCCATACCCTGTTAACCCTCCATCAAAAACAAGTAATGAGAAAACAACCTTAAAAAACAATTAACTCACCTGTTCTTTAACAACTCTCTCTACTAAAGATTTGCCTCTACTAACCACCAACTGCAAAAAAACCCAAAACAATAATCAGGTGTAGTGAAATTGTAAAACAAGATTGTAAACAATAAGAGTGCTCTTCAGTGATTGTAAATCCTCTTCTTACCTAGGAGCATATTTTAAATAACTTTAGTAAATATCAGAATCTTTGTGAAAACCAAACAAATTTCTTCTTAAAAACAGTTGGTGAATGATGGCCACTGTTTTCCGTCACACGGACAAACGTATGTTTCTAAATAATAATATAAATATAAATAATAGCATCTAATAAATACCTTGGAGGGTCTCCTATCCATATAAATGTGTTAACTAGGAAATACACAACTAGAGTTAAAGCAACCTTTAGAACGACTGACTTTTGTCAACGTGTTGCTCAGGCTGTGTCTTTTGTAGTTTTTGTATCTGTAAAATGAAGTAACAAAGGGCTACATACTGTATCTGTGGGTCCCTGTGAGCTACCCCTGTGTCCGTGACTGTCTCTCTTGCTGGCCGGGTGAGGGGAGCTGAGCCCAGAGTCCGGGCTGGGCACCGGCGAGTCCTGGGTAAGCTGGTGTACATGACGAGCTTCAGGCCTGCTAGACACCAGGTATCGGATGTCTTTGCTGAAAAACTTTTCCACTGTCTGGTGCAGAAGAAAACAAAACAATAAAAATAAGCCTTCAAAAACGTATAGGGAACAAGCAGAACTATATTTGCACATAAATGTGAATAAACATTCCCACTGTGATTTGTTAACTGGCAAAGCATTGGTTAAGATTAGCATGACAATATCTAAGATCAGATTCTTTATTCGCCATATACGTATAGACATACTTATAACGTACATAAATGTAAATCTGATTCACTGCTAAGACTGTGAAAGACATTTTAAATACAAATAAGCAAGTATTTAAAAAAGTTTCTAAACAGCTAAGCTATATAAACACGCCGGCACAAACAAGAACAGAACTAAACACACACATGCATACATACACTACAGTAAGCAATACAATCTGCAACTGCACGTCATACATTGTTAAAGAAACCTACTATACACATTAGTTCTAGTTTACAGGATTTATTTAAAAACTGTATTCTATGAGTCTTTTTATATACTGTGGAAACTTGTCTCACTTGTGTTAATTTACGTGTGTCTACACCTATACACCATCCTTATCACAATGACTAGACAATATTCAACTCAAACTTAAGGAATTGTGAATTATACTTGAGTAAATAAGTTTACAGTAAACTCACTCCTCCAAGGTTGGTGATGTCTCTTTCCAGAGTCTGGCTCCTTTTATTACAGGGCAAATCCAAATAAAATATCCGGCCCGTAAAGGGCTTCATATGAAGACTTTCACATGCTTTACTTTTACATGCTGCTCTCTTACGCCCGGTGGTGTCCAGCTTTGTCTCTGTTAATAATGAAAAATAAAAAGAAAGTGATTCAGTTTAGCATTTAAATCAGACCTAATGTAGACCTAAAGGTGGCATTCTAGTTATCTTCTCACCATTTGTTGGTGCGCAAAATAAAATATAAAGCCAAATCGTGGACTTACCTTGCAGCTTTGGCTTTGTAGACCTAGAAAAACTCTGACTTTTCATCACAGTTTTGTTGATCAACAGTCTTTACTTAGCGTTGCCCTGCAGAAGGTAAACACATATGTTTTGTTTACAGACGCGACGTGAAAAACAAACACCGTGTTAATGTAATCAAAGGAGTCTTACTTCGCTTTCTCTGAGCTTGTCCTACATATCTGTGGGATTTTGTGATAAGTACTGACGTTGCTGTGGTTGATATTTGGCCATGCTGACGGACTCCGTCGTGTCCGTTAGTTAAAAGGAGAGGAGGCGCTTCGCTTTTTTTAAACGCGCCGCACGTTACGCAGTAAGTTTAAACGAGCAAGATGATGCTAAGCTAAAAAAGAAAAGAAAAGAAAACTCAAACAATTAACAACGCCCATTCGACAATCCCTCGAATAGTTTTAATCTTAGCCAAAATATATATTTAGTCGAAATATTTACATAATAAAAGGCAAAAGCAATAGTCGCTATACTACCAAATAAAAACTTAAGTTACTCTAAACAAACCTGTTTCCATTTTCCCGCTCGCAAGCTGACTTTCCTCACGACGTCACCAGGGTCACTAGTCTTCGTTTCCAAAAATCGAGTTTCTCCCCAAGTAATGTCTTTTTGTGATTTGCCCTCCTTCAAAATATCCAGAAAATGCGTATTATTAAATACTGTTCCCTAGTATGTTTGAAGCTTGCTCACACTTAAGTTTTAGACTATTAATATATATTTTCCTTGTACATACGTAACGTCATTTAAATGCCCACCAGGAAAAACGAATCTGTCGCCGGGAAAATGAAGGCACTGCGCTCAAACGTCATGTGTAGTGGACATGCAACTGCGTGAACTTCCAGTGCAGATAAATAAAGTGAAGATAGCCTTATGACGGTGAAGCAGTGGGAGGACGTCCAGTTAGGGGTCAGATACAGCCCGTCTGAGTTGTTCTTTAATACTGACACCTTTCGGAAATCGCGCCGGACTGAGAGCGCTGTTAGGCGTAAGCAGAATGGCGAGATGAAGCGATAAGTGTCACGAAGAGGAAGGTGGGGTGAGTGGGGTGTCTCGCTTGAACCCTTTGGATGAAAGGCTGCAAAACCGACATTGCTCGGTAAATAAAGCAACTCCGCCGCCGCCCTCGGACGGGCCTTTTCAAGGCGATCAACTTGATGCAATGCCAAGAAAGTGTTGGAGCCACGTGACTTACACTGACTTTGCAACACCGGCGTTTTGGAGCAGTCACATGCAACGTCAAGTAATACCGATTTTATGCTCGTTTTTGTTTGCTTGACTCGTCCGATTCTCATTTTCCAAGCAACTAATCAACCAGTCTGTCTGATAAACAGAACTGTCTGATTTTGGAGGCTATCATTAATAATATATCTAGAGGAAAGAGTTATTTTCATCTATTATAACATCATTTTTGATGCACGTCCTTTAAGAAATCACCTCAGTATAGAATGTCTGTTTTGTTGCCAAATCGACATGTTTAAGCCATTGGCTTAATAATCCTGTACTGTTATATATCGCAGAAAAATATAGAATATTTTTTCCCCAATATTTCCCAATTGTGATTGCACCTTGCTACCTTTTTCCTCATTACAGGCTCTTATGAAATGGCTCAGAGTTCTCAGGGATCTATGGACAGCATAACACCGCTCCAGCAGATGGCCGCCTCCTGCTCTGGAGCCTTTCTTACATCACTCTTTGGTAAGTGAGCGAGATCTCCAAAAGACAGTCTCTATGCTTTCATTACATTTTCATTAATGACATTCATGTAGCTTATGCTCTTATCCAGGATGACAGTCACCATAGAGCAATTTGTGGCTAAGGGTCATTTCCATTCATATCAAATCACAAAAAAAATTATAATATTGTTCAACATTTTTATTCCTCAGCTGAACCAGACATTTAAGTGAATCTTCTCTTTTAATATTTGAAGGAACACAAGTTTTTGTAGTTTATTTATTAGCACACACTAAGTCCATTTGACTTTTGAACTAGTCTGGCTTAATGCAGTGACTTAGGCTGAACTTAATTGGTTTTGGAATAATTACTAAATCCATTAACTCTAATGTAGCCAGTCAGTCAATGAGCTTTATTTCTCAGGATTCACTTTTTCCCAATAACCAGTATTCTTATTTTAGCCAAATTCCTACAGAAATTAATTAGAAAGTCTTAAGGTTCTGTTGTTTTATACAAACAAAGTACTATGGTGAATATGAAGAACTCTCAGTTGGCACAAATTCAAGCTCATTATTATTAAAAGGTACGTTATAAAACAACTCTTTTTCTTCCCTTCTCAGTAACACCTTTAGATGTCATCAAGATCAGACTTCAGGCACAGAGAACTCCTTTCCCTAAAGGTAAAAACGCATTTTGCATGTTTGCATTTTGTAAGGCTGCATCATTTCCACGTTTAACTAATCTTCTGCCCCATTTTCCCCACAGGGAAGTGCTTTGTGTATTGTAATGGCCTAATGGATCACTTGTGCGTGTGTGATAACGGCAATGGAAAGGCCTGGTACAAACCTCGTGGCCATTTTAGCGGCACACTGGTGAGTTTAAAGTGGTTTAAAACTGGGTGTTTCCAAGTACTGTCATGTAATAGATTTATTCATAGTGCAAGACTGTTTTTAGATTTAGTCCAATTTTGTTTTGTTTTGTGATGCAGGATGCCTTCGTTAAGATCATACGCATGGAAGGGGTCAAATCACTGTGGAGTGGCCTCCCCCCAACACTGTTAGTCCTCTGCACCATCCACATCTGCTCTTTTCATACAAGTTATTGGATTGGATTGTCTTGGATTTATAATTACTTACTTGTCGTCTTCAGTTATAACCAGTGTTGGGAAGGTTACTTTTAAAACGTATTCCACTACAGATTACAGAATAAATGTATTTTGTAACGCATTCCGTTAAGTTACTCAATGTGAGTAACATGTTCTGAATACTTTGGATTACTTAATATATTGTCATGCTTTTTACAACTACATGAATGTAGCAATCACATCCTGCAAATTCTTGTTTGTTTGTCTCTACCAATTGGCTGTTAAGCCCAAATCTCCCTGAATAGACAATATATTTACTGTAGGTAGAGGAGGAAAGACGAAATTTCAGAGTAAGAAATGCATTCCTGCCGGGCACTGCTGGCTCTGTTGTGCTGGCTCCGGGTCCACTGTGTAACTGACGCCACCAACATTAACAGGACGCTTACATTAGAGCCTCTCATTGCGTGTTTTGTTAGGGTTTCCGGCAATGCGTGGAATTACCTAAATTAGAGAGGGGATAGCCTAACATATGAAACAGGAAAAGACCGCCGTGTAATCCATTTATTTCAACAAAGTAACTGTATTCTAATGATCACCTATTTAAACAGTAACTGTAACGGAATACAGTTACTCATATTTTGTATTCTAAATACGTAACGCCGGTACATGTATTCCGTTACTCCCCAACACTGGTTATAACTAAGTTTTAACTCTAGAATACTTGAGCTGTAAAGCCAAATGAATGAATAGGAAAGGACACATATCAAAGCACCTATGCATTTTTATGCATTATGCATTTATACTTTGCTGATTAGTACATCTTCTTAATTCAGTAAAATAGTCCTGCCCTTACTGGCACATAGGATAAATTATCACATTGGGAATAGCAAATGTTTTGAACATTGTAGTATTTTTGAGGTGATTGTTATTGCATGCTTTGAGTGAGTGTAGTGTAGTCAGACTGCTCCTACTCAAAGGCAGGACTCTATTCTAATATTCTATTCAGGCTTCCAGTGTGATTCTTAGGCGTAATGTAGAGGCACTTTAAGTACCTAATGCAGTATCATTTTTAAATTTTGTTTGTCTGTTTATTTATTTATTTATTTATTTATACCTCAGTGATGTTTGCATTTTAGCCACCTTATCCCTTATAAGAAATATTTTTGTCATTTTATCATTAAAGAAAATCTTAAGTAAACCCCATTTGTACATAGAGAATGTTGACAATCACCCCAGAAAGTAAAGAAAGTCCTGTTCAGCAAAATATAAATGCATTGCAAAATAGTCTCATTTATGTATATTTTTCAAGTATCTCAGATAAATATTGCACGTGAGATTATTCCCAAATTGAAACATAAAATGTGGTGCCATTGTAGGTATTCCATTATAAACCATTTTAAACTGACTCAAACTGCAAAATTACTTCCTGTGATAATTGTGTGTGCAAAATTACTTCCTGTATATATCAAATACAAAAACAATTTTATGACTGAAATATTCCTTTAATGTTTCTGTTTCTTTTCATTAATGCTATGGCTCCACCCTACAGAGTGATGGCGGTTCCAGCCACAGTCATCTACTTTACCTGTTACGACCAGCTCTGTGCTGCCATCAGGCACCGCACGTCCAACTGGGCAAATGAGGCACCTCTAATAGCCGGAGCCGTGGCCAGAGGTAAACTGAAAGGGGCGGTTTCCCAGAAAGAGATTAAGACTAGTCTTGGATTACAGAGTGTTTTGAATGGAGATTTTCCATTGAAAAAGAAATATAATTAGTATAAAGAAAATATAGTATAAAGAAATATAGTAGTATAGAACTAGTCTTAATCCCTGTCTGGGAAATCTCATGTTTGCTGCATGAGATTTGAAGCAACAGAAATTTGAATGCTACGGAACATTTCTACAGGTTTTATTGTTTTATTGGAGTAAAACAACACACACCAAAGAAATATATTTCTTACAATTCACAAACAAACAGGTAGCAGCAACAACTGCTACATTCTAATTCAAATAAAATATTTGAAATGCAAAGCTGAAAAACATCCGAAATGCCAAATACCTTTCTAGTGTATTGAATGTAATTTAACATGAAATGATTAAAGTGCACAACTGAATAAAAAAACAAACAACTATCTTTAACTGTGCTGCTAACTGCCTGGTGGTAACGTCTTTTCTGTTGGCTAGCATGAACTTCTGGTGCTCCTTAATGTGAAACTTCTGCAGGTGCTTTAATAAATTGATGGTATTGTACGTCGCAGCCGTACTTCCACCCCTCAGCACGCTGGCTTTACACACATTACAAAAAGCTTGCTTTTAGGCGTTCCAGAGTAAAATATTGCCAAAGAAACAATATTTTTGTCAAGCCAACAACTTAACCTTCCTCACTCAGAGTGAAGTTGCCGTGGATTCATGGTAAGATGTAAAATGGAATCTGGATCAGGAGTTGTCCATTGTTTTTCTCTGTTATGGTTTGCTCATCATCTAACAGGATGTGCTATTGTGTGTGATGCAACCAGTCTGTGTGTATGTTTTTGTTTTTCAGTTGGCTCTGCAACTTTGATCAGTCCTTTAGAACTTGTGCGCACTAAGCTGCAGTCGGAAAGGCAGTCCTACAGAGAGCTGAGTGCCGTGATCCGCTCGGCCGTGCAGACTGAAGGCTGGCTTGCTCTCTGGAGGGGTTTGGGACCCACGCTACTCAGGGACGTGCCTTTCTCAGGTAAATCAGTAGTCCGCTGTTTTACTTATCTGAGACCTTTGGATCTGGTTAGAACCACAGCTGGTTGGAACTAGACCTGGAACATGTGCTGATACTGTACTGGGAACAAATGTCACATTTGTATAACACTGATGAGGAGGCAAAAATGGAAAGGAACATGGTGGGTCAGGAGAAGAGAGAACAGAAGACAAGAGGAGGAGGGGGAAAGGAAAAGAGGCAAAAGGGGGAGAAGAGAGGAGAAGAGGCAGAATGAAGAGAAGAGAACCAGAGGAATGATGGGGCAAAAAAACAGCAAATTGGACAGGAAAGAGAAGCAATGATTAAGAAAAGCAGAATGGTGAGAGGAAAAAAGAGAAAGGAGAACAGGAGTGGAAAGGAGAAGACAAGGGGGAGAAATTAGAGATGAGGAGAAGACAGGGGAAGAGGCAGAAAGAGGAGAATAGTGAAGAAGATGTAGAAAAGACAGAAGAGACAGAAAAGTGCAGAGATAGAGTGTGGGGCGGTAAAAATGTAGGAACTGGGACAGCAAGTATGAAGAAAAGTAGCTTAGAGGGAAAGAGTACAGTAGGAAAAAAAAGAGAAAGGGAGGTAGAAAAAGAGGAGAGGGAAAGAGAGAAAAGTAAAAGCCAAGAGCAAAAGAAATGGTGTAAAGGAAGCAGAAAGTGGAAGAATGGAGGAAGAATGGGAAAGAAGAGGGATATGAAACCGAGGGGAAAGGAGGCAATAAAAACTTTCTACATACGAAATCAAGGCTCTTGTGGGGGAAACTATTGACAATCTTTAACAGTGCCAGATTAAAAAAATATGAATAATTTTGGGAGTGATAAAAGAACAGAAGATTTACATTATATGGAAAAAAGTCCCTGAGCTGTAGTTGTAATGATAGCAGACAGTGTTGCTTCGTACTAAGGACAAAATAAAAACTCAGAACATAAACATGAATCAGGAATTACACTCACACAAACAAAAAGTAAAACCCACCTTATTCTGTGTAGAGAGATGACAAGGGCAGAACGGCATCACAGTTTTTACAGTACAGTGTATCCATTACTGCTCTGGGATTTTGTGATCTACACAGACCCCACAATAGCGCCCCCTGTTGGTCCCACCGACTCCCCTAACAGCAGCAGGCATCATTATTAGTTGGTCTCCCATTCAAGTACTGGCCATATCCAAACCTGCTTAGCTTCAGATTGCCTAGTCTGTAGACGAAAGTGGTGGTTCCAGATATGGTTCATTTGCAGTGTGTGAAGACGGCTTCTGAACAGATGCGGCAAAATTTGTTACTGCACTAGCTATCACTAGAAAATCACACTTCCGTTTTTGTCATACCACTATTGTTACTGCATGTAATTCTGTGTCTTCCGCATCGATTAACCTACTCCCAATCTGTGTTTTCAGCTATGTACTGGTATAACTACGAAAAAGGCAAGGCCTGGCTGTGCTCGTACACCAGGGTCAACGAGCCGACCTTCACCATCGCCTTCATTTCTGGAGCAGCGTCTGGCTCGGTGAGTCCTCACTTCTAGTCACATTCTGGTGTTTACCTTAAATCAGGGTCTCCCAGTTCCTGCAGGCTCCTGGTTCTAATCTAATCTAATGCTCATTGTCCCACTAATCAAAGACTTGAGCACTTTAGCATCTGTTCTGTCAATTTACGGATGGAGCCAAACCGGACGGGGGAGTAGACTGTAGATCTCATTGACCGAATTTCAGTTAGGGTCTAATGAGATACTTTTGACTTGAGTTTAGACCGGACTCTCTTCATCTCTGTCTGCACTGTTAGTATGAACAAAAATATTACAATCTTACTTCATAAACATTTGCTCAGAGAGACTTTGAGCAATATCATCTTAAATTGTTTATATCTTTACCTCCTTTTCCTGTCAGTTTGCATCAATTGTTACACTGCCCTTTGACGTGGTGAAGACCAGGAGGCAGGTGGAGCTGGGAGAACTTCAGGTTCGGAATTGTAAGTCTTCCTCAAACCCCTTTGCTAACTTCATAAAAACACTGTGATAAACCTCTGATCATTCTGTTTGTGAGAACCAGACATACTGATGTAACATGATGCTTGTTTGTTCAGTATCAGCTAAAGCATCTTTTTCAACGTATAATGTGATGAAGAGGATCATAGCGGAGAATGGGATTAAGGGACTTTTTGCAGGTAAGGGCTATGAATTGCAGGCCATTAACTACATTTAGTATAGATTTTAGTAGCTTTAGTGGTGCAGTGGTTAGCGCTGCTGCCTCACATGCAGGTCCTGGGTTCGATACTCGGGTTAGCCGTGGCCATGGAGTTTGCATGCTCTCCCGGTGTTCGCGTGGGTTTCCATGAATGACTATCGAAACTTGGCCCTAAAATCACTAGACATTTTTAGTGGTGGTGAGCCCCTGAACAAGACTTTTAGTCCCAGGTTGCTACACGGAGACTGTCCCTTTAATTAGTTAATGAAAGTCTGCTAAATACATAAATGTACTGGTTGTACCTTCTTCGGTGCAAGACGCGCGTAATCAGCTGAAGTTCTTTTGACCACCAGGTGTCAGAGTTACTCCATACCACAGTTTCCTAGTAAAAGTTGTGGGAGTGGGGGTCGTCTAGTGCTAGGATTCTTGCCTGTGGAAAAAGAGATTATTCAAATTCTCCTTCCAGCATTACCAGAATCCAGATTGCTCCAGGGAGTGTTTTACTGTAATTAGGAAATGGAAGTCTCTATGGACAAGACTGTTACATGCCTGTAATGTGAAAATGTGGCCTGTTCTGCCACAAGGACCCTGGTTAAATCCTGTTCATGTCAGGGTGCTTCTTTTATGTTTACATATCACAAGAGTGAACCCAGAACAAACTAATCCAGATCAAAAGCTGCTATGTGACTTTTGCACATTCGCAGTGCTTATATTTAGATTTACAGACTTTAGCAGACTTGTCTAGAGTGATGTCCATTACCTAATTATAGGGAGGGTCTCTTGGAGCAACTTGGAGTTAATGTTCTTGTTTAGGGTTAGTACTGGCACTAGCATTCATTCATTCATTTATCATCCGAACCACTTAATTCCAACCCTGCTCGTGGGACCGGACCCTCTTCCGGGAACTTACGAGCGCAAGCCGGGAACCAACCCTGGGCAAGCACCAACGCACACAAACTCACGCTCTCACTCACACCTTACAGGTCAATTTAGAGTCACCAATTAAACTACAGTGCATGCTTTTGGACTGTGGGAGGAATCCGGAGCCCCGGAGGAAACCCACTTGAACACAGGAAGAGTACGCAAACTCCACAGAGAAAGGCCCCACGCTCCAGTTGGGGATGTAAATATTCAGATTTTATCCAACGGTGTCACTGTATTTTAAAATATTTTAAGCAGGCTGTAACAGTTAAAAAGCTTACAACCTTACTAAAAACATTTTGTCAAATGGAATAGATGTAGGTGTTAGCATATAGAGCAGGAAAGTGAGATTGGATCACAATAGGTCACTCGAGATGCTTGTGGAAATGCATGGCATACTTGAGCTGACATACTTGAAACTGCTCACTTCGGAACCTCCATGACATGTTAATAACAGATTGCACTCAATTTTCACTTCATTTTCTGGCCAATTAAGGAAGAGAACCTCTTAAGTTACCCCAAGCTGGTGGGTTATTTTAGACACAACAGATTTCTTGGGACTTTGTTTTTGATGGAGGTGGCCTAGTGTTAAAATACTTGTCCTCAAATCCAGCTCTGTCCTACCCCGAGCACCACCAAGACAGTTCACCCCAGTTTGCTCCAGGAAGACTGTCCTTCAATTAGGGAATGGATGACACTCTGGATATGAGTGTGTGATAAATGGCATAATTATCCAGCCCAGAACGTTTCTCTGGTCGAAAGCTTGTCACTTGAAAAATGTCCAGATAGTTTAGAACCATAAATCATGAATAGCAAATAAATGTGATGCTTACCTCTTATCTCCATTGAAAGTGGGCGTCTGTTTCTCTCTGGCTTTTTTATGGTGTATCTGTAAAAACCCAATCGATTCAGTGCCATCTTTGTAGATCCAAGCGCTTCCCACAAATGGAAAATGTTGTTACCCGAGCCAGCTATGTTTTTTAATGAACAAAGCTGACAAGTTTGCAAAATACATCCTTATATACAGCTTGTACAAAACTGATGATGAGGTCTGTTACAGTCATAGCTACAATCTGCATTTTGCCAAATGTATGTTTGTGAAACAAATCATTGAATTGCAATCTAAGAATATGCATTTGTGTATGTTTTGCTGTGTTGGGATAATGATACATTTGAGAGATTTTTTATGATGATAATGTTATAGTTTTGTAAATGATTACTGTGGTCAGTAATATATATGTTCCCCTGAGTGTACGTGTTTGTTTTACCTACTTGCTGCCTTGCATTTCATTTGTTATTGTGTTCAAATGTTATTAAAGACTCAAGAACAGTGAGTCCAATCAATACATTTCCATCTTTTTTCAGTGTAAAATCTATAAAACTCTTTACTGAACATCTCTTTTAAAATAAAGCAATACCTAGCTTGTTTAGTATGGGCTTTTTCTAAAATAAAACTTTGAACACTAGTAATCAAGAAATTGTAGGAAAACAGTGACAGCTAAGGACCGCATTTAGTCACCTTAAATGCTCTTAAATTATAACCAAGCCTGTGCGAAAAACTTGTTTTACAAGTTTAATTTATTTAGGAAATTATGATCAATGGATGTATAGAAATAAAGTGCAAAAATACCATCTGAACACCAGCAGCAATATCTCCCTGCTACACTTAAAACACACAAAACACTCTTTGTAACATCTGACTGACATTCAATGTATAGGAGTGAAAAAAGAAATGAGCAAAAACAAGCCAAAACAGTCACAAAAGTTCTTCTTACCTTTGTAAACCACATGCTGCTGTCTGTTCACATTCATTAACAATCACATTTGGGTTGATTACTATAGAATAAAAGTCAATATATAGATAAATAAAATCAGAGTTAAAACAGTAGCATAGAGAGAGAGAGAGAGTCTTCTGTACACTATGGAACTTTCCGGGTCCTTTTCTGGACTTGGAATTTATGATAGTACTTGGGTTTAAGTTAACAGTTTACAGGAAGAGGTGCATTTTCCATTACAAAACCAGCCAACATTTATTTCTGTCAATTGTTCTATTAAAAAATGCTTCCAAGTGTAAATGATTACGTCAAAACGTTTGGGTCCAAATTTCTTTTAAGCCTCTCTTCAAGGTGAGTAGCATACATTCAAAAATGCCAAACAGGAATTTACGTTTCAGGATGTGATTATGATCTTGTCTCTGCTTCTTTTATCTTTTGTTAAAATAAAGAATTGAAATAAATTAGCTGAACCCTTGTAGACTGGCTATGCCACTTCACCCCTGAAGCTTCTCGAAAAGTGGCTTACCACAGGCTAATAAACCTGTTTGTTGCTTAATAATGAAAGGAAAACCAAAACCCATTTCAGAAATGAGAATGAAATTCGCTGGGCAAGATTGTAAAGGCATCAACACAGCAGCAGGGTGATGGAGATAACACTGAATTTAAATAAAGGAATCCCACTAAAATTGTACCATTACAAGTAGAAACAGACTTGAGAACTGAAAGTACTTCATTACATAAGACAAGCTTACTAAATTAGAAAAATCCAACATATACATAAAGGACAAAGTGGCTTTTGGTGGCTGTAAACAGTTATTATGAAGCAATGGTAATACTTTTTGTAATGCAGTTTCTCACAGGCTTTAGACCAAGCTTTGGCCCTTAAAGCTACAAAGTTCAGAACGACATGGCGGATTTGACACAAGTACGCAGAATAAAGAAGGTAGTCATAGGACTCACAGCTACAATGTAACAACAGCTATTAACTGTTTAAATCTCATAACACTTTAAAGGTGTGATAAAGTATTGGTGTACAAAGTAGTGCTTTGTTCATTTTCAGCATTAATCATTCACAAAAAGACCAAAACACCATTCCTGCTTAAACAGAAAAGCATTTGAAGCAGAAGAACAAAATATGGCTGTAGTTGTGATTCAGCTCCTAAATATAATTCCAACCACATGGTAAACTACATTATGATCAGAATTTGGTCAGTAGAAACGTCCCATTTAAAGGCTATTACATAGTAGACAGTTTGGACTTGCATATGAGATTGTCTGAGTAATCATCTGCATTAAAAACGTTATAATGAAACTTGTACAACCCTTGTGAAAAACGTGTACTTAAGTATACTTAAGTATAAACAGTGTAAAAATACTTTACAAACAGGGTTTTTGTAACAGTTTTGAGTTGAGTATTTTGAGTTCAACTATTTGTGAATTTTAAGAAGCATTTGAATATTTAACATTAATCCTTACAACAATAAAGTGTTCTATAAGAGCATTATTTTTAGAAAACAATGTTTCACTTGACATTAATATCCAAACTAACTTAATGATAATTTCAGTTGAGTTCTCAAAACAAGCACATTTGAATTTTAGGTGGGTAAAATACATTATATGTATATGAACATTAGTTTCTAATCATTGTGTCCTAAAGCACTCAATATACTTGATTTCATATGTATTTTATTCCTTCCTAACACTACACTAATTAAAATGTATTAAGTTGTAGTAAGGCTTTAAGTAATACACTTATCACACTTCCTGAAAGATTTTGAAAATACACGTATATACTCTTTTTTTCACAAGGGTGGAACTAAACAATGCTATCACCAATGGAATGCTATCATCACGAATGTAATTGTGATCCCAAGCAAAAGCTAACTTTTAAAACAGGCTGGAATTGGTAGTGTATTTTACAGTTTGCTTCCGCAGTCAAGAACACTGTTGAAGTTTTTCTAACCAAAGGCTCTAAAGCAGGCAACAATGAAGCTACGGTTTAGCTGATCTTGAGTTTTCCTCAAGATGTAAGAGTCAGGAAGTAATCTCATGACATCTCACTTGAGACAAATTAAGACTGAATGTATACAAATACAAGACTGTTGGTGGGTAGTCTCAATTTCACTGTATTACGTCCTAACCTCCAATTCTAAAACAAATGCTCAAACTTAGGTTATTTGTCTGGTAGAATATTTAGATTGCACATTTCAATAAAATTATGACTTAAATTTAGTTATTCACAGTAAGTTGAATTCTGTTGGAAACCAGGTCATTCAAATTTTGAAGGTCAACTATGGGAAGCTGTTACTACAACTACTGTATATTATTGATGGCACAACCACAAAGTCACACAGACTTACACAAGCCTCAGTATGGGCAACTGCAAAAATACATTGAATTGATCCCAGAAATGCTGCATTGGTCATTTCACATTACATTATGTGGGCTTACATTAGTTTTCTCAGTCATATAATTTAGTTGAACGATGCTTGGTCAATTTTACAGTATCAATTTTTTCAATTTCTTGTAGTATCCATAAATAAGGCAACACTAATAAATAGTTATGTTTCAAGTTGTTGAATCGGGAAACTCAAAAATATACACATTGCAAAGCACATAAAAATCATTCAAGTCTAACAAAGAAAACTGAGGGATGAGCAGATTTCCGTCTCAATTTCCACCCAATTCAAGCTCCTCTGAGACGGGGAAAAACGGCAAGCAACTGTAGTAGACAATCCTCATGAATGCATCTGTCATATCTCACAATTAAAAGGCAGTGAAGAGCAGATACAGATTCTGTAGCATTCACTGTTAGGAATCTACAGCACTGTGTAAATATATGAATGCTATAAAAATATAATAATTGTATAGAATACAGTCCCAAATAATAATAATAATAATAATAATAATAAAAGGCAGCTCTCAGAAGGACCTGAGCTAAGACAGATACTTGTTAGAATGATGCATTTGCAATGAAATACAGTTCTGAAGTGATTTACAAAAAATAATAACATTCACACATGTGGTTTTGAGTACAAGTGCAAGCAATGAGACAGAAATAAGAAAGCAGCTCTGGAAGGACTTCAAAAGAGATGCATCTTATTCAGAGAAATGCACAATACACTCCATGAGCTTAAATACTGATATCAAGCTTTTAGGTAGTTTTATGAATATTTCGGTTAGTTTTTACACAGTGTTGTCAAAATTCTGTAGTTAGTAGTCATTTAAAAATAGGCTTTCAGTTTAGGAGCATATAAGAGAGAGGGAAGAGAGAGAGCGTATGCGTGTTTAGGATGGAGTGAGGCCCGGGCTGGTCATATCTGTGGTCGGACTTGCCAGATACTCACTGGACTTCAGGCTGGCCAGAGATTTGTAGCTGGCCACTGAAGTAAGAGACCCACACAAACCCCTCAGAGATGGTGTATCTTCTTTACCTGCAAACACACACACACACACAAATTCACATTCACAAACTTATCTCTCAGAGTGGATAACGCATCTTTCACATCCCTGAAAGGTAATTAATTTGTTTACCCGAGTACCGAGTTGGAAAAATAATTGGGTGATAATCCACAGCCGGCTGCAGTTCAGCAGTGAGAGCTCCTGATAACATGTGTAACAAAGAGTTTAATATACACAAAGGATGTGGTCTAGACACTGCAGACGCAATACACAGGCAGGGAGGGAGAATTGAACTTGCTTATCATTGCAAACATAGAAAGTCCTTCAATGGAGTAAGCAAATAAAAGTAACATTTCAGTGCAGTGTATGATCATAGAAAGTAACATCCTCTGTCTTTTTCACCGTTGCTCAATTTCTTACATGACACATGACCCCAATTGACCTAGTAATATTTAGGGTGGTGTACAGGCACAGCAGCATTACTTGAGATTTGATAAAGTATTAACGCTAAGATGAAGGCAACCAACAAGCCCATAATGATCAATTCAAGAATGTTACTGTGGTAAAATATTGACCACTAACGGCATATATATTATGTGTGTGTATATATATATATATATATATATATATATATATATATATATATATATATATATATATATATATATATATACACATATATATATATATATCACAGAGGGTAAGCACAATAAGTTTTCCAATAAACTTTTCGAATAAACAAAACATGTTGCTTGTAAGTATTACTAGTATCTAGTTTTTGCTGTTATTAGTAAAGGTTAGTCAGTACAAGAAATAACGGACTCAAATTTTTTAAGTAAATAACTTTCTTTGTTTTCAAAATATGATCAATGCTCAAAATACAAGTCCAAAATGATAACTAGATTGTGGCACAAATTATCATTCTGTTGGTACTCAACAACCAGAAAAATGTGTTGTGCCAATTTAAGGTTCAAGATTTTGTATGAGCAGGTACACAAAAGCCTGCAGGTGGCGTTATCAGTTTCCGAACAAAGGTTTTGTTTTTGTCAGACAATATAATATTGATACTTAGTCTGAATTGAAAGAATCAAAATAATACTTAACTACAATGATTAAGAACAACTAAGAAGAGAATGTGTGTGTCAAAATTTTGATGTCATTCAGCTGTGTGTTTATATACTGTATAGTGATGCCAATTCTGGACACAAGCTCCCTTAATGACTCTGTAACAGACCCCACAATTCCTTTGTGGATACTGATGCCTCTCGGTTTTATCACACACCTTCTCTGTGCCACTGCGCGAGTCCTGTCTTGCCATCCAGACTGCGAGTGTGTGTGTTCCCTGGGTCCAATGACATCTGGGAAAGGCTCATATCAGCAGACAGCTGGTCCAGGCTCTGAAAGCTCTTCCTGTAAACGGGCAGACAGGAACATACACACACACAGCTTTTTTTACTGCAGTACAGTTGCAATTTTCTGACATGCACACACCATACCTTTTTCTTACTAGTTCTCGATACAATTCATAGAATACAAGTCAGAATCATGTATAGAATCTCAGTCCCCGGATATTACAGTGAACTTTGCTGCTGCACATCTCTGATCGATTCCCATTTCCCCCTACGCCTGAAGGAAGGGCTTGACTGGAATCTAATAGTTGCTATCCAGCAGGGCTGTTTGCCAAGGCCTCATTTCAGAGGCAGAACTCTCTCTAATCAGACCGGAAAGGGTTTGGTTCAACAGGAAAAGGGAAACGAATAACTTAAAACAATATAAAATGGGACACTGCCAAAAATGTTAATGTGTCTACCAATGAATGAAAGCTACATTTTTTGGCAGAGTGTCCCTTAAATACACTCAGTCATACCCTTCCCATTGTCCTGTGTGTTTCTGGTAGAGCAGCGTGTCCAGCGCCACAGCGTTGGCATCCAGAGCGCCAGGTGAGGGCCACTGGTTGGTCAAGTGGGAGGTGAGCTCCTGTCTGGAGCGCAGGTCATGGTTCTTCAATACAGTTCTGCTGACAGTTGGAACCCATACACACACATGAAAAGTGCCAAGTTATGACAGAATTAAACAAGAACAAAACCCCTGTCATTTCTGCCTTATTATATGGGGTTTTGTATCTATCTACCAAAAAAGTAAGGTTATATCACAGTCTGTGATATACACATAGTCATACTTCAAATTTTATCGAGTTTTGGGATTCTCTAGTTCAATCAGTCTTACATTTTGGTGAGGTAAAATCAATCATGGTCATTTTCCAAGGAGTTGAATTCCCTATGTTTTCATTCTCATTTTTTCACGAATAAATGGAATCCTAATGTGTTGAGTGTTATGTGATGTGGGGGACATATGCATAAGTGCAGTAGCTGGATATGACTTAGCCTCTTGAAGGTGGATCCTTAAGCGGTGCAATTTATACTCTGAACACAGCCTGTAGCAGAGGTGTGTAGAACAGCTGAAAGCCCAGACTTAAATATCAGAAAAGATTCTCCAAAGAAAAATTCTCCCAAAAAGAATTCTCCAAAAAAATAACAATCCAAAGTGAAAAGTCTCTCATAGGAGTACTACTTAAATGAAAAAAGCTGAAATTTAACATTAAAAACATTTGTTTCACAATGTTGGCCATGTTTGATGAAGCCTGAGGTCTTACACACAAAAAGAATGATCCCTGCAGGGACCCCTTCCATACAGTGAGACATACAGCTTTTTAATGAAACACTAGCAACAGATCAGTAGTCTACACATTAGGTAAGGTGCTGAAGAGGCAAGGTGTCCAGATCTCACAGGACAACAGGAAAAAAAGGAGGGAAGGTAACAAGAGAAGAAAGAGAGAGGTGAGAAAATAGGAGGGAAAACAGAAAGAAGAAAAAGGAAAAGAAGAAGTAAGTGGAGAAATACAGTAAAGAGAAAAACAGATAGAAGAGAAATGGCAAGGGGAGGTAAACAGTGAAGAGAAAAGACAAGAAGAGAAATGAAAACTAGAGAGAAGAGAAATGGAGAGAAGTAACAAGGGGAGGTAAACAGAGATATTTTTAAAAAGCAGAATACAAGGAAGGAGAGTGGCATGGAAAAAGAACAGAGAAAAGCATGTTCAGAAAGGAAAAAAGAGGATGCATGAGAGAAGAAGAAAGGAGAAAATAGGAAACATTATTAGAGGAAAAGACAGAATAAGGGGCAGAAAGTGGAGGGAAAAGAATAAAGCTGCAGGGAATGGGACAGGGAAAGGGAGACGAGGAGAGAAGAGAAGGAGACTCAGAACCTCAATTTTACATCTCATTCAAAAGAGGGTGACATGTTTACATCCCCATATTCCAAATATCAGTCAGTTATTATATATCAGTGCTCATGTGAAATAATTTAAAAGAGTAATTATAGAGTTTAAGTATAAATATTTTTAAGCATGTTTAGGATGTGCTAGTCCTGTAGTCTTGTGCATTTTAGGATGGAGTACAACCTGCACTGTTCATTTCTAATTTCTGAGGTCAGGCAAGTCAGATTCTCTTTGCGTGCCTACCATCAAGGCAAAACATTCAGTACTCAGCACAAGCTGCCTTGCAGTTACGCAAGTAGTCTTGATTCAAGGCAATCACCTCTTCTGCAAAAGGGAGTTTGACCACTTTTTAAAGTCTGTGCAATGGCTGCCTGCAGAAAAGGAAATTAAATGCAAGTGTCTTTCAATACATTCACAATTGCAGCACTTTTTTTTTTTTTTTTTTTAGCAAGAAACGTGTACTTCCAGTCCCCCTGGAGCTGAGTCTCTATGGACTCAAACTCATCTCCTGTCTCATAATATAGTGTCTTGCCACTATTTTTCCAACATTCTTTTAACTGGATTGGTGACATAAGGCACAGCACTGAGAGTCAATTGCATGAACTTTGTGTTAACTTCATTACATTTACTTTTACGCTATTAAGCAGATGTTCTTCTCTAGGGCAACTTCTATTTCCTAATTACAAGGACAGGTACCCTGAAGCAACTTGGAGTTATGGCTTCTAGTGTTGGTAATGCTGAAAGTAGGACTTAAAACCATGACCTCTTGGTCCAAAGGCGACCCCTACCCACCAACAACAGCCCACCTTATCCATTCATGCTTGCTTAAACATCTACAAGAGCTTTTTGCTCTAGATGTACCTTTAGTGTATTATTCATGGAGCGAAATGACAAAAAGCTCAAATAATAAAACACAAGCCATATCATTATTAAACAAATGATCAAACATTCCATCCATCAGTCACTCAATCATTCAATCTCTCTCTCTGCCTTCACCTGCCTCTCTGCTTCTCTTTCTTTGTATGTCAATCTCTTTTGCTCTCTGTCTCTTAATTTCTCTTCTGCCCTCCCTGTCTCTTCTTCTCCCCCCACCCTTCTCTCCTCCTGTACTCATCACTTATCCCATTGCTTCCATAATCCTTTCGGCATCCTCAGTGCATCATATTATTGATGACCGTTCCCATAGCAGCCTTATCTTAATGAGATGAGAGCCTCCCTATGGGCACAATGTTTTAGAAGTCAGAGTTACACACTTTCGTTTCCCAAAGAATTAAGATGCTAAAAAAGGAGGCTTGAGGGACAGATTTTGTCATGTTTGTCAGCCCGTGTGATCTATATGCATAAATCATTTTGTAATCCTACAGATTACATCAAATTTATTTTGGATCAATGCTATGAGCTCATTGATCACTGAATTACACTTCTAGCAAATAAGTTGATGCTTTATCGCCACATTTCACATGTTAACACACACGCTAAAGCATGCATACTCACAGTTGGTCCTGAAGCTCCAGTATGATGTACTCCAGCTGCTCCTTCTCCAGTTTGTGACTAATATTGGCATCGCTGAGACGCTGCATTAAGGTTTTGTTTTGAGTGACTGATTCTGAAAGCTGAGCCTCCCTTAAACGCACCAGCTCCTCCAGATAACCCTGGGCACACACATTCACACACACAAGCTTTTAACACAATCTTTCAGCACAACTTCCTTATTCACAACATGAAAGGCTGAAGCTAACATACCAGGACCATTCCAGGTATAACTGGGCTGCATTTTATTGCTTTAGTTTGGTAAAAGTGGCCTTTCTTGATTTTTTTAATGCAGTCATGAGGTAGGGCTTGGCTTATGACCTTAAATTCACAATTAATGTGATTTTGTGATGTGTAATCTTTGTGACTTTAAAATAACTGAAGCAAACACACACCAATGTAGTCACAGGCTATAAATGAGGTGGACATGTGTCAACACATGCAGTTGCATGTTTTCAATGGGACAATACATGGGGAAAATATAAAAAGAGAATTCCTTTTTAAAAAATATTAACAACATTAAAAAAATAATCAAAATATCTGTCATTAGCAGGTTCTGAATGTCAGTTATTACTCAGCCCTATTTTTAGAAATATCTACATGTATGTTTCCACAAGTTGCTATAAATTATTGTACCTATTGTCTCATTTTCCTAATATAAAAAAGGGGGGGTAGCTTAAGACTTTTCCACAGTACTAATGCTAATACACAACATAAAAATTGGTTATTTATTTTAGGGTATTGGAGGGGCCATATCAAAGTGCTGCTTAGGAGTCCAAATAGTTCATAAAAGGACCAGAACATACCAAACTTCATGGCCTACAGTCCACGTACCTTCTGCTCCAGCACCACTCTGTATTTCTGTTCTACTCGCTTGCACTTGCTGTACCAGCTGGTGAGGTCAGATCGGAGGCCGGCAGCCATGTTGGACTCGGGGGTGCTGGCCTCACTGCCACTGCTGCCCAGTGTTCGCATCTCCTCCTCATCACTGCTGATGCTGTCCGAGCTGACACAGCAACAGACATACACAAATACACTCGATTTATTTTCCGTGACATACAGTACATTAAAACAGCCAAGGCTCCATTGCTGAATGATAACTAATGCTAATTCTTTTAGGTAACATTTGATAAGCAGTTTATATGATAACTTATATGCATCAAAAGGTACTAGAGGTATGAGTAGCTTTATATCATGTGTTTATATCATGTGTTTTTGTCTACCTTTGTGTGAACTTGAGATATGGTGTGTAGTCAATGACAGCAGGGTAGCTTCCATCCAGACCTTCCCCCTTCAGACAGAAACTGCCAATCAAAGTGGTTTTAGGTTTACTTAAGTTTGCAGAGATTGCATTAGGAACTTTTCATATTGCTTCTCAAATAGAAACACATTGTCAGATTGGAAGGACAAGATAAGTGTGTGTGTGTGTGTTGTGTTTGCGAGTTAGAGAGAGAGAGAGAGAGAGAGAGAGAGAAAGAGAGAGAGAGAGAGAGAGATGTGTGTGGGTGTGACTTGCATGTGGCTTAAATAGACTGACTGGAATATCTATTTAATTAATTATAGCATGCCACCTGACATTTGAGAGAAAGAAGGGGGTAGGTGGGGAGGTAGGAAGAGAGGTGTAGAAGGAAAGGGATGGAGAGACATTGATGTAGAGAGAGAGAGAGAGAGAGAGAGAGAGAGAGAGAGAGAGAGAGAGAGAAAGAAAGAAGGCGGGTGGAAAGAGTAGAGAGAGAAAGCTGAAGGGAGGGAGGGAATGATGGGAGATAGAGAAAGAGGAAAGGAACAGACTAAGAAAGAGAAAGGGTAAGGGAGAGAGAGATAAGAAAGAAAGATGGAGCAAGGGAGGGGGAAGACAGTTAGAAAGAGAGTTAGGGAGGGAGGGAGGAAAAACAAAAAGTTTACCTGAAGTCTATAGCGTTGAGACCAATGAGAGTGTCTGCCAAAAGCCCTGCCTCCTCCCCAAGCATTATTGCCCCATCCTCATATAACCTCCTGATGAGCACCATCACATGCAAAATAACACAAAATACTTACTATCCTCCCAAGTAGTACTGAATTAAAACAAACATACAGGAATACAACACATTCAATTCAACTTTCAATAAGTGGGTGTACAATTACAAAAATCTATCCCCACAGTATCAGAAAACATAAACAGATGAACAGCTTATGTCTTGTCCAAGGTAAAATGTTCATAAAAATAGCAATACTGACAAAAAACTTGAAGAGACAGAAGATTTCTTTTGGTTACCATGGTTAAGGATAGAATTTAATAATAGGCTCACATGTAATATATTTCTAACATCAGGACCTCATGTGTGTTTGTATGTGATTTTACAGGAGAAAGACCTTGTTGTTTTAAAGTCTCTCAGTGCAGCCGACATATACTCAGACAGGCGCTTTTCCATCAAGGCAACTCTGATCCAGGCACGTCCCTGTAAGGCATAGTGGGGAGGAGAGAGAAAGACTAAAATCAAGTCAATTTTAAACGAAATTCCTAAAAAACATAACAAAAAGTTCTTTGACTTGTTCCAAATTAGTACAAAAAGTCAGAGTGAATAATGACTTGTTTTAACAAAATAATACAACTGATAACATTTCATTAAAAAGGAAGGCTAAAATAAATCACATTCTGCTATCTTGCAGTGGCTTAGCTAAAGTAGATGTAATGGGATAGTCTGCTGAATAGGGATAGATCTCATCTCAAAACCTTTTTGTAAATAAACTGAATTGATGTGAATTAATGTTACAAAAGTGAATCTTGGGCATACTACTCATATGTCATTATATCAGAAAGACTTATTAGATTTTAAAACAACCAACTAATAGAAAATAAGTAACTGATAAATCAATTCTCAAAATAATCGCTGCAGCCCTAGTGTATGTGTTTACTCACCTTAGCTCTGGAACTACGCACATTCTCCATGCTCTCAATGCTATGAATGCAGCTGTGAGGGACCTTACTACAGGCCACACGAACATAGTCCCAAAAGCTCCGGGGACTCTCATAGCCAAACCAACTGATCTGACCTGATTACAGAGTGAGAGACAGAGAGGTAGAAGAGGGCGAGAGAGAGAGAGAGGGAGAGAGAGAGAGAGAGAGAGAGAGAGGGGCTAAGTTTTTATAGTGTTGACCCTTATGAAAATAACCATTTATCAATAGAGAGGTCATTAAATTATATGATATTTGTTTACATTGTATATTAAACAGGCAAAACCAAAAAGGGGGCTGTTCACATCACTGAAAGGACATATTGAGACAAAAGGACTTATTGAGTGTTGACATGCCAGAGATAGTAATGATACTTCAGTGCTCATGTTCATAACCATCCAGAAGTGATGGACCTGCCATTGAGAAAAGGAGACTCCTGTGATATAGCTTATAGTTATAGTTACAGGTGATATGGTTTACAGGCAGCCTTTGTGTGATCAGCATCAGGAATAACTTTCTTTTAAATTTATCATTGTCATCTTGACTTAAAGTAGATCTTTACGTGCCTTACTGACGTGGATATCAAAAATGTCACTTGTATCAAGTAGCATCAGGAGTCTATTCCGTTCATCAAATCAAACCATAAGTTCAAGATCAAAGTTTAGGATGGAGTTTATCATATCTTGGAAACCAACATATTTCTAGGATGTCTCCAACCATTCAAAACGGGCACTAAATAAATATGGTCAAAATTGCAATTAGGACACAATGTATAGCTTGACCATGTCTATATCTGGGTATTTGTCATGGATTCTGATATGCAATGATTTCATCATTTGCAATTGCATCCTCATACTTTATCACTTTTTTATCACCCAGTCCTCATTCAGGAAGCATCTCTCACCTAAAACAAGACTTTGGTGCACACTATATATCTATTTGAATCCTGATTAGTCAGGCAACACTACATTATGCAAGACTGCAAGTGGGGCTGATTAGCCAAGATTTCAATTGAGACTGAGAGGGAGGATGATTAGCCTTTAGCACTACTGTTAGAGGACACTGTTTTGCTCAGAATGCTAGAAATACATACCCAGTGTGTACATAAAATAATAATCACTATTGTTTTTTTTTCTTACATACTGCAATGTCCATCGCTCAGAATTTACAGATATCCTTTATGCCGTGATGCTGTCATTAACACTTTTTTGGTCTCATACCTGCATTAGAAAATCCCTTCCACTTCAGACACATTTTCCATGTCTGTGATTGTGTATGTGTGTCCTGGATATTTTATACATGCGTAGTACATCCAAGTACCCAAATTATTACAATTAATATTTACAGGTTAAGTTTCAGATAAACATAGACAAACATTTGGCTTCTTGGACTTTAGATCTAGGATAAATGGGATTCAGTTAAAATAAGACCTAGATCTTTCACCTGAAACAATCAAAAATATTTTACATTAATGTCACAAAATGCAAGAACAAAATCCTAAATTCAAACAGAAAAAATACAAATCTAATATACAATTATCTGAATATGTGCAGTATGATGAAGTATGTAACCTACTTCATTTTGTACTTTTGCAAGTCACTGTCTATATTTTTTGTGTTAACCATGGAGAGATAAAATGAAATGTGATGGGAACAGAGATTAAGATGATGGGAAAAGGAGAGAGTGTCACTCCCTGAATGCATAATGCCTGAACACTGCTAATGGCTTTACTAAAACTACCTCAGGTGGCTAATGCTAATGGAAACTTCAGTTTATTTACACTTCATAAGCAGCAAAAAATAAAAGCTTTTTCCACTAGGTGCGTCATGCTCACTCTGCACTCTGCACATTCTGCACTCCACATTAGGCTAATGCGACCAGCTGATACATGGCACACACTTAGCAGTCTGGGGCATGGGAAGAAGCATTAAGACAACTCAAAATTCTTTTTCAACCTGCATAATTATAGCTTTTCTTTTGCTTCTCTGATGTTAGTTTATTTGTAGCTTGTTTGCATTTTTTAGCTTTAGTTTACTTGATTAAATGATTGAGAAGTACGAATAGGACTTCAGACAGTCGATAAGGTACAAGCATACTCTCAAAAACTTTTGTTTCAGTGGTTGAGATAGTGTGTGTTTTTAGATTTTGATGTTTCTTGTACTTAACAGTATTTTGCCAAGGATTTGCCAAATGAGGTAAAAGATTGATTTGCATCTCTTTCAATTAATCTACTGACTAGGTACATGACGGTTACCGGTTTCGAAGTTTAATAAAGTCGAGTATCAAAATGGCTCAAATTTTCCATTATATCATCCCTGTGGTACGAACTGTCCTTAATAGACCAGTGAAAGACAGAAAAAGCAGAAATCTCTTAGCTGGTGTGGAGAACACACCCCCATAGACAACACACCCCCTAGAGACCACGCCCCCAAGAATACACTTATTTAATGGAAATGTAAGGTACCCAGTAAACAACTTATGTCTAATAATGTGTGTATTTAGCAGCTACAAGTAAAAGTGAAAGTGAGTGATTATTTGTCATTGTGAACACACTACAGCACAGCACACAGTGCACCACAACGAAATGACCCATCCGTGAAGGAGCAGTGGGCAGCTAACAAGGGCAGCGGTGCTTGGGGACAGTACCTTGCTCATGATGGTAACTTTACCGGCCCTGGATTCAAACCTGCAACCTTCTGATCACAGGGGAACACCCTACCGTTATGCAACACCCAACATTAAAAATCTACCCTACTAATGGTAATTTAGGGAGTTTTGTGAGTTTCCTCTCAGGGAGTTTTCGTATAGTTCAACACTGTGGTTAATGGAAACACAGTGAATAAAACATTTGTTTTCTGATTATTTGACGATTATTTGAAGTACTCATCTGAGTTTGAAGTCTTGGGTCTTAGGAAACTTTCATATTGAATCTCTTTAGTGACCAAGTTGCAGCTGCCTTTTTTTCTTTTTAAATTGTAGCGTCAACTGAAGCCAACCAATGATGAAAGCCAAAAAAGGTATGATTCATGCTGGATAAACATAGGGATACTTAAGAAATTATATTTTAACAATTTGAAGTGCTATTTGATCTGTTTCAAACCCAATGCATTTTACATACAATATTGAAATAGATGCTTCATATTCATCATAACTCAATAACGCCGATAAATAACTTATGAAATACTAACATGTTAGGCTCTCTGTATTCAAAGTATGTGAAAATGGTGTTGCACGCAACAAATAAAAAACATCAAAATGCATCAAAAAGTCTCCATTCTCCATTACCTTTGAGCCGATGGCTAAGAATCTGCTCCAGAATAGAAACAAAGTTGATGAACTCAGGAGCCGCGTCATCGATGGTCTCAAAGCAGGAGCGATCAATCAGTGTTTTTACAGAAAACCTGCAGAAACACAACAACAACACTGGAAACTCATGTAAATGTCAAGGCAAGGAAAATGTTTTCCATAGTAATTACATAAACACAAATTATTTGCTATTTATCTAATGGGCCCTCTAAATAATTAGTAAACCAGCACTCCATCATACTGCTGCACCAGTTACATTCAGTGTAAGTCTTTCAGGAAATGTACAAATGTAAGAAGTTAATAAATTACAATCATATCTGTTAAGAGCATTTTTAACAGCAGTTTTCTAGATGACTAATAGGATATGCATATCCTAATATCATCAGTAGCACTAAGGATGTTGACTCTGTGCGTCAATAAAATCTGTCCTAATGTCAACATAGGAATTAAACAATTATCTATTAATTATCTAATTATCTATTTATCTATATAAATTAAACAGTTTTCAAGAATAAAAAAGGAGGAAAGGTATTCTGTTTGCATCTCTTAAACTTGACCAAAATAAAGCACACCTGAGAACAGAAAGACCAAGACAGTCTTTAAAAATAGAAGAGGAACAACATTTGTCTCTTTACGCCACTATTCTAGCATTTCAGCGAAAGGAGCAGCTGGAGCTCATGAATCAGCTCCCCATCAGTCCTGCTGTGCCTCATTAGATTTAACAAGTAAAGTCCTGGAACAACACTGACCAATGCCAGATCCAAACCCCAGCTCCTGCCCAAGACACATAGCACTTAGTCAGGCTTGATCAGGTCTTCTGATTTCTAGACCATCCTGTAATTTCAGCAAGCGGCCAATCTAAATGCCTCTGTTGTTACCTTTGTCAAAGCACCTGAGGAAACCAAATGTTATTAACAGCAATTCATAATATTTGTTAAAGTAAATGTAAATGTAAAGCAAAAATACAAAGATATATGCCCAGTGTCTTCATAGACTTTCTTTACCCTTATATAATGTGACAGTGATTAGATTTTACCACTGTGAAAAGAAGAATCAGCAATAAAAGAAGGAGAGTCAGACAAGGTCAAAACAGGACAAGACTGAATATCAGGAAGAAGAGAAAATAAAAATGTGTCAAGAAATAACAAAAAAACCTGAAAGCAGAGCAATTTTGGGAAACGATTTTGATGTACTGAATAGAAAGCACGGTGAATCATGGCTGGAGAATAATTACGAAGTTGATATCAATGAAGAGGTAGGAGGTGCTAGACCAAAATGCAAAATGTACGTTGCCCTCTTCTCTGATCGTACCTAGAGGAATGCTTCTAATTAAGGCAAATTACAGTGGATGAAATAATACATGATTTCTTGAAAGAAACAGAGTGATGCATACTGAGTCTACAATGGCAAATTTCCACAACAGGCTTAACAGGTTTCTGGGTTATTTTGGTCTATGTTTATAATCAATTCAGGACATTACTTTAACTGGAGCATTCACATTTTGCTACTTCACAGACATCATTTCAAAAATTAAGCCTAACGCTCACTTGACACTTTCACTTTATTAGAAACCCCTGTTCACCAGTTTATTCATGCAGTTATCCAGTGGGATAATTGTAGTATTTGAATAATACTTTTCTATGGTATAATTTTATGTACTTCAGCATTATTTTGTGTACCCTATACTTAATATTAGCAACTTTCATTCTCTATGTGATTAATGATTATAATGAATATAATGTACCTTTTACTCTAGTACATTTTATACAATAACAGTTGTAACAGATGTCAAGTCTACTATTGATTGTTGGCCAACCTTTTATAATATTATAAAGTAGGTATGTTAATATCAGATAAGTTGTATCCTAATGATTTACAATGAACTTTTACTTAAGTAATTTTCTTTGGATGGTATCTTTGGGGGTTTTTTCTATGGTATATGCAGATTATGAAATCAGCCAATCAAGATTCAAGATTCAAGATTCAAGATTCTTTATTTGTCACGTGCAAGTTATACAGGTACAACATGCAGTGAAATGTATCCTGATCCGCTCTTTTAACTGTGCAATAGACAAGGGAAAGACAATAGATACAATACAACTTACAAACATAAGACTGACTTAAATAAGGAGGTTGGGGTAACAGGACGAAAGAATAAAACTATATATTATGCAATAAGGAACATAAAGTTACATGTGCAATATAAAGTTACATGTGCAAGTTTTTAACCTGAGATTGCAAAATTGTGCTAAGACAGAAGAGGTGCAATGAGATGATTTTTTAAAGTGCCAAGTGCAACTGCAGCATTATACATAGCAGACAGAGTAGAGCATGTGATATTGGACAAAGAAATGTGGCAACCAGTATAAGTGATTATCACAGTTGAGGTTTATATAGCAATTTATCTTCACATTAAATAAGAATGGGGAAAATGTAACCAATTTTTCTTTATTGTGGCATGTTTGTAGTCACTTTAATTTTTTCAGTAACTGTTGGTTTTTTCAGCTTTTCATGTTCAATAGTATCTAGAGTTTACTCGGAATTGTGTGGAAAAACAAAAAAACACCACTGTGTGGCAGTTCTGCAAATGGAAATACCTTGCAGAAGACAGAGGTCAGAGGTGGATGATATGGCTGGTTTGAGCTGACAGCAAGACAGCAAAAGCACTTCAGATAAACAATTTCTACAAGTATGGTGAACACAAACAATTCTCAGTATACATAAATGTTGATTCAGATGGGTTAAAAAGCAGAAGACAAAATCAGAACTAGACAGTTGATGACCAAAATGATGACTCTGGATTTCTACTGAGGCACACAGATGGTGGGGTCAGAAATGGGTGCCAACAGCATGTATCCATGCGCCCAAACTGCCTTGTGTCAACAGTCCAGGTTGTTGCCACTGGTGTAATGGTGGACAATGTTTTCTTTGTACACTTAGGGACTGTTAATAGCAATCAGTCGTCCCCAGAATGACAGCCTATTTGAGTATTGCTGCTGCTGAACATGTGTATCCTTCAGGGGACAATTCGCCCACCTTCTAATGGAGTATTTCCAGCACAGAAGGGGACAGAAATTTAACCATATTGTCTATGGTAAGGGACAGGAAAGGGACGGATTTAAAGATATCTTTTATAAAGTAATTGGTTAAATAGATCTGCACGAAGTTTGAGAATTAACACTTTGTGAGCAGTTCCACTAGGATGAACAACCATATGCTTTAATTTAGTGGAAGGCCAATTAACCAAAAATGTTGTAAAGCCAAACCTAGGACCACTAACTGACAATCTAGCTTATGTCAGTTAATTTGATTAATACTTTCCCTATACATGTGTTCACAAACTGTCTTCTTAAAAGACAGCCAGTCATGGCTTCAGCCAGTAAAACTTTTAAAAATAATATAACATAAATTCCTACAATTCATGATTATTAAAAGTAAAAGTTCAAAATAATCATGAAATTGATTTGAAATGGTATGTCTCAACCCTAATTACAACTGGAACATAATTCTTGCATAAAAATGTTAAACAAGGTAATTGATGGTTTGTTATTGCAAACATCAATACCATTATATAAAGTTAACAGTAGCAAATCCATATCTTGGTTTCAAAAGTAAAAAAATAATAACTTAAATATAGCATGTAAAATGGGATCAAGATTACTGAGTTAATTAGCTCAACTGAACATAGCAAAACAACCAAATTACACTTTGTGAAGATTAGTTAGTTGGCTAAACATTAAATCACATAGTTTCTATAGTTTCTATAATAGTTTCTCTATTCTAGGGCATTCTAGCCCCTTTTATAAAAGGTTTCTTCTCAGATGAGTATCTGTTAAACCAGAGTTTTTCAACCTAGTTCTTGTTCACACTCAGTTCACATTGTCACTCTACCTCAGAACATTACACACATGTATCCCCTTTATAATACATCTAACAATTACACTCAAAGCACCTAGTAATGTGTCCCAAAATAAGTTTAGTAAAAAATGCTGCATATTGTGTCTTCTGTGAACCTATAGTTAGAGATTGGCCAGCACCATTACTTACATTATTTGGATCACTTGGACACCCACAACATGAAACAAAAACACCTACAACATAACCAATGGAAATATGGAGTGATTTCAGAGTAGGAAGGTTCAAACTCAGCCTTGATCTCTAAATCATAATAAATAAAGGAATCAGATATTTTATTTGTGAAATAATAACCTCTGCAGTTGCTGCATGTGGCCAGAAAGAAAGTCTGTATTCACACACACACTAAGCGTATGTAGTGCATCCAAGATGTACTGCATGTAAAGATAACCATAGCTTTTTCGCAGCCCAATCAAGAGATTTTACTTTTAACATTTATTTTACATGGTGCTAAAATTTCCACAACCTCCATTAACAACAGTGTTTTAATACATGATCTAAAGTACAACTTCATCAAGATATACTTTTGATGTCTTCCAGTGAGTTGAAAACTATCGGAGATGTATAATTTTAATATTACTGTAATCAAATTTCCTTTTGCCTTACACAAGACACTAGTTTTTCAGGTAAAAGCAGAGACCTGCATAGGGATGGCTTGTGCTAGTGCAAAAAGTGCTGGAGAAGTCACATTCAGGGGTGAAAGCCAACCCTGATTCTGTAGACTGGAATTACATTTTGGTGATAAAAATAGTTTCCGGAATGTGCCCAGTGTCCCAATATCAAAAAATAGGATCCCATGCATTTATTTTTGTTATTTAAACTAAATTGTACAGATTGTTGGGGAAAAAATTAAATCCAGTGTTTTTAGTATGAAGGCCTCTTGTGAACTTTGACCTCTGATCTCATATCTTTTGTCTGCTTTGATGCACCCCTGGTCTGACCTGTTAGCCTTTTTTCTTATTTGTCTGTACATCACAGACCTTGTCCTACTTTTGTCAAACTCTACCAGATGAATCCTGAGGCTCACTCAGGGCCAAAGGTGCTAACTGCTTCATCAGCACTCTTATCCTCAGTTTACACATAAGTCTTGTGTTAATTTGCTCAGGTGTAAGCATACTGCACTTTCCTCCTCTTTTCAGATGAAGAGACGCTTCGCTCTTCTTGCACTCTTTACTAATTGATTTTGTTAATTTCTCTTATTCCTGCATCTGTGTTCTCATTGAAACACTCCCTTCAAATTAACAATATGAAAGAAAATGATTCTTAAATCTAAAGATTTCTCAGGAAGAAAATTACTACAGGACAAGTTAAACGCCACCCATTAAAATATTACTTGCGTAAAAGTATCAGATATCAATAGTACTTAGGTATTAAAAGTTTTCTGGCAGCTATTAATCATGGTTAGTTGCTTGCTTTTAAAATAAAATACAAACTCTCAAATTTCTGTTAATTCCAAAAAAGACGAAAACCAGACTGCATTCTTGAGTATTTTGTAGAAATTCAGGTCTGGATTTTGACATCTGTTACATAAAAGGCTAGGAAGTGTGTTATTACTCCTTCACTATCAGCAACAAAAATGTTTCTGTATTACTGCTGAGAAAACTAGGAACAGAAAACAAACAACTTTAGTCCAAAGAAACATTTACACTTGTAAAACAAACTGTATGAATGTAGTCAAGTAGAAGTCTGCTTGATAATACTCAGTCCAAGTACTCAAAATAATACTACAATACTACAATACTGCAATAGTACAATAAGGAATTACAGTTACACAAGTTCTAAACACCACTGCCACATCCTTAGTAACATGTAATGCTTATATAATATTAAATAATGCATTTTTCATACTCCTGCAAATAATCTAAATGAGCGTCTCCATCCAATTGCAGTGTGAAGCGACATCATTTTTCTGCAAGACTTCTGCACACATCATTCAGCAGAGTGACATTTCTCAGCTAATTTCTCTTCTGACATTTACCTTTCCTGTAGCCACAAATATTTGTTGATCAATTAATGAAAAGGCACAGAAAATTGGACTTTCTTCATAGGGCCATCAGAAAAAAGGAATTTGAAAGGGTTGCAAAGCCACAATTGCCATGAGTTGCATTACTGTATGAAAATAAGATGGAGTCTGTACCTTTGCAATTGATTTTGAAGAAATTTAAGGTGACTGGGCATTTTTATATAGTTCATGAAAGCTTTGGCCAACTCAGAAGTTGCATGCTGACACTTTTCTTTATGCATGTTTAGGCGTGTGTGTGGACGACTAAAAGTATCAATAACAGAGTCTGAGTTCAGGTGAGATATGGATGCTGAGTTTCAGTGGTGAAGGTGCCTTTATTCTGGAGGCTGCCTGATAACTCATTGTGACAGCAAAATATAAAGAGTCCCATGACAGGACTCAGGGGAATTTAATGAGTCCTGTCATGGGAATTTAACAACAGAGAACACACACACACACACACACACAAACCAGAATATTTTTCTTTGTGTAACACTTTTTTTGTTTACTGCATAATTTCATATGTGTTTCTTCATCAATCATTATGATTATTTAAATACTAATCTACAATGTAGAAAATAATAAAAACTATTGAATGAGAAGGTGTGTCCTAACTCTTGACTGGTAGTATATATATATCATTCAATTGTTTTTTTAAATTATTTTCTAGACAGTAGATTAATATTGAGATAATCAAAATGACAAAGAACTCACACATATTTCTATGTCTTGTGATGTGAGATAATGAAAATAATAATACTACAGTTATGCCTAACCCTCAAACCAGTAACCAAAACTCATTTCACTTTTTAGTTTCTCAAATGAACTAAAACCCAAAAAACATTTTCCTTATGATCCTCACATACAAGATTTGTCCACCCAAACCGCAAGAAAACGTACAGATCTCAGGTTTTCTTTTCGACGTGAGAACAATATGCCTACATAAAGCATTCTCCATAAAGTAGATCCACAAGCTCCTGTTTCTAACGCTCATCTTTCCCTCCACCATAGGCTTTTAAGCTTGACAGCTGTCAGATTTTTTTTCACATGAGTAATGTGTCTCTCTAGTATGCACTTAACACACACTCTCTCACACACCTGCCTTCTGCTTAAAGTAAGTCTGGGTGATACTGTTCCCATCACTCATCACTCTTTTTTCTCTGATTAGCTTTTAAGATTGACGGCTGTCAGTTTTCTTTTTACCTTGATGTGTCTTTTTGTGATGTGCATCTGTAATAATACTAATACTAATACTAATACTAATACTAATACTAATACTAATACTAATACTAATTTATGTAGTGCCTTTGACAGCCCCAAGGATGCTTTACAAAGTACCAATAAAATAATTCTACAAATAATAAAACTCAGTACACAACAAGAGGACTAGACAGACACAATTATGACGCAAAACATTGGAACAGAAAGTAACTTGAAATGTAAAAGGTCTCTACAATTTCTGGAAAGTGAATGTGCCAGATGCATGCACATACACATACACGCAAACATACACAATAAGGACTACATTGTCTAACACAAAGCAAAACCATGAGTGTTAAATTAACACTTTCGGGGTTTAAATTGCATCCAACATAGTGAGATTTAATTCAAAACTGGTGGTGTTAATGTTGTATGTGCGTGTTCATCTGTGCAAGAAACACACATCAATAAGGTTACAAAAACTGACTTCTGTAAAGCTTAAAAGCTTATGAGGAGAAAAATGGTGTTACAAACTGTTTTCCAGACATGCATTCAATCCTGTCTGGGGCTAAAACAGTGTTCACAAAACAGTAATAAATCACTGAAGATAATCACAGAAAACAAGTACCACGCTTTCTTTAAGGAGAAGGAGTGATTACTGCCTGGAACACAACAGATATGCAATCTACTGAATGAAAAGCATTTCATTTCTTTTTGTGCCTCCCAAGAGAGAAAAACAATTTTCACCCCTGAATGCACAACTCACTTTAAAAGTGGCTAAATCAAAAAGTCTTAACTGAGATCTGTGTTCAGCTGTGCCCCAGCACACATTTCTTTTTATTTCCCCTCTTACAATCTGACACACACAACCAACATTACTGCATTTTTCCCCTCAAAAAGTACCCACAATGTTGGAAACAGCATAGCCTCCTAGAGGTTTGGAACACAAATACATGGATACAGATATACTAAACAAAAGCTGGAACTTTCCTATAAAACAGGTTTTCTTTACAGAAAAGGTGGTCACAAAACCTCAAAATCTGACAACACCCCTGGTGTTTTGCTCCTAGCAGCTTTTACAATGAGAGCTTCCTACCAGGACTACCACAGTGGTCTGACATTAACGGGCATTTAGACAGGCACCATGCCATGATGACTTTTCCCTTTTCAAAGGCACTCCACGTGGCAGCGCCTGGCACGGCTGAACCTCTAAATCCATCAAATAATCTGAGGTATTATTCCGATTTGCCAATTATCCTGATTTAGCTGGTCAGTTCTGACATTTAGCTGAAGTTTTCTGGAAACTTACTTTTTTTTCAAGAGCAAAGTTTTTCACCAGGTTTATGGTTGGGTTACATGCTTCAAAACACATGCACTACATACGCTTAAGTGTGTGTGTGAACACAGACTTTCTTTCTGGCCACATGCAGCAACTGCAGAGGATATTATTTCACAAATAAAATATCTGATTCCTTTATTTATTATGATTAAGAGGCCTGCCACGCTGACTAATGCCACAACTATTTTGAAAGGGATCAAATCACATCCTAAGATGATTGGTAAAACTTCATATGAACTGGTAAATATCTAAAATCAGATTCAACAGATGGCACAAGCTGCCATTTCATTTATGACAACAGCATTGTGTCCTAATAAGAGTTTGTGGACATCAATGTTACATGTGGCCTTTTTCAGCTATGATGGCTAGTTTTGGGATTTTTTTGGATGGTTACATTTTCAAACTGAAATCATTAGACATACCCTGTGGTCAGGAAGCTCAACTTCAAGAAGATTCAACCTGCCATTTTACATATCAATTGCAATTATTCCCTTGTAGGGTTGCCAGTTGTCCCGATTTTACTGGGACTGTCTTCTTTTCAATGGTCTGCCCCAGGTGGAAAATCACTTTCCTGGGACACTGAATGTTATAGGTCAGATGTGTTTCCGCTTATAGGCAAAGTGATTGCTCGGGTCAGTGGAATGTCTAGGTTTTTTGTCAGACCTAGGTGGCAACCATATTCCATTATCAATTTCCGTTATTACTTTGAGGCTTCATTGTTTTGTGATTCAGTCTTTCAAATTTACATGTGCATGCAAGAAAAGTTAACAAACAAAATAAAATCTTTAGCAAAGGTAGAAAGAGCAGCAGAAAATTGTACCTGTATGCCTAAAAAAATGTGCCTAGTGCTACTTCCTGACTTCATGCCAGCGTAGGTGCAGTGAATGAAAAAAACATCACATAGTTAAGCATCAAAGTAATATTTGCTATAATAACTTGGGAAATCCAAATATCAATTTTTCATTACCCCTCTAATGATAATGGAACTATTTTTTAAAAACCTGCACCTTCTTTGCATTTACTTTTGAAAGTCATACCATCTGTCCTTTTCTTTAATTAAATATGATTTCTGAACTTCAAGGTAACTTTAACTGTGATAACTGTTGATGTGAACTTATGTACTGACGTTTTCGGGGTGGATTAACGTTAGGAAGTGGTTTCTACAATTAGAGTGTTGCCTGTCCAAATCCTGTACTATTAAAGGTATGACTGAAGTGCTCATTTGCAAAGTACCATCACAAAGCACTGCTTTCTGTATACTGTCTACATCAGCTGCCTACTATTCCTCCACACGCAGGTCAAATGCAGAGGTTGCATTTTGTTGTGAAGCACTGTGTTCCGTGCTGTTGTCTGCTCACAATCACAAACAGTTTTTCACAAAATGCTCTGTCTTAGGTTATCTGTGTTTTCTCTATTTTTGACCTTTTCTACAGATTCAGGAGCTTTTCTAAATCAGGCCATTCAGAATCAAAATATACACAAGGAGCTGTGAGAAGGGAAATTCGTTATTTGTCAACTACAGCTTACCTAACACTCAGTTGTTTTCTAATTTCTGATATTTTATCAAATCTGATATGTTAAAGACATAGTTAAGCAACTCTAGTAAACTTTTGAAAACAATGAAACTAATTCTGCCTGAATTAGACACAGATGCTTTTCTTTTTAAGTATTTTCACAAATAATACCATTTTAATGTGTCAGAATTGGGCATGTTGAAATGCATTTTATTCACTGATTTGGCCTCATTTGCCGCCATTTTGATCATGAAGGTTATGGGTTCAAAAACTATTTTACCCAGTTTTCACAGTTTTATCGCTAAACCAAATGAGCATCAACTCATCATGAACAACTTTAATGCTCCTGATTTGTGCTGTTTTTCACCAGATTTTCAAGCAATTTGAGCCTGTTCAAAAACAATCTGGCAAATGCTTGACATAAGTCAAAGCTGAGATGATCGACTACTATTGAAGTGGATTTTTAAATGTTTTTTTTTACTTAACAATTGCTTTAAAATGCATGAGGGTTGTTGCACACCCTATTAACTGGAGTGTGCAAGTCAACAAGAGGCACTTCACCAAAGGATAAATAACAAACACACTTCAAACAAAAGGAGTTGAAAAAATCAAAATACATTCCCACTCACGCACAATGACTCACAGTTTTTTGTAACGTAATACTCTAGTAAACATAGAGCAAAAACAAATATTAAAAAATACATTTCTAGAACATTTCTGCCTTATTTACTTAGGTTCTAAATGTATATATTCTGAATCTTTTCAATTTATTATGCTCTGGAAATGTACCATAAAAAACTATGGTAGGATTTGCATAGCACAATTAACCACAAGCCTCATACTTTCTCTCTCTCTCTCTCTCTCTCTCTCTCTCTCTCTCTCTCTCTCTCACACACACACACACACACAGACACACATATACAAGCAGTATATTGGAGCAAAAACATGGGCATGATGGGAATGGGAAAGAAGGCGAATGAGGTTTAGGAGTGGTGATAATCAGTACTCAAACTAATCAGCAGTCACAGGGAGTGTATGTGAGTCTGGTGTTTATGATAAAATGCTCATATAGTAAAGACTGTGCTTTTGATGGGGCTAATCTGCTTGTTACTGTTATTTCAAAGTAGTTTGTTACATTACAATATTACTGTCTCTGAATTGTAATGCGTTACACGATTCCTGCATTACTGTTAAGTTCATTCATTCATTCATTCATTCATTCATTCATTCATTATCTGAACCGCTTAATCCTAACTTGGGTCGCAGGGGGACCAGAGCCTATCCTGGGAACTTACGGGCGCAGGGCGGGGAACAACCCTGGGCAGGCGCCAACACACTCACACAAACACACTCACATTCACACCTTAAGGGGGCAAAATTAGGGTCAGAAACCGGAGCACCCGGAGGAAACTCACACGAACAAGGGGAGAGCATACAAACTCCACACAGAAAGGCCCCGCGGCTGACCCGGGGCTCGAACCCAGGACCTTCTTGCTGTGAGGCGGAATCGCCACCGTGCCGCCACTACTGTTAAGTTACCTTCACCAAAATAACTGGAAGTAGGACATGGCATTCTAAAATGCTATGTAGTTTACTGCAGTTCATTCTACATCCAATGGAGGGCAATGTGGTGTAGCATAACGACTGTGGGCATACACTGTAGGAAATAGCTTTTACTCGTGCTTTTTTCCCCTTTTGTCCCAGAGGTCTCGGGGTGTTGTTGACTTTTTAAATAAAAACAAAACATCACTAAATTTTGGAGTAAAAG
>JAVGVS010000012.1:4818916-4840618 GCA_032718565.1 Distichodus sexfasciatus
ATATATGTATATGTATGTGTATATATATATATAGATATATAGATATATATAGATACACACAACATACTTTTACACCTATAAGTTGATTTATGTACATACTTGTAGGGTACAACCAGGTTCTGATGGTAAATGTTCTCAAACTTTCTCTCTCTGGTCAGTGACACAACTGTGCGTATATTTTCTATGGCCTCTGTAGCAGTCTGGAGACGGAAAAAAAAAAGTCATTTGAGATTCACTGACAAAAATATGATCAAGCCATATGAACATGTTAGCATGAGGAAATTTTGGCCCTTATATAGTATCTGTTATGGGTGGGCGATGAATCAAATATACTTGATATATCTCGGCTTGTTCCACATGCGATGCAGTAAACGGCTATATCATGATTATCGAGTACAAATCCTCATGTGAATGTCCATGCAATTTCAGACACATTAAATGGAAACGGAAGCGGTTAACATGGTTCTAAAGAAAACCAGCGCTGGTTCAGTTATTCTGTGCACAAAAACATAAGTAAATGCGTGAATACGCATAAATGACATTCCGCATAATGTAAAGACGCTGTGTGTCTGCACTCGCTCCAGTTCAGTTAAATCTTCCCCTTTTATAACAGACAAAACTCATATTTTAGCCGAACAATCAGCGTTTTACTCACAATACAGCCATTTACTAGATATTCTCAGTTTTTATTTCCGGACGCATCGCATTGTGACTCTGAGTCGCATGTGCGAGGGGATTGTGTGAAATGTAGTTGTCTCCCAAAAAGAGAGAATATATTGAGATATCTATGCGTCTCTATCTTCCTTGTCTATTGCACAGTTAAAAGAGCGGATCAGGATACATTTCACTGCTTGTTGTACCTGTATAACTTGCACGTGACAAATAAAGAATCTTGAATCTTGAATCTTGTGTATCGCGATATAGCTTAAAAATATTGTGATGGATGGAGAGGCCAGTGGATAGCCAATACGGAATAAAAAAATCTATTCCACCAGAAAAGAACCCGTATGTTTTCTCTTCATGTGCTCGTGTATAGCACTGCTGCTAACATGACCATTCAAACTTAGCACAGTGAGCAAAAGTGCTCCCATGCTTTCAAACTCTTGGGTCTTTGGAAACTTGTACACTGAATCTCTGCTCAACTCAGATCAAAGTCATTGATGGGATAATATTTAAATTAACACATTAATAAATTAAATTAATTTTCAGGTGTTTTAGAAATCAGCAAGCTTTGTGGAATACTTATGCAACAAGTTTGCCATTACAAACATTGCTGCAAGTTTGCCACTAGTGGCTGATATTCTAGCAAACTCCACTGTTTGCCACAAATTAACCATGTTTGCCGCAAACATTTTGTTTTTGTAAGGGGATAACCCCATTTTAAAAACAATGAATCGTCCTACACTGAAGTAACATGAACACCTTTCCTTGGTATTATTATTTTTTCATCTTTAACTGCTTCCATTACTCAGTCCAGTCTTCGTTGAGCGGAAGAGCGCAGGCATGTCTGAGGAAACCACACCAGCCTACATTTCCTAAACTGTGTATAACTGCTGGGGCTGACTTTGGACTCCCAGAGGAAACTTTCATTTTCATTCTGCAATTGAAATGTTTTTCACATCAAAAGTAATCAAATTCATTGGAATTATCACCCAGCTCTATGTGAGCTATGCTTATAGGGGTTAAAATCTTACCTTCCCAGCTTGCTCGAGCTCCTTCTTGTCCTTTACAGCATGGCCTGCTAACATCTTCATCTGGATGGCCCCGGCGACTGCCATGATGGGCACGATGGAGAGGATGAGGAGGGTGAGCTGCCAGCCGTACACAAACGAGATGATGATGGCGGTGCCCAGGTTGGCCAGGTTCTGAGCCAATGTAGCCAATCTCAACCCGGTGGCCTGCACGCAGAACAGTAGTAATGTGGCTGTGTTGCATTCCATTGGGGCAGCAGCCTCATGGCAGTGATTAAAAGACCAAATTAGCAGGTCACTCCGGATAAGAGCGTTTGCTAAGTGCCAATCTAAAAACAGTCCCTGTCACAATGCAAACTGCGTTCACGCTGTGTAGGAGGACTTCAGACTGTAAAAAACTAATGTACACTTTTCGCAAATTATTCCTCAGTTGAAGTGACCATATTTGTCCTCAGTGTTGTATAAACTTGTTAAATGGGACTGCATTCATTGTTAAGGAATATATGTAATGCTGTCTTTTAAATCAACCAAAGTAAGGTACAATACATTACACTCAGCTGAATTATGCCTGCCTTTATCATGGAATACACAAACGGCCTAAATGCTGCCTACCCAGGCAACTGCAACAGGAATGGAACACACTTTATATTCCACTGTGTCTCTGGGACATTTAACATGATTGTTTTGCGAAAAGAGATCTGGCTAATGTCATTATCTAGACATCTCGGAGGCAGCTGAGGTCGTGTTTCCGTGGATGGCCGACTGTATTTCAGGGTCAGATTTCTCAGAACTGACCGTCTAGTTGAGAAGTCATAAACATGAAAACTAACTGCTAGTAAATGTTTTTTTCTCATTATTACTCTAGTTTTGTGGACTCTTGAAATAAGCAAGGTTTTAATCCAGAATAAAACATAAATTTTATTCAGAGTTAAAGTTTTGACATTTTGTCCTGACTAGGAGAGAGGAAAACAATAACCTCTGTGACCTCTGAGATATGCAGACTCTAATACTAACTTCATCTGGTCTTAAATCGAAGCTGTATATTAACAGCTTTAAGTTGCCATGTAGATAGTGGTGGAAAAGGGATGAAGACTCACGCCCTGCACTTGTGCTGTGTCTGTGGCCAGTCTGGTTGTCAGTGCTCCCACACTGTTCTTAGGGTCATCGTACCAGCCTAGGTCCTGAAAGTACACAAACACAGTGAGAAAGGGGTCTTACTAGCATCCCACCCAAATCTGTTCTGTGATATCAGACACCATGCAATCTTAGAAAAAGATTTTTTGAAGTTTTTAGATTTTATAGAGTTTGTCTGAGTATGAATCTGAGTCAGGGGGAATCACAGCAATTTCCTTTAGTGTTCCAAAAATTTATCTTGATAAGTTGTGAAATATCATTCAGAGTTCCAAGTTTTGCACTGTATGTTTTTAGAACCAAACTAGAACATTCTTTTCGGGGACTATATTGTAGATAGGTTTTTAAGAGGCATGTAAATCGCTCACCTGTCTCAGCATGGCTTTAAAGGCTCTGTATCTCAGTCTCATGGTCAGAATCTCACCAGCTTTACCAAAACAGAAACCCTGCAGGAGAAGAGGTCGCTGTTGATTTTTGTGCTAGATTTTCTTTCAAAATAAATCTAATCCCAGTGAAATCTTCATGTCAACAGATTTTGAACAATGTAAACCTTTGTGGTGCAATACAACCACGATAAACAATCTTGCCTTCTATCAGTCCTTGTAAACCAGCCAAAGCAGTTGAACTTTATAGACACTAAGTATGTTCAATTGTGATGAGATTGTAAAAATCTATAAACATTTTATATGATATCTGGGACACAAGGCACACTTGAAATAAGTATATCTCATCAGAGCAGAGGTTACTGCCACACATGACTCATTTTGTGTTCAAGGCCAAGGGAAATTACGTTCTTTATCTCATTTGAAGAGAAAATGAATGAAAGCCAAAGCGGTAACATAATTCCAATGGGGCTGTGAATTTGTAGATAGATTACAATATCAGCTTCAGACCTCAGCAGTGATAATCAACTCTGGGACATTACTAACTAAAATCAAGTAGTAAAACCCAGACATAGGTTCAGATTTTTAAGACACAGCGTTCTAGCACACTGACTCTATGGTTCATGACAATTTTGCACCTGTAAGAACAGAGCCACGAAGGAAATGGCTCCAAGGCACGCAAACAGTATTGAGAAGAGGTTGGTTCTCTCTCTTACGAGTTCCTTATCGATTTCAGCAAACACCTGAGTGGGGGGAAAAGGGACACATTAGAGTTCTGGACATTAGCTGTTCTGGGGCATGGTTATCTGCACGGTGAGAGACTTACAGCAATGATTTTGGAGAAGATGACGGCGAACGCAGGCTGCATGCCTCCATTGATGATGGCACAGATGACGCCCACCACAATGTAGGGCCACTCCATCTTGTTCAGACTCAGCACTTTGAAGAAGGGCACATCTGGAACCTTCTCCTCCTATAGATAAGGACAGAGGGAGAGGAGGAGAAAGAGAGATGCTAATCCGAAATGGACATTTTTGACCAATTTGCCACCTCCAACTACTTAGGAGATTATATTGTTGCTTAAAAGAAAATTGGGCTGTGTGCAAAGTGTATGATGAAATCTAATGGTATATAAATTCCTGATGTTTATTACAATATATTGAAATTTTGGGATGTGGCAGGGTAAGGTCAGCAAGTGTGAGATGCTCTATGGTCCAATCCAGAGTCTGGCTTTACACCACACAGAAATGGAACAGCAATGTGCTATGATGCAGTAGATTGCACCCATTTTTGGTGAATGTTTAAGTTTGCTGGGAAAAGGTCCAATTTGTGTTTGTTTTTTATGTCTTTTACCAGCCGTTCTTAAGTAAGAAAATCACCCTTAAAACCAACTTGTTTTCTCAAAAAATTCTGACATTGTTTTCTTATTTGAAATTTCTTTCTTTTCTTTATTAAGAACAAATTTAAGAAGAAAACATATTGGTGGAAATATTGGTGAATGAGGCTTATTATTTGTAAGTATCAACAGGAAAACGCAATCTATCTTAGCCAGCGCCACTTCCATTTCCTAATTACATGGACACTTAAACCATGGAGCAAGTCAGGGTCAAGGGCCTTACTTATGGACCTAACTGTGTTTTTTAGGTTGTGCAATGATGCAAACCCCAATTTTACCGTTACCGTCACAGGGTTTGAGTCACTTAGATTAACTACTGCACCACCTCTGTCGCAGGGAGATGCCCCAGTGAGTCTGTCCGTCTAATTAACCAAAACAAGTGGCTCTGGATAAGAGTCTACCAGATGCCATACATGTAAACAAATGTGTGTGTGTGTGTGTAAACTTGTGACCTGTACAGGATCTTTCTCTTTGTCCTTCTCCTCTTTCTCAGAGCCGATGAAACTCTTCTGTCTGAATAGTGTGTGCTCGTTCATGGATGAGATGGAGGGACTCTTCTCGTGCAGCCCCGTCTCCTCTCCGCATTTTTCGGCAGCCTCTGTGCTCTTAAATGTCTGGAGGGAGACAAAGTCCAGTTTACTAAACACACTGCTGTGGAAGTCTGTTGAACATAATATTTATAATTGCTGCTGATCTGGCATACAATTAATGCCAGCGATTGAAATTGCAATCCTCTTCTCTTGACAGCTGCAATATTTGAACTGCTGCTACATATTTGCACAACTATTGAACATTGAATGTACATATCACTGGTCGCCTTGTGTAACTGTCTGTATCTGCACAAATTATTGCATGTACTGCACAGACTCTAGTTCTCCACTGCTGTTACAATATCTGCACATACTTGATCCGGCTTGAATGTCAGTCAGACATTTTAGGAGATACTGTTTTATTAATAGACTGTCCTGTGCAGAATTTTTAGGGGGCCACACAGTGGAGAAAAAACTGTAAGACCTACAGCTATGAAATTTGGCAGGTACGTCCAGTACTCCACCCACTACTCAGGCAAAAATAAATAAATAAATAAAATAAATCGCACCACTCTGCCAGTTGGTGGCGCTATAATAAGCTATTTTGCGATTTTCCTAAAAAAATTGTGTTTTGCCTCATAACTTTTGAACTGTATGGAGGACTAAACATGACATAATTATAAATAAATAAATGTGTGAATAAATAAGTAAATATAGAAATAAATAAATACATAAATACAATATGCCCTGGAAAATTGCTAAATGTATTCCTACTTTTGTTTATTAACATATTCCAAGATTTATTTATTTCTGAATTTCCACATTTCTTTATTTATCTATTTCAGATTTTCCACATTTTTAAATATATTTATTTCTGCATTTCCACATTTCTACATGTATTTATTTGTCTCTGTATGCTGATAAGGTAGGCGGTCCCAGCCTTAGTCGAAACCGTGATTGGTTAAATGAAGTGAGATTGTTTCGACTCAACTAGTAATGACTGCTGTCTGGTAACTATGGCATATTTTTTAATGAGTTATCGCTGTCTGAGTTATAATGTCTCGCTGTATTTATTTATTTCTATATTTACTTATTTATTCACACATTTATTTATTTATAATTATGTCATGTTTAGTCCTCCATAGGACTGTAGCTCCGATTCTCAAAAATCTCATACCATCTTATTCCTTGGGTCAAGCCGAATCTTTTAGACCCTCGCATCTATTTCCACCATATTTGGTTTTTTCGCTAATTTGCATAAAATGAAAACCCATCTTTTTCAAACTAGACCCTGGATTTTTACCCAATCTGCATGCAACTGGTATCATTTGAATCCCAAGACACTCTGCTTTAATTATTATCGAGCACATTTTTTATTTAGGTCTTCATTTTTCTGTAATATGCAAATAAATGTGCTGGGCCTGCCATCAGACTGCAACACCACACACCGAGTGTCATAGAAATCCGGCTCTGGGTGGGCTACAGCTTAGAAATTTGGCAGGTAGGTCCGGGACCCCACCCTCTACTCAGCCAAAAAAAATTGCACCACTCTGCCAGTTGGTGGCGCTATAATAAGCTATTTTGCGTTTGTCCAATAACTTTTGAACCGTAGCTCCGATTCTCAAAAGTCTTTGGCCATCTTACTCCTTGGGTCATTACGAATCTTTCTAGACCCCTGCCATCTACTTACGCCATATTGGATTTTTCAAAAATTTGCGTAATATGCTAAACCTTTTGTGGAGCAAAAACTGTAAGACCTACCGCTTTGAAATTTGGCACGTAAGTCACGTACCCCACCCACTACTCAGGCAAAAAAAAAACTGCACCACTCTGCCAGTTGGTGGTGCTATAATAAGCTATTTTGCGTTTTGTCCAATAACTTTTGAACCGTAGCTCCGATTCTCAAAAGTCTTATACCGTCTTACTCGTCAAAAACTGCTAAGGCTGCAAACTGCATGGCCCCTGTGATCACTGCTTGCAGTTATATTTCATATTGAAACTGTTACTGACTTCATGCACATTCAGTGTAGGAGACAACTCCAAGACCATAATTGTAGGTTGAATACTACATCCTAGTTGTTTCTACTTCTAGTTTAAAGTGTATATTTTATATTCTATTTATATAGCGTTTATTCTATATGCCTTATTTGTTCTTTGTTGTTTGCGCTGTTAAAGCTGGAGCCACGTCGTCTCGTCTCTCTGTATACCTGTACAGTATATACAGGGTATCTGCAGGTTTAAGGAAGCCTTTAAGAAATTTAAGACTTTTTTAAGGCCACTTTGATCAAATTTAAGACCCTACATTCACAAAACGGCACAGAGCATGTGACCGCCTTACAAATAGTTCTGTCCAAACACTTATTGGAACTGAAAGCGCTGAAAAATAACTGCTCTACAGAGCATGAAAGTGCATGTATTTCACAACCAAAACATTACAGTACTAACAAGTTCTGTGAACTGAATACAGGGAATAAAATAAGTAAATTCCAATTACATGAATGTGTAAACTGAATATGTAAGTGAATTGTGCTACAACTTCCACAATTATGGCATAGATCTGAGTTCTTCAGTCTTTGTCCCCAGCTCAGCTTCCACTTGTTCTAATTCACACATATGCTGTGCATATGCGACTCGACAGCTTTAACTCCCATTGAACCATTTTACAAATGTGGGATTTTCCATCCAGTTAACGTTAAATTCGCACTTCTCTATGACTGATGCGGCCACTAGCAACAAACTGCTAATGTGCGTACATGAAAAATCCCCCCTCCCACACACAACCAGAAATGTTGGCGGTTCCGCTCCTTCCGATCTCATACACAAAAATGCAAAACACCAATTAGAAATTCGCCAAATTCTTTAGAGATTACCAGAAAAAATATAGCAATTGTTTACTGAGTCTGTGGTATTTTAAGACCTTTGAACTCTGGATTTAAGGATTACAAGTCATTTTTAAAGACATTTAAGGCCTTAATTTTGGAAAATCTAATTTAAGACTTTTTAAGGATCTGCGGATACCCTGTATATACCAGTGATGACAAAGTTTACTTTGACACACATACGTGACCCTCCACGGCAAAACCAGTCGCTTCTCGATAATTTTCAAAAATGAGTTATTATGTTTTCATAAAAAGGGCATAAATCAAAACGATACCTATATCGAATGAATCGGACAACATATGACTGAGATATCAACATTCAAAGGAGTCGGGTTTCTCCTGTCACGCCAAGTGAGAAACGGAGAAATCTGCCTTTGAAGTTGACTATCGCCGTAGCACTCACAGACGTTTGGTGCGGTCGCGGCTACGTTTGTATTTACGGTAGCCTACGCTGCATTCACAGCCACACGGAGAGCCTTCCTGCGTTAGGTTAACTGAACTCGGGAGAAGAAGATGGATTCCGGAGAAATATCTTCACGCTAGTCAATGAGTGGAATATTGAAGTAGAGCGGTCAAAACAGAAACGTTTAACATTCTGCTGGAACTGAATTCCTCACCTCAAGAAAGTCACGTTTTTAGGATGGAAAGGGTTTTTCAGCAAAATTTATTCACAACAGTACAGTATAGACCTTCCACTGTTTCAAAACACTAAAAACAGAAAATCCAAAATTTTACCCCACGCAACATAAATGGTCGTTTTTCTTGAAAACCTCCATCGCGACAAGCAACTGGTTTTGCCATAGAGGGTCACATATATATATATATATATACACACATACACACCTTCTTCTCTCATCCTCCATCTCTCCCAGTCTTTTTTCCATCTTCTCCTTCACCCATCCTCCTTCTCTTTCTCCTTTTCTCTGCATATCTCTCTCTCTCTGTCCCTTGCTCCTTCTTGTCTCTTACTTCCTGTCTGTCCCTCTTTCACTCCCTCTGTCTGTATATCTCCTCCCTTTCTCCCTCCATCTACCATTCACAGACATCTCTTCTCCAGAATCTCTCTGTTACATGCACTGAATAATTGATTTTATAATGTTAATCCATAATTGTGTTAATGTCCAGTTCAGCTGGATATTCCCTGATTTTTCTAATATCTCTTAAAGTACTTATTTATTTTCCATGCAGAATGTGTTTGTGGTGCTTAACAAAAACGTAAGTCATGTGTTAATCCTGTTAGTTATGTCTGGAGACACCCCACTTCCAGGTTTCTCCCAGGTGGCATGACAGGAGGCATGTTTTTCATCCAATGATTATAAATAATTTAAGCATTGTAAATGTGACATACTGTATATTGATCATAATCACTTTTTAAAGCTGCATATATACACAGGAGGTGACCTTTGCCTTACCTGCAGGGTAACGAGAGTGTGGTACACTCCCTTGTTTTTCATCAGCTCACTGTGGGTGCCCAGCTCTACAATTCTGCCATCCTGGAACCCGGCAATGACGTCAGCGTTGCGGATGGTGGACAGACGGTGGGCCACGATGATGGTCGTCCTGCCCAGTCTCACCTACACCAAAGTGGGACATAAACCCTTTCATGCTGTGCACTTTCTTTTTTCCATTTTCCAGTCTTCTCATTAGCTACCCACATGCTGCGTTTACCTTGTCAAGGGCTGCTTGCACGATCGCTTCGCTCTCCGTGTCCAAAGCAGATGTGGCCTCATCCAGAAGAAGGATCTTGGGATTGCGTACGAGAGCTCGAGCGATGGCAATGCGCTGCTTCTGCCCTCCACTCATCTGGGTGCCTCTGTCTCCCACCAGGGTCTCAAATTTCTGAAAATGACAAAATGTGGGTGATGATTAGCCAGTTTGCTTTTAAGCTTGGAATGAACACTTTATTTTCCAGGAGAGCACTGGACCACACAAGAAGGCTGCCATACTCCCATCAAGCTCCAAAACTGTTAAGCTGTGATATCGGACCCAGTCTCCACACTATGACTTTGTTTACACTTGATTTTTGTGACTGAAATCCTGGAGGACACTTTCTTTGTAATTACAAAACGGAAGTCACTCTGGAGAAGCAAATGTACATTTCTGACAATTGATTTCACTGGCATTCCAACCACATACATAAGCGCTCCTCTCCAGACCTTTAAGTCCTACACATTGATGAGAAATTTTCTGTAACATCACAGTTGGAGACTCCCACAGTGTTGGGGAGAAATTATTTTTTTTCTCCTTACAAAGACAGATATATTTAACTGGTATATTTATTTAAAAGTATGAATCCGTAAGGCAAAGCAGACAGAACTAACACATTTGAGTGTAACTTATACAAGGCAAAAAACATCCTTTACCTCACTGAAAAGATTTGACATTACATTATTAAAAACCCTAGATTTTCATATTACTCTTAACATCATCCCCACATTTTCCAATGAATCTGCTTTAGGAGTATCATACGGTACAAATATTATATATTACTGGATGACATAACTTGGATAAAGTTAGCTCCTTTTTCTAGCTTGTAGCTTATAGTGTAGTTAACTTGTGTTAGTAATAGCAGCTTGGCTCCAGATTAGCACTTTTTTTACGTAGCTTGTAGCTTGAAAAACTACAGTTGAAAAGTAGCCTCCACAACACGGGAGACATGTCTGGGCACAGTGCTAGCATTTACACTGTAAATCGTCAAATGTGGCCCAAACCATCTCATCAAGTTGTTTGAGTGATCAGATCCAAAGCTTAATGGTAATTTTACACTTGCACTTAATGTGGTTCACTTGTGACCCAGTCACCCAAATGCATTTTAAAACCAGGTCTAAACAGGGCCTAATATCAGTGCTGTAAGTAGTACAGATCTTACAGAGATGCGAGCTTCGTTGTGAGTAAAGTCTTACGTCAGGGAGTTTCATAATGAAATCATAAGCGTTGGCCTCGCGCGTCGCCTGCTCAATCTCCTCCTGTGTGACGTCCTCGCGGCCGTAGCGTATGTTCTCGGCAATGGTGGTGGCGAAGAGGACGGGCTCCTGGCTCACCACGCCAATGAGCTCCCTCAGATGCCTTACGTTCAGGGAGCGGATGTCGTGGTCGTCTATGCTTACCTGGATGGGAGAGACGGAGAGAGGCAGGAAGACTTTTTAATAAGAGGACAGTTCACTAGGGGTGTAGCAATACATTGATTTAATGATCAACCTGCAACATCCCTCACCAAGCAAGCACAGAGCTTTGCTGGTTTTGGCACAACTTTTAAGCAGGATAACCATAGCTACTGTGAGCTGCAGCTCAGAATAAAATGTGTAATGATGTTTAGTTGCTTTTTGTGATTTGATATGAATGGAAGAGATTGTCTTAAATCAGCACATGACGTTGTCTCATATCAAATCAAATCAAATTGTAGAACCTTTTGTGACACTGGCAGACATTGAATCATTGTCCACTGAATTACATAATATTGCATCATGACTGACATCCCTTTATTATACAGTATATCATGGTATCAAGCTTTACACCCTTAAAGCACACACACAGTGGGGAAAGTAGTTATCAGATTAACTGACACGAGCAAGACAGGTGGTAAATGTTGGACTTTATGCCTTTTCAATTGAGTGTTCATCAATACACTCTCACTCTCACTCTCACTCTTTCACTCTCTTTTAAGCACAGTCGCTCTTCCTGTAAACACTCACTGATCCTTCCTGAGGGTCGTAGAAGCGTTGGAGAAGCTGGACTGTTGTACTTTTGCCACACCCACTGCTGCCCACAAGAGCAATCGTTTGTCCATTGCTGATCTTCAAATTCATACCATTAAGGACCTACACACACACAAACACTCAATATGTTTTTTTACTTTAAGCTCAAATCAAGTGGCAAAGTTGCTGAACGAACATACTTTTACGTCCTGCCGTGAAGGATAACTGAAGTGAATGTTTTTGAACTCGATGTTCCCTTTGACCACATCAAGTTTATGACCTTGTTCTGAGAAGCTGTCGATGCTTGGTTTCTGCAAAAAGAGAAACACTTCATTGATCCATTAAAAATCAGGTGTGTATAACAAAAAATTAATTCTATGAAAACAAAAACATAAAAGTGTTTACGCTAAGGGGTTCCACACCATAGGCGCATTTATTGGAAGCCTGTTTATGCTGGTCGTTGTTCAGAACTCAGCAGGGAAGCGGTTCTGATCTCCACTTCTAGCTACGTACAGGTTGGGGCCAAAACAATGGCAGGAAGCGCTGTAGAACACTTCTGATTCGTCCAGATTGGATTGGCTGCATTTCTGTATTTTCTTTGTACCTCAAAGCCGGTTTGTAGAATGTTTGTCTGGACAAACCTGGTTCTAAGTAAAGACAAGGGTCATGGAGTGTGTGTACTCTTTCAGGTTCATCTCTCAGGAAGACGCAGGAGACAGGAAGTAGGAAGTTGTGGGCAGGAAGGAGTATTTATTGTAGTAAGACTGTGCCTTATCCACCCATAACATTTTGTGCAGGTGGTTTTTAGTTGTCTTAAAGAGGTTGTTCAGTCTGACTTTTCTGCTCGAAATTCCAATTTTATTTGTAAAGAATGAAGTTTTTTTTACCGCTATAATCTTTAAACTGTCTGGAGTTGGAACAACAGACTTTCATCAACAATATACAATGATTATTTTCTCTCTGTCTGGGTCTGTAAAAGTCTGTTAATGATTTGTGGTAAATCTGAATTAACTGCATAAGGTTTACATTACAACCCGAAAACTGAAGAAATAACCAGATAAAACTTAGAGAAGTCTGATATCTATTTTTGCATATATCTACAAAATCGTAATCCATCTCAGAATTTTTTTAAAATATTGAGATTTCCCCTAATAAAATTAATAAATTAATTCACCTTTTTAAAAAAAATTCATTAAATTTTAAAGATCAAGTAAATTTATTTCACTACACTAGCAAATATTTTATATACATTATATATATATATCTTTATGAAAAGCTCATTTCTATTTGACAAAATCAGATTAAACCTGTACATTTTATGTACTGATTTCTGGCTTGATGTACATCTTGTTGACCTTCTGATTCATCAGTGACGAGTAGTGATGCATTTTAAATGACCCTCATTCAATCAGAGAAGACCTGGAAATAACCATCAAAGAGCCAGAACCAGCTGGTTTCAGCTGAGATCAGATACAGTTGCATGTTGCGTAAACCTTCACAACGTCACCATGTTCACGACTGAATCCGAGGTCTGCTGAAGTGAGAACTTATCGTGAGGTTGAGGAAGGGGTGAGTGATACTAGGTTGTGGTGAGAAAGCAGAAGCTCACTGCACTGGACACTCACATGATCGATGATGTTGAAGACCTTGTGGGCAGCCCCACGTGCGCTGGAAAAGGCTTGGATGTTGGGAGAGGTCTGGCCCAGGCCAAACGCCCCGATTATGACTGCAAAGAAAACCTGAGGAAGAGGAAGAAGAAACATGGTTTCATGTGGTCATGTTTGGACAGATTAGAAATGATGTCATGGTGCACAAGCATGTTACATTCTTTGGAAGCACCCACTTTCTAATGACGACTCTCAATTTTAAAAATGCACCATTCTGTGGACAGTATTATCCTAGAAAATCACGTTCATGATGTGTTTGATGTGTATCAAAGCACACACTGCATAAGTCAAGTCTTAAGAAAATAGGGTGTGACTTAAGACCTAGTTTTAGTGTTTATTGCCATACTCACTGTCAGCAGAGTTCCAATCTCATACTCTCCTTCCAGAATCAGTGTGCTGCCATACCAGAAAGCCAGAGCATAGGACATGTAGATCATGAAGAAGGTGAAACCCACTGCCATGTTGACCGTGATGGCTTTCTTCACCCCTACGTTCTTGGCATTTTCCAGGTTTTTGTAATACCTGTCAAGAAAAAGACAACAAAGTGTTAACAAAGGGAACAACTGAGACGAATTCTGACTGTACAGTCACTACAGACTTGCAAGAAAACCATGCATAAAAGGATAGTCTGGCCTAAAAACAGAACTACCCATAATTTTCACCTTCTTAGAGATTTTCTGATGACACATGATGACCACGTTTTTAGAGTAAAACAAACTTTTAAAAAGACAACCAATGACGTTACTAATCAATAGAAGGGTCGTGCTAAATATGGCTTTAATGACTCGCTTCATAAGACTGCTTTCAATAAAATAGCTTTTTTGTTTAAAAGATGCAGCTATCATCAGTTAGCTTTTCATGTGTGTTCTCTAACCAACAAATTCTGTCAACAGACATGCCTCAAGTAAAAAATCTTAAATTACACAACAAAAGGGTTTAAATGCAGTTTTTAGGATGAACTATCACTTTAAAAAGTGATTTTCCACTATCATTTGTTTGTGAAGAGTCTGGGTCACTCCTGTTCAGTGTGTGTGTATGTGTGTCTGCATATCTTAGTAGTTTATGGTAGCTATTTTCACATCCTCATTTATTTGTAAATACATTTAAACATTCAGCACTTCACTGCCAAAACGCACGTTTTCATGACCACATACACAGCCACACACCTCTGTATCTCTTTCTTCTGTCCTCCGAAGGCAAACACAGTCCTGATGGCCGACAGAACCTCCTCAGCCACAGCTCCAGCTTTTGCATACGCAGTCTGCTCCTTGGAGGTGAACGACGTCATGACCTGAAAGTGAGGTAATCATTAAGTGACACATCTCTACTTGTTTTTTCTTTACAGTTAGCTGACAAATTGTTAGTGAACTAAAGTTGTAACACTGCACCACAACAATAGAGGTAAATCCAAGATCCTGACTACCTGGAACTAGGGTTGGGCGATATGGCATAAAAATAATATTGCAATATTTTTAAGCTATATTGCGATACACAATGTATATCTCAATACCTTGAAATTTCCTCTAAATCACTGTATAAATGATAAATTCGGCCCTATATTGCATAAAAAAGTTTAACATAGTAAATGCTTTTATTTTTAACCAAAGTATAATTAGTAACTTTATACTTATATTGGGGACAGACAAGTAGGCAAGGGGAGCCATTGATTGCATGCTTATTAAACGTGTAAGACCTAACTATTAAATTATAATTATAAGGTCGATAAACTATAACTTGCGTAGAAATCTCACTTGAGCAAAAAAGCCGCTCGTCAGTAATCTACTTTGCGCAAGGACATTTAACACATCAAGAGGAAAAAAGACATTCGAAGGAGGAAAAATACAGTTTGCTCGCAATATTATCACAACCGCGCACTCGATTCTTAATTTTGTTTCACATTCGCGTTTGTGACTTTGAAATTTATGCCCGCGAAATTTTTGTGGCAAGCCATTTTGCGCGCTCTAGTTTTGGCATTGATGTTACTCCATAGGCAGGAGAGCGAGCAGAGAAGCAAAACATGAAAGCGGTACAAAACAACCATGCGCTAGGAGAGTTTTCTGGATGGACGGGGGAGCGAGCTGTCTGCTTTGACAAGGCAGAAAAGCAAAACTCGAAAGCATAATACATGCTGTCTGTTTAACAATAACGTTAGGATTTATACTCAATGGCCACGATATAGTGATCTACTACATCGCACGTGGAGCAAGCTGAGATACAACAAGCATATTCGATATATCACCCACCCCTACCTGGGACGTTTTATTGTATATCGAGGCCTTTAAACTTTGGTTAAAAAAAAAAAAAAAAACTAATCAAAACTGGCACTTAGCTTTTTTTTCTATGTATGGTAGCGTGGTGAAACAAGATATTGTGAAATACATAGCAAGACATAAAAAATACACTTCTAATGACAAGTTATTCTAAACATCCTGTGTGTTCTCTCTCTCCACTTTTATTGTACCTTTTACTGTACAATCACTGATATGCAGCCAATTTTCCCCCTCACACTTTTTATTGCACTCTTACCTTGGCAATAAGTGCAGCAGATATACCAAGCAAGGGACTTATGGAGAGGATGACGAGGGTTAGCTTCCAGCCTTTGGCAAAACCGATAATTATGCCGGTGAAGAAGGTGGTGAAGGACTGAATACACATGCCCATCTTGTCCCCGATCCCTTCATTAATTTTATAGATGTCACTATAAAAAGTCAGAAGAGAGTGAGGATGGTAATTTGTGTGTATGTGTTTATGCTTAAAAATTTATGTTGGTTGTTGCTCTGACAGAGCCGTACTCAGTGAGCCGCGTGTTAAGCTGCCCCGTCTCGTTGACATCGAACCATCCAATGTCCTGCTTGATGATGGAGTGGAAAAACAGTTTCCTGAGTCTCTTCACCTGTCGCCCTGCAGCCAGAGTCCAGAAGGCCACCTGCATGTATGCTGCAAAAAGCACTATGCCCCCCAAGATGCTGTAGAAAATGGCATGCCTGGGTGAAAAGTGAAGATAAATCCAAAAAAAGAGGGAACAATTCGATGAATTAAAATTCAGGCAACAAACCTAGGACAAGTTTGAGAGATCTCAAAGATGCTACTGTGGCTCATGGTAAAAAGAGGTTTACATTTGCTGTCAAATCATGTGACAACACAATTGTTGTTAGGTTTCATTTCATTTGTTTTTAATTCATTTTAGCCACTGTCACAGCCAAAAAAAATGGTTTTGGCTTACATTGTGGCTAAAATGAATAAAATCTAATAGAGATCCACTGGCACAATGTATTTTAAATAGGTCACTATAAGCCTTCATTCTTCATTAGCCCCATCAGCATCAAATGTAGCCAGATATTAAAATGTTATGTGCACTCAAGACCATCTTACCTGGTCATCTCCTCTCCAAGAGTTCTATTTGTAGGTATATAGGTGAAGTCTAGAAAATAGGAGAATTATGATATATATTTGCTGCTATTACATACATTATTCTATAGAGTCATCCGAGTTTTTTTCCATAACTAGAAATGAAGGTAGAATGGCTTTCAGTTGGTTTTGGGCTCACTTGGGGGAAGCGTGATGTTCTCCTTCAGGCTTTCCGATATGGTGAAATCCACAAAGCTGTTCGTCATGTCTCCGAACACAATGACCATAGCGGGGAGGACGGCTCCGTTGCCCATTGCCATGATAGTCCCAAACAACATCAGAATAATGTCCACACCGTCTGCATAACGGAACTGACATATATACAAAATGTCATAATACAAAAAGACATAATATTCAGTCTATTTACATAGGGAAGAAAATTAAATTTATCTGAATTTTACTTTTTTTTATTTCTTTGCTTAGAGTTTTCATACAAGATTAAAGTTACTGATGTCATTATCAGTGTAATATTGCCTATAAAAATGGAAGTGCGCAAAAGCTATAACAAACATAATCACTAATACTAATATGAATGTTAGTAGTAAATGTAAAGGATCTACAGGAGACGTCCTTCTGATCTGATCATGTAAATTAAATTTAATTTTAAATATAAATTTCATATTTTATGTAGCAATGTCACTCTTTTCCAGCCCTTACACGTTTGGTAGTTTTAAGGTACAAGAAGTAGGTGACTGATCAACAGTTCAAAATGTGGCTTGATTTGCTAATCAATGCTGCAGATCAACATGTGGCCAAAGCCTTAAATACTGATATTGAAAAGAGATTAAACGTACTATTTCAAATGGTCCAACCATCTCCATCTTCTCAGGTTTCTCCTCAGGTGTCTTGCTTTCAGAGCTACAAGACAGCGTCAAAGTTACATCAGAAGTGCTGTTTAAAGATGTTTGTGTAATGAGTTTAGTAGCGCCGACGTTTACTTAAGTATTTTAAGCGATTTGGGTGACGTAAATGCATTTTTGAGTCTCTCTCTGTGTCTGGCAATTTTTAACTAAAACAGATTTTTCTCTCCGTCGTTTAACTCAGAAAACTCACTTTTTTCGCACTCACCTCACGTCTCCATTTTGACTGTTCTTTCTCTTCTCCGGTTTGAGGTCGTATTTTTTCCCCATTTTGACCTTTTCCTGTTGTCGTCTCTCGTCTAACCGTATGATAAATTAAGTCCTGACCTGGTTTCTTCTTCCCCCTTCTCACCGACCCTGAAGCCACACGTCTTGTCTCGCGCTAAAGTAAATAAATATAATGCTCTCTTCTCATGAAAAGCTACATTTAAGGGTTATTAGTTCTACACCACCGAACACACACGAACAAAGCAGGTAACAGAAAAGTATACGGTTAAAATATATAAATCCCGTTTGTAGTTGTTGGTTTGGTTCTAAAGCACGCGTGGGTGTCGTTACCGTGACGGGAGCTCGCGCGTCTCGACTGCCGCACGTGCGCTCTGCTGCTGCTGCTGCTGCTGCTGCTCCGCTCTGCCTCACGCGCACAGTGAGCTCGAGCTCGATCTGTCTGTGTGGTTTATAGTGCATCGGGCAAGTTTATTGCACTACCGTTACATCACTTTACAATGGAGATTACGACCTCTCGCCTTCTTTAATCTGTCTCCCCTCTACCTGCCTTAAAAATATTTTGTCAAAGTCAAAGTCAACTTTATTGTCATCTCTGCTATATACTGTACAGATACATAGAGAGACGAGACGACGTGGCTCCAGGTTATTTCCAGTGCAGTACTGTGTACTGTGTGACGCATCACAGGGCTAGTGAATACAGTGGTTCTAACGTATGTCATTTACATCACACGTATTTTTAGTTATATTTTCTATTATACATGTGCCACTTGAAAAAAAGAAGGTAAAACTTTTTAACAACAGATAGACTGTAACCGCAGATCTTAAATAGTTTTGCATTAAAAAATAAGAAGAAAATCAAGCATTGAAAACACATTTTTGTGGGGGTTTTTATGTGTAAACAAATTTGAGAATGATTATTTGGGTTGTAGATCTTGAGTGTATAATGGCGCAACGCCACAAAAAACTGTGAGGTGTTAGCAATATTTTTTAATGTGAGTTTTGGTTTATTCTTGCTGCAGTCAGAGAAGAGAATGCAAAAGTGTAAGTGCTTAAAATAGCTTAAAGAGACATAGTGTCTGAATTGGAGCCTAAATATGATGGGCCAAAAATCTACTTATTATATTTCTAGTTACTGGTAAAATGTGATAACTAGAAACTCCTTAAAATAATGTGAGAAGAGATAAGTGATGTGTTAAAATAGTTATAAGAGCCATTTTCAGGGATGCACACAACATGTTGGGGTGTAAACAAAATGTCTGTTTTATGGCCTATATGTGATGGTCAACAAATTTAATGATGGGATAGGAGACTGGTGTTATATATGCAGGATAGTGTCTGGTTAAAATCTACTAATGAAGTTTTGGTTATTGTAAGTGGTTACTATAATGAAATATAAATAAAGTATGATAAGAGAAATCATGCTAAATATTTGTTCTCTTAGTAACTAAAAGAGCCACTGTCAGGGCTACACACTCTGTGTGAAGGTGCAAACTTAGTGAATGGTTTGGGGTCTATAGATGAGGAGTCACAAATGAATTTATTATATTCCACTTATGGTTAAGGTGGGGCATTTACTAGTGAAAATGCCTACTTATGTGAAGAGTAAGGAGGATGAAGAGTAATGGAGGAACTCTACATTTGGTTGGGAAACCAAAACTGGACATATTTGCATCAGTGGCATCACAGATTGTGTTTTGCTCTTGTGCATGTCAAGTAGGGAGACGTGTACTACACATTGCCCATCCCATTGCTAAGAGTAATTAAATCTATTGCTCTGGTTATATAAGCATAATGAAGCATCTCAATTGCTTGTAGTGACAAAGGGTGACAACCAGCATCATGGTGTGGTAGATAACCAGATCAGTCCTACATAATAACGCTGCATGTTAGGGAATGGGATTTTGGCTACGTCTTCTTAAATTCCTTATTTTTAGATTTGTTTCAGCTATGAATTCATCACCTTTTGAAAAGATAACGGAAGCTATTTAGATTACATCATACTGGTGTAATCATTCGATGAGTCATCATTCACTTACTGAAACTGCCAAGGTTTTCACATCCTTATAAGGGTGTGATGTTATGCTTTGTCATACATAACATCATCATATATCAGTTTATAATGTGTTATGCATAAATGGGATTGTTTTTGACCGTTGCCAATTTAGTACACAATTTAGGTGAACACAATGTCCCAAATTAGCCATATATGTTCATGTATAAACATATATTTTTGACCCCAGATTTGTGTGTGTCTGTGTTTATACCTGTGTAGCCCATATCTAGAAATATTAAACGGATGATATGGCCTAAATACACAGTTAATCCATGTCTCATAAACATGAAAAGTAGTCAAACAACCAAAATACTGTGGTGACCAACTTAGCCATTTTCTCCAACAGCCAAGTACCTTGCTAAGTACTCCAACAGATGCTACCAGTTAAAGGACATGTTTGTCCCATATACAGCGTAAATCCTTACTAAAATCCTTACTAACATCACTATGTTCTCAGTCATCTCTGTATCCGAGTCATCCGAGAGTTACTTTCTTACTAAACTCAGTATCATTCCTCCTAAGCATTATAGAGAAAAGTGTAATTTCTTGACCTAGCAACATAAGAGACCACAGATTTTTTTTGCTGCTATTGAGATGTAGGCATATCTTTCACATTGGAAAACACAGACAATCTGTCACAGTCTGTCAGCTTGATGCTGATGGAGGCATATAGCGTCTGCTCTTGAGAATGGAGTCTTATGTGGCTCTAGAGAACAGCAAAAAAAGCCAGAACTAATTAGTTTTTAACACAGATTTTTCTGACTTCACTTATGTTAAATTGAGTTGTTTTATTGTTATGGTAATAATACTTTAGGCAATAGAGGCATTTCATGTGAAACTATATATGGGTTAGGGTTATGCTACCATTGACAGCATTGTTAGCTTTCTTTAGTGTTTGAAAACTCTTACAATTTTGTGTTGTCAAACTTTCCATTTAATTGAATCTAATTTGCTTAAAGTTCTGTGAATCAAGAACCATTCCTGCCAATTCTCTTAAAGGTAAAGTATCATCAGACCTCATTAGTGCACAGATAGTTTTCATAAGCAATGCAGCAATCTTTTTGAGAAGTCTTACCTAAAGATGGCCAACAGAGGTCGTTATTCTACAGATAAATTAAGAATGACCGTGATTGTGGGAGGATCTGAGAGCTTTATTGGTGTATTGGTAATTAAAATCCAAACTTAAGCAGAAGTGAAGATTCCTTACAAAGAAAAGGAAAACATAAGCCATTTGAATACTACTTGGGTAAATTTACTTAAGGTCTGGCATTAAAAATAGTTAAAGATTAAAGTAATTTTCTGGAATTAGTAAAGATTAATAATAAGAATCACAAGAAATACTCATACCCAAAGTCCAAACGTTAATTGAACTGTATAATATGAATTTATTATATTTAGTTGTTTATTACACTGGAAATAACTTGAAACTAACTTATGACAACTGTTTAACAAATCACCAAAGTAATTTGTTAACAAAACAGAATTGGTACTACAAGATGAATACAAGATGCAAGATAAATGTCTTTTTAGACTGAAACTGATTAAAGTTTAAAGTTTAAAGACCCAGTTGCTAAAACACTGTTCCTCCTTTCAGTTGGGTTTAAATTGTGAATGTGCATTTAGTTATGTTTTGTTTTGCAGTCTACAGTCTAAATCTGAACAAGCACACTTAAGTGTAATAACCTTTTTCAGAACAAATAATGTTGATCTTACTGTTTGCTGGTTTTTATATAATTAGCTCCTGATACACAAACCTACTTTCACTGGAGTGTGTGTGTGTG
>JAVGVS010000012.1:5456501-5811527 GCA_032718565.1 Distichodus sexfasciatus
ACAATGTTAGCTGATCAGATATTGTGAATGGTTTCACTGTGTGACTAAAAGGGGATGAATTAAGTATACTTTGAAATTTTTATGTCTAAGAAACTAACAACCAAGTCATAAGGAAAATTCCTGTATCCAAGCCAGATTGGATAAACATTGGCCAAACTTCACTACATTCATGCTCGCATGTAAAGTCTAGTCCAAACTCTAAAACCATAATGGTATACCATTGTCACTGGTAATGACAATATGTGCTGCGACACTGATAATGGGGAAACTTGACCCATTATCAGTTTCAGAAAAAAAAGCATTAATTGTAGATCAGAAGAAAAGAAAGGGTCAAACACACCAACAAGAGAAACAGAAAAATATTTGCAATGACACTTTAAAAATTTTAAATGTATTTTTTTCTCTGTTACCTCACTCAAAAATCATGAAAATTGCAGTTTCAGTGAGTGAAAAGTTGGATCACCATCTTCTCCTTCTAACCAGCACTACCCATCAATGCTTTGCAACACACCAAAGAAATGTGTTTGTCAGGATTGCTACATAAAGATGTTTATCCTGCTAAAATTTTAAAGTAACATCATCATAGGTAATTGGACATTTGAAACACATTGATTAACTTTTCACTGCATCCACTGTTTTTGGACGCAGTACTATTTGAAGTTGCCTGGTGTTCACGCTTTCATAAATAAAGAGGAATAAAGATAAGCAAAATGGTTGGAAGCCAAATAAATGAGATGAATTTGAATCACAGAAGGTTTTTATGTTGACTCAAACTTGTTTTAGATCAAATAAATCGGCCTGAATTGCAAACCAAACCATTCTTATATTTGTTGAGATCAGTATAGAACTATATAGAGGTTCTTAAGACAACCAAGTTTCACAAACAAATCACAGAAATAATAACCAGCATAGGTGGTGTAATTGGATCTTACATGTTACTAATAATCGTTTGCAACTTTTTAGATGAGGTGATTTGTGCGATTTTCTAAAAACAAATTTGCATTCATGAGATTCCATTGATTCAAAAATAATTGCCTAACCAACAGTGTAGCCTTGGAACCACTTGAGATTCTAAGCTTGTAAGATTGTCGGAAAACACATACAGTCCAAATAAAACTACCATTGCTAACCTCAGTCCATGTCACTCAACCCATAACATTCAACAACAACAACTTATCCCTCTCCCTTTCTCCACAACTGGGTCGTATTTCCCCTCAATCCTGTCAATAGATATGCTATAATTTGGTGTCTATCTCTTGACATTGGTTTAACTAAAAAACTTCTGCAGCCTCCTAGATCATATTTTCAAAGAATTTATGTAAACTTATAAATAACTACAATAACATATTTAAAAAAGACCTTAGAAACTAGCTTTGATACACAACATCCCTGGTTAAAAAATATATTTAAAAATATCATAGTATATAGCCTTAATAAAGCTGCACCATTCAAAAGAAGAACACCATCATAAATTATGATTTTAAGATTAATAAATAAATGTTGTTGCATCTTAGTTAACATGTTCATGTTCCACGTTGGTCTTCAAAATATTTCACTCCCTCTATGTTTTTGCTATCTTTCTATTAACCAATCATCAACCATCCATCCATCCACCTATCCATCTATCTATGCATAGTAAAAAAGTGAACTTGCTTTCAAACATTCAGTCTGGGAAAAACTTCTATCTGCTATCGCCTGCTGTTCCTACCTCTCTATGTGCAGTGGTAGATTCTCAAACACATGTGTAGCGTAAGTGTTTGAACCAGGAACGCAGCACCAAATTCTGGGCCCTAAACACAAGCAGTCTCCATGGGGCCCCTGCCCATAATACAATAAAATTCCAGACTTCTCAAGGGCCCTCTCCCCATTTGGGGCCCTGCAAAGTCAGTCCCACTTTTCACCCCACTATGAAGCCCATGGAACCGTATTGGAACTGCACCCCAACCAGTTGCACCAGGGATAGAATGCAGCTGAATCCTTTACACTGTTGTTCTTAATGGCATTTAATTTATTCATATCTACTATTGATTTAAAATGCCTTCTAAGTGGCACAACTGATTTAGCCTTGTGTAAGGTGAAGCATATTCAGGCAAATCCAGCAACAGGAGAGTTTAAAAATTGAGAATTGTCCACAAATCTTCAATATCTGTTTACGATAGCCTGACTGACTTGATTAGCCAGTGGACTGGCTGGTTGGACAAACTTATTTATGCTGAATTTTTATTCAGGGCGGAGCCAGGGGGTGGTCAATGGTGGCCAAGCCCACCACTGTTTTGCTGGCAAATTTTGCGGAACCATTTCTGTATGCAGATGTAATGTGATTTGTGAATGAAATTTGTAAATCAGTTTGAGAATCAACATGCGAATACAACTGTGTAGGTTTGTTTGATAAAAGTGCATTTTGTAATTTTCATTCATTCATTATCCGAACCACTTAATCCCAACTGGGGTTGCTGCGGGCCCGGAGCCTATTCCGGGATTTACAGGTGTAAGGCGGGGACCAACCCTAGTCAGGCGGCAACACACCGCAGGGGCACACACACACTCACACAACCACACTCACATTCACACCTTACGGGCCCAATTTAGAGTCGGCAATTAACCCATATTGCACGCTTTTGGACTGTGGGAGGAAACTGGGACACCCAGAGGAAACCCACGCAAACACAGAGAGATCATGCTAACTCCACACGGATAGGCCCCTGGGTTCGAACCCACAATCTTCTCGCTGTGAGGTGGCAGCGCTAAACATTAGATTACAGTATCAACAATTAAAAAGACACAAAATTTACAACTATTTCAGATCATTTTTTAAACATTTAGGTATACATTAAAAAGCTTATTATGCAGGGCTTCATGATGAAATTCTACATGGCAGACACTGCCTGTGTAAGTAAATGAGTGCTTGACAAAGAACACTTGCCACATAGAAAAAAACAAGATATCAGTTTTTGTGCCACCCCTGTGTGAGCAGTGGTCTCAGTCTGGCCACCCCTATGTAAATTGCCTGGCTCTGCCACTGTTACTATTTCAGCTAATAACTGAATTTGATAGACTTTTTCAATACTCAAATTAGCTTATTTGTTAAAAAACTTTAAGGCATGTGCCTTGTCGCTTTAACCGAACTCCTCACAACAAACCACTAATAACACTGTAACAGATCATTCATAAAGCTGCTATAAGCAGAACACGTTTTTAAAATACCTCATAACCAGAGATGGCTCTGACAAACAATTGTTTGCATGGTCGTTGAAAAAAACAGTCCATTTCTTGTCATTTTTTCCCTGGTTCATGAAGGGGTGTAGATTTTGAAATTAAATTCAAGTTTGCTGGTTTTAGTGTGCGTCTCTCAATGTGAATGTGAGTGTGTTTTATGCTTTCCTTGCAGGCTTCTTCCAGGTTCTGTAGAGATTTCTCAGAGCAAGAAAAGTGCGACAGAGAGCCACAGTAGGGAGACAGAAAGAAATATTGACAAATCCTAGATATACACATAAGTCATCCACTGCATTCTGCCTGGTTCTCATATTTTATAGCTACACTCTTCTCTGGCGGAACAAGGTGACAGCCACTTTCCTTCAACAGAAAATATAGTCCTGTTCCGACTCTCTTCCTCGCCCCTGTATCCCAGTTTTCCATTCCCCACCTCCACATCACTGTCACCGCACTACTGCTGCCCCCCCACCCACCCTCACTCCTTTTTTCCCTCTTTTCTTTTTCCTTTTTATTGTGTCCTCTGTCCTCTCGCTTTGCTTCTTGTCTTTCGCTGTTTTTCTTTGTCATTTGCCCTTAATCCCTCCTTTTCTGGATCCCCCACTTTCTTCCTTTAAATCCCTCACTTTTCCCCTCCATCATCTAACCATTATTTGTTCTCCTCGATTGTTGGATGCCGAATTCCAATGTTCTGTTCTTATTCTGTACCACATTCTCTCATTCTGCTTTTGTCTCCGTTCACATGTATAGCTTTTACTTTTTGCTTTCACACATTTCCTTCTCACATTTTGGGGTGTAAGTCTGGCCTCTGAGTCAACCTTTTGTAGGCCTAGACAGCTTTTGAGAGTTTTCTCATGCAGTCAAATTTTTTACTTTTTTGGCATTTAACAGATGCTTTTATCTAGACTCACTTTTTCCATAACAATCACAGGCTTCCTCAAGCCACTTAGGGTTTAGGGTGTTGTTCAAGGGCCCAAGAATGGTTTTAGGCTTTCATAGGATTTGAATTACTAACTTCATGGTCACAAATGGTGAATTTTTGGAGAATATTTTTAAAAGTTCAGCAAGATCTTACCCCAATGGTTAATTTGAGGAGAATTCTCATTCGTAGCCAAGTTGCATTGGCTCTCATTCTCATCTGCCTGGTCTTTACAATTTCCCCTCTCACACGCTCTATATTCCACCCGCCTTCTCCTGCAAGCTGAGCACAGAGCCCCAAGTGTCGGAATCAATTAAGAGTGAGCGTCGGTGCGGCCGTTACTTCACGGAGGTAAATATTAAACTGCACAGAGCAGAGCCGCGGAGAGAGAGAAGGAGAGAGAGAAAGAGAGAGAGAGAGAGGGCCCTCCATCCCTAATCCACCGCATCGATCAGCCGGGGATGAGGGTAATATATTATTTTGACAAGATACGATCCTCCGACGCGCACCACTGTCCCTGGCGATCGATTTCTTTTTTCTCTCCCCTTTTTTTCCCTTTCCCCCCTCAGCAAGAGGGACATTGCGTGCGCACCTCGTTTTGTTGTTAGGTGCTTTGTGTGCGTGTGTGTGAGTGCAAGACAGAGAGAGAAAACAACAGCAGTTCAAGAACTGCAATAATTGTCCGAGTTACTGGTCATAATATCAGAATCAGTTCAAAATTATATTTGACCCTAGATTTTTCACAAGAAAATGATTTAGATCCTGTTTATACTTCTAAAATGTGTTCTGAATGTAGAGGGAAGCTCTAAACACAAGTGTAAAAGTCCACCTAGACACTGGGACTTGATCACTTAAATTACTTACCATTTTTGTGCTTTGAAACAGACATGGTCACAATAGCACAATAAAATTTACACTATCATTTGTATTGTAAATGCTTAAGCATCCTGATGCATCTTTGACACAAACGTAACAGGAAACTACATCATCAATGCAGAATGTAGGGGTTGTTCTCACCCAACATTCAGAAAAGAGGATGTACAAGGTTGGAGTGCAAGACGCACCTAATTTGCATTTGGGCAGAGGTTTTAGCGCAAACCTACATGTCATCTTGGAAACAGTTTAGCTTGCCCTTGCAATGAACAAATGTGGCACTTGTTTGGCAAACACAGACATGATGTGCTGGCCTTTGGCTTTCTTGCAGAAGTAACATAGGCATGCTCTTTGTAGACATGTAGAGCATGTGTCTTAGCAGCCACCTGGGATCCTATAGGCTTATCAGACCCAAACAAATTTGGGGAAAAAAGCCTACATGTTCCATAGTACACTTATGGATAAACCTCAAATTCATCTCAAATGACCCCATTGAACTGCTTTCCTCTTTCCACTGAAACCATGATAACTGATCTTTATGCTTAAGTCCTGTTTACAATGGAGACCTGTGATTTGCTTGCTCTTGCTTGCGTAGTCAGTGCGTCTTCATTTTTTGTTCCTGTTGTTTTCTTTTCTTTGCTCCAATTTGCTTTGTTCTCCCTGACCATTACTTCAGCTGTTTTAGTTCATTTTCTTTGCACTGTGAAGATGTTTAAGATATGTTTCAATGTTAACTATGCATTTTGCAGTGATTCTAGTAGACTACATTCACTGTTAGATGCATTAAGGTATAAACTATCCTTTATGCTGCTATTAGTTTGAAAGCTATAGTCTGAGTCTGTATGTATATGTATTTGTATATGTTAATGTCATTAGTTTCAATATGAAAAACTAGACAAATTAATTTAAAGTTTATATGCAGGATGCATCTTTACAGCACTCCATTCTACCCACAAGGAGGTTTTGTGGTTTGCGTCATGAAATCTTATGCACTGTTCTACACATATAAATATTCCCCAATCTGCAAACCGCACAAACATACAAAGACAAAATACAAACAGAAAGCCGCATATCCTCCTTCTCTCGCACTTGTCCACCATACGGCCCTGCTCTCCATCTCTTTGCTGCCTTTTTATTCTGCCATTTTCTGCCACTTTGGTCACAGAGAGGGAAGCGGTAATGCAGTCGCTCCCCCTATGCAGCCCCCTGCTGCGAGAGCGAGTGGCTTGGCCTGTGAGGCAGGACCAAGAGTAGGGGGGAGACACGGGGTCAAGGTGAGCTCTAATACACTATTGATCCGCCCCAATTGAAAACCTGATGGAAATTGTGCCCCCCCACAACATCACCACCACCACCACTGTTTTCTACCCCACCACCCCCTCTGAGTCTGTGTCTTTGCCTTTTTCTTACGTCTCTCTCATGTCTTTCCCTTTGTGGCTCGTCTTCAGAGTATCGCCCTATTTTGCAAATCCAATCCTACTTAGGGTCCGTCTTTGAGGCCCGTCTCTTTACTGGCATTCTCCCCCGTCCTTGTTGGCCTCAGTCTTTTTTTTCTTTTCCGACTCTTCTTTCAGCCCCTACTCTTTCTTCTCCTGTCTGCCCAGCGCTTCTCTTTCTGTGAGTCTGCGCTCCTTGATTCCTGATGTTCTTTTCCACTCAGAACCATTTCATATTGATCTAGGCGGATACAGCTCAAGAGTGCAAGTGTACTTGAGAGTCGCTGTGTGAGAGTGCGCACACGCTTACACTCACACACACACACAGACACACACGTACAGACACACAGCAGCCACTAAGGCAGTGTATTAAATGCCACTGTGGGTTGCGCCTCAGGACTGCACAGTTATCCCCCAGCAGGAGGATCTAGTCAATAGCGCTCCATCCTGGTCAACACTGAGTAACGCTCCACTCAATCTTTGGCAAATCGTATGTATTTTCTTTCACAACCGGCTACGGTAAGAACGGAGAAGGTCTCCCTCAGTTTACTGCCATCGCTGTGAATGGTTTTAAGAGAAGTGGAACATGGCACTAGTAGTAAAGAAATAAAACTTAATCTTAGTATCTGGCACCTGCTTTTAATTTTAATTATAGACATATTTACACAAAACCATTACCAGCAAATCCAACCAAACCTATAAAAAATGAAACATATATGGAGTGTGTATGTGCTTGTCCTTGTGACTGGAGTGTGAGTGTGTTTGTAGACCTGATTATAGTCTAAATGATAAGTTAAGGTTAGATTTACGGGTAGGTGTAGGTGTAGTACTATTTCGAGTGAAATGGGTATAAATGGAGGTACTTCATAAGGACAACAAGACTTGACAGTGTTTGTGTGTGTGTGTGCGTGTGCATGTGTGTGTGATTTTTAGGTGCTGGTGAGGACCTGATTATTCTCAGTTAAATGGTAGAAAACCTGAAAAATGTTTTTAGAACGATGATTCCAAAAAACATAAAAGCGTCAGAAGACTTGCTATTGGTTACTGAGCACAAGTTCAAGGTTAGAGTTATTGTAAACACTGTGCTATTAACAGAGCACTATGAGTATAGATACCCTAGAAGGACAGCAAGAATGTGTGTTTGTGTGTGGGAAGGTTTTGATGTGTTTTGAAAACAGATTTTTTGTGTTATTGTGAGGACATTTTTATATATGAGGACTGTTCTCATAAAGAAAAATGTTTTATTCGAAAGCCTCACTTCTATTTTAAAAACCAGAAGAGTGAACAGGTTTGCTTTTGGCTCCCGGCATTAAGGATAGGGTTATGATTTGGTGAGCCTGTACTGTTATTTACATGTAGTCATTATAGGAGTCAGTGGAGGTGCCTTGCAAAGATAACCAGACCTGACTCTGTGTATGTGTGTGTGTGATTTATAGTCTGTTGTGTTGGTGTCTGTCAGTGTACCTATCACGACCACTATCTCCAAGTAAACACAGAAGCGGTACACACTAGCTCAGGCCCCGCACTGACCTCCGGCCTTAGATACACATCTCGAACATCACAGACCAAATAGACACATCACGAGTGAACAGCACGGCAAGTTGTCATGCTGGAGACAAAAAAAGCAAAAAATCCAGGCATTGGTGTGTTTCTTCTCCCTTATATGTGACCCTCCACGGCAAAACCAGTCGCTTGTCGCAACGGAGGTTTCCAAGAAAAAGACCGTTTGTGTTGCGTGGGGTGAAATTTTGGACAGTTTTTAAACAGTGGAAGGTCTATACTGACACTGTTGTGAATAAATTTCACTGAAAAACTTACCCTTTCCATCCTAAAAACGTGACTTTCTTGAGGTGAGGAATTCAGTTCCAGCAGAATGTTAAAAGTTTCTGTTTTGACCGCTCTACTTCAATATTTACGGTAAATCCACTCGTTGACTGGCGTGAAGATATTTCTCCGGAATCCATCTTCGTCTCCTGAGTTCAGTTAACCTAACGCAGGTAGGCTATCCGTGTGGCTGTGAATGCAGCGTAGACTACCGTAAATACAAACGTAGCCGCGACCGCACCAAGTGTCTGTGAGTGCTACAGGGATAGTCAACTTCAAAGGCAGATTTCTCCGTTTCTCACTTGCCGAGACAGGAGAAACCCGACTCCTTTGAATGTTGATATCTCAGTCATACGTCGTCCGATTCATTTGATATAGGTATCGTGAAAACATAACTCAATTTTGAAAACTGCGACAAGCTACTGGTTTTGCCGTGGAGGGTCACATATATCCCTTTTATATTTATATTTTCTTTTCGACTTACTTTAATGGCAACACTGACATTCACAAATCATAGATACAGAAGAAGAACAAACACTGTAGCCACTAGTGGTCTTTTAGGGAATTTCAGGCCAATCATTAATCATGCAGAAGTTGCAGTATTTATTGTATTAAAAAATGAAAGAGACTGTGGTGTGCACTGAAATTCACTCGAAGCTGTGACCACTTTATGAGCCACACCTTACATTTATAATATATACTGTAGCTCCACTGTTACAGGATGTATGTTATGTTTCAGTTATTACAGGCTGTAGTCTCAATGTTATGTGTTACTCGTGCAATAAACACTACAATAAATACTCAAAATGCCAACCTTACATGACCTGCAGTGTATCATTACACCTTGCTTCCTTCCAGATTTCGATATTGTTCATGTTTTGTGAAGTATAACCTAGCTTAGAGCAGGAAAGGGAGGAAGTTTTGAAAAGATTAAATAAGGATAGATTTTTGGAACACAGCCTCTGTTTTTAATTCACTCAAACATTTTTAAAGAAAATGTACTGCTCACAGCATGGCTCCTAAAACACTCCACATCATATGGATAATGCTGATCTATAGTTAAGATACTTGGTTACAGAGTAGGAGTGCTTTTCCCATACAATGATGGATGTTATCTTTAAACTAACATGGTACAATATACTGTATCATTTAACATCTGAAGTACCACATATTCGTTCAAACCACCTTAGGTCAAATTACAATATTTACAGATGTTTTGGCTGGAAGTTTTCAAAAAATCCCACACTTTGTTATATTGTACCTAAATATGACAGTTAAAACAATCTGTATCAAAAATAATAACTGAATTACTATTATGTATTAGTAAAACTTATTAAATGTATTAGAGGCTGGTCAGTTACTACTCTTTTGTCTTTTTGAAGTTTGACATATGTATCTCCTCATTCTTTGTCTCTTTTCTTTACTTAATAATAATAATAATTTCTTTACTCAAAAAGATATAATCATTTATACCATACAGTACAGTCACAAGTGGGTAAGTAGCATCCTCTCACATCCAGTACATTCAAAATACATAGGCTATCATTATATATATTTTGTGTGCCTTATTTGTTCTGTGCACTGTTAAAACTGGAGCCACGTTGTCTCGTCAATAGAATATACAGTTGACAATAAAGTTGACTTTGACTGAATATAATCGTACCATCTTCTGTCTACGAATTATGAAGTCTATATACAGTATGTGTCCTACTTAACCATCCCCGTAAGGTGTTAATGTGTGTGTGACTATGTGAGTGTGTGTGCTCTGCGGTGTGTTCGCGCCTGCCCATTGTTCCCTGCCTTGCGCCCCGGAAGTTCCTGGGATAGGCTCCGGTCCCCCCATGACTCCAGCTGGGATTAAGCGGTTCAGATAATGAGTGAATGAAATTTCTCAGTTTCTTTTGGCTCTGTGAGAGCATTTTGGCCTGTGAAGAGCAATCTTCTGAAGAAATATTGTGGGTGGCCCTCAGGTCCCATAAAAAATATTATAATAGAAGTTCCAGTCCAGACATTTGTGATTCGATTTAAAGGTAGCTATTTAGATATTAGAAACTTAAATGACAGCACAACCTGACTGCTTATCTAATTATGGAAAAGTTGAATCTGTAGCTATTTTAAAAAAAAAATCTATCTCACTATATATCTATCTAAAGAGGTAGAAGTTACAAAAGACTGAGAGAATGAACAAACTGTTGCTAACTCTCACTGCCCCTCTCTCTCTCTGTAGGGAGGGAAGGATCAGTCTTACTCTAATTGCTCTTAAATCGGATTAATGACTGACCAGGGACATGTTGACTTAATCTCTACTCTCGTAAAGATTCCTTACATCCCGCTTGTGTCGGTTTCTTTCAAACTTGCCTCCATCCGTCTTCCTGGAGCACTTACTCTTCCTCTCTGGGTCCCTGTCTCGCGAACTCCTTCCATCACTCTCTGCGCTCTCTCCATCACTCTCTCCCTCTACTATTTCCCTCCCGATTTCCTACTTATGTCACCCCTCTGGCCTCTCACCTCTCGCTTACTTTGTCTTACAGTCTGTCTGTTTTTGAGGGACTTTAGAGGTTAGAATTTTCTTTCCTGTAATATTTTTTTACCTTTTTCTCTTGCTCTCTGCTTTCTAAGAAATTCTTATCCAGTTTAAGTAATGAGGCAAAGCCACCTCTGTGTGTTTATGTGTGTGTGTGTTAGTGCAGTAGTGAAGCATGGCCAGTCGTAGAGAGCTGTATTAGCGCACATCGATGGAAGCCTGTCATTGCCTCCTAAGTGCTTTGGCAATACTAGGGGGCTCCTGTCATGCCAGTGCAACTAATCTTAATCGAATTACATTGAGTTGGTATTTAGATGAACAGACAGGACAAGAACGTCAGTTCGCTCGCTTTGCCAAGCAGCCTTCTGGATTGTGTGTGTGTGTGTGGGTAGATTTTTAGGAGGTTGTGAGGACTAGATTCTCCCCTAAAAGATAAAAAACCTGAGATCTCTCCAATTATCAATAATTAAAGGAGTAGTAGTGTGTGAGTATTCATTTGCATGAAGGTCTGAGATGGTTGAGAAGATCTGACTGTTTCTGAAGAAACAGGAAAACATAAAATGTATGTTGTTTTTGGCTTTGTGAAGACAATTTTTTGTCTTTTATTTTTATTTGCATGATTATCAGTATCCATCAACAATGTAATTATGAATTCATGCACACATACAGTATGTATAGTTCTGTAAAAGTACATGCAATGTATATGTGCACGTTTATGCGTGTGTGGGAAGTGTTAATATGGTTGAAAAGACCTATTTGTCCTCTCAAAAATACTTAAACCTCAAATTTGTCAGTGTGTTGACAACTAGCGTACTTTTTAAAAAAGTAAATACAAATGTGAAAAATGTACAATGAAAATTTACAATTTTAAAAAAGGTTACCTTTTCAGTTGAAGACAAATTAATGATCATATTTATGCTTACATAATGTGCATTAAACTTAAGAAATGCACATTTGCTTTCATTCATTAGTGCTGTTTCTCCTATAGCCCCAATGTGTTACGGCCCTCCATATGGTCACTTGTAATCTCCAAATCTCTTCTTTCTTCTCTCCTTAGCTTATTCACTTCTTCCTATTCTCTTATCCTACTAATACAACTTATCGTTCGTCCTCTACCTGTTCCCTCTCTCCCTTTCTCTCAGTGTACTCGGGATTAAATATTATGTCAGCGTTCCTGCCTCCTAAACGTCGAGTGGGTGATAAGAGTCACTGGGATTTGTCAAATTGGACCTCATCGATTAACTGACCTTTCCACACTCCCCGTCTCCCAGCCACTCTCCACACGGCCCACGAAGCCAGATGGAGAGATAGGTATATGTATACGTGTGTGTGGATGTGTGTGTGTGTTCACTTGTGTTCAACATTGTAGTTACTATGTGTGCAAAACAGAGGTTAGAGAGATAGGGGAGTAGAGGGCAAAGGCAGCAGGGAGGAAGGATGAGGTGGAGAGCGGTGGGTGAGCGGTTTATAAGGTGAAGTTCTGTATAGCACAGGAAAGGACGAGACGTTCCATCTGTCTCTCTGACACTTGAAAGTCACTTTCACTGGCATTGTAGAAAGAGGTAACACAAATATCAGTGTCTGAAATGTTAAATACATGGACGAAATGACCACACATGGTCAGGTTTATTAGCAGCTTTGTTTTTATAACTAGAGCAGAGATAAATGTGAGCAAAAGAAAGGAATCACTAGATGAACAGATTAGAGAGAAAAGAAGAGTGTAGACAGGAGAAATTAAGGAAGCAAAAAAGCACACAAAAAGGAGAACGCACACAAATAGACGGACAGATGGTTGGAGGGATAAATGATTAGACAGACAGACAGAAAGATAGATAGATGAATGAATGAATGCATTGATAGACAGATTAATGAATAGATGGATAAATGAAAGGATAGACTGATAGATGTCTTCTTATGGGTCTTTTTGGCATAAACGTGAAACGAAGAAAATCGTATTGTTGTCTTAACTACAGAAACTATGACTATTATTATTGTCTTTCAATCACTGATTTATACATTTTCATGAATTACAAATATATGCAGCTATTGTACGTGGGTTATTAATCACAACTGGACCCCCATGTAACATATGTTAATATAGTAGGATGCTATCTGTGCAGCCAGGTTAGACAGACATACTGACACTTAAGATGTACAGAGCTATACCTAAAAAAACACTCTCTAAACTTATTAATCTACACAAAATGCCTGGGGATAGCTGTTAATTGTACATTCTTATTGGTTTCTTACTTATATTACAGTATGTGTATAATACAGTATTTGCACATTGCCTTGTTTATTTTTGCATTATGTCTATTCTGGAATGTATGCTTAGCAATTTCATGTCTATTGTGTTTTGTACCTTAATAAGTTAAAATGTTTGATCACCATTTAATTTGGTTTTTAATCACCATTTAATTTGGTTTGCCTTACTTTGCACTATATATTTGCACTATGATCATTTCCTTTCATTATTGGTTCATCAAATACATATATTATTTTTTTCTCATTTATAAACGAAATATGTATAAAATGTGTCATATAAATATGCTTAAATTAGATGCTATATGGCTGAGATGACAAAGTTTGACTTAAATGTGTTAGTGAGATAAATAAAAGTTTGAAAATGGCCAATGCCCCGTCTAATATAAATAATAAGTTGCACAAAACTGTGTAGACAAGAAGTCCTTGTTGTGCTAATCTAAACAAAGTTTGAGAAATGTAATATTTCCTCGTATATATTCCTGTAAAATAATGTTTGAAAGGTGTACGTAAAAACCAAAGTTCCTGCTGATGCATTTGGTCGTTTTCAAGGTTGGAGTAAGAGCTTAAAAAGGCCGAGAAAGAGATTTGTTGTTGCAAATAAAAGAGTGATATGTTCTTAACAGAATAATATTTCACAAGCTTTAATTTCTTGAGTGATGAGAGGGGTGGGGTTAATTTCGGGTCCTTACCGGAGCTCCCGCGTGGCGTCGCCTCAGATGGAACCTCGGGCCGAAGCCCGAACCCGCGAGCGCTTCCGCAACCGGAGGAAAGGACGCGGCTGAATCCGGCAGCAAAATGTCTTCAAGACTTTTTAGGACAGCGGGAATATGCTGAAATAGAGATACAATAAATATGTTTTGATACAGATAAAACTCTGATTAGCAAATACAACATATCCCGGTTTTATCTCGAGGTGTAACTACAGCTTTCGTAGCGATCGCGTTATTCGGTCGGACTCGCAGGTGTCGGCATAATGAGTCAACAACGCGTAGCTGATTTGTCCTATATTCTGATATTCTGATACAGTTATTTTACACAGATATTAATATAGGTAATTAGTTTTGAGGTGTATTTGTCATTTTGTCACTTTTTGGTTGGGGTTCGTAGCGCTCGGCTGATTTTAAATTAAGTAAATTCAAACTAGTATTATTTAGTAATAAGTAAGCTAGTACTTAATATAAAATATCCAATCACATTTTTACGAATGCGATTATTTAGGTTTATGTCTGCACATGAAATTGTATCGAATGTTTAAACTATAGGCTAAAATGTGCAGTGGAATGCTAAAAAAACGGGTTATGTGCGCAGAGGTTGTAAAATTAGAAATTGAAAAATGCATAATATGTAGCCTTTTTCATATTGTAAAAATCAATTACGGGCTTGACCGAAAATGTGGAGAAATTAAAAATCAATTAAAATTTAGTAAAAGCGTTAAGGTAAGAGATACCAGAAGGTTTTCTACAGATTTGGTCGTTTTCGTCAAAAAGAAACTATTTTGCATTTTTGTTTTATCTCATCTAGTATTTGATTTGTTTGGTTTATGAGACTCTTAACGAAAATGATACTTAAGGAATATCTTTTAATCATTTGTGGTGTGGAAAATGTCGCTTATTTAAAATATGTTTGTATGAAAATATTCGGTATTTAAAAATCAAAATAATTATTTCCAATTAACCGTTTTAAATAATTATACTTTATTTTGCTTAACAATGTTATTTGCTTTTTATTATTAGTTTATTATTATAATTATTTTGACCCAGCTTATTATATAACGTATATACAGTGTATCCTAATCTGGTCGAAGGTTTGGGATCTTCAAGACAAATGCATCTGACAGCTTGGTACAGAACTCAGTAGCCTCGGAAGTGCGATTAAAGGTGTGCGCTGCTGGGTGGAGGTGGGAGAGCTGAGGGATGTGGAGAGAGATTTCCCCAAATGCCATTTAATGTCGGAAATATTTCCACCAAATATTGACAGAGGGAGAGAAGCGGGAGAGCCGCAAAGCCACTATCAGGACTGTTGGATGCGGGGTAATAGACAGCTTGGGAATTGCTCAAAATCACGAACTGATGGAACCCTATGAACTTAAAGGTAAATAAGAAAAGAAACTAAAGCACACTAGAAAGCAAATCGAATAGTAACATTTTAAGAATTTGACTAATTTAGTTGTGGCTTTAGAAAATGAAACTTTTAAGATTTAAGATTTAAAAACATTATAATATATTCTGTGGTCACAATTTTGAAAAATGATCATGTTGTTTTAAGTGACGCTCCATAAAAACAATTTAAAATTATAATTCTAATTTCCAAATGTGTGTAACACGACAAATAGCAATAATTTAATCATACTTGAAAATTCATTTTCAAATGTAACGTTAATTTTAAATTCGGGACTAGAGGACTAACTAAAACATAAATTCCCATTAATAGTAGTAAATTAAAATATCATTTAAAACTGCATTTGTATTGTCTCTGTATACTACAATGTGTAATATTTAACAAAACGGACACTCTGAGAGTAAAGGCTCAATACTCATATTAAGGCAATCTTGAAATTGAACACTTGCAATGATATAATTTGTTATTAAATTCAGTCAGAGCAGTTATGTCTTATCTATTAGTCCATTTTCTTTTACTTTAACTTTTCTCAACTGTAACGCAGAAACTCACCCCAAACCCACAAATCCAACTTAAGCAAAACCAAAAACCTTCGCAAAAATAATCCGAGCAAATCCTGAAACATGAAGAAGTTGTGAGACCTCGGGATTTACTCGTAAGGTGCGAAGTGAATAATTTAACAAACGCAAACAACTTTCTGCTGGTTTCGATACATCTATTGGAAGATCAGGACATCTGATGTGGTTACAGCTGCATGTCCATCTATTGATTCATAAACACTTGTTATCAAACACACAGCAGCGCTAATAATTGATGAGGAGTCCCGCTGGGAACATGAATTTCAAATCGTCTAACGCAGAGGGAAAAAATATTTGATTTCAACTTTCTTCGCGATTTTGGAGTCATAACCTCCACGATGAATCATTTACGCCAAAGAGGGTCTGAACACTTAGAACAAAGTTTTTATGGCAGCTTCAGGGGTTACAAATAATGCAGATGAATGAATTATCGGAGAGAAAACTCGAGGTGGACAGGTATAGATTTAACCGAAAAATTACAATCTCAATATGAAATATTAAGATAATTGCATAAACTCTGGACAATTCCAGCGTCAATATAGAAACATTTCCCAGATCAATCTGCTAATTTAGTTCAAAGTATTCTCCCACGTTACTCTGTCTATCTATCTATCTATCTATCTATCTATCTATCTATCTATCTATCTATCTATCTTCTATCTATCTATGTCTATCTATTTTATTTACCTAGTTATCTATATTTATATTTATCTGTCTATTCATTAATCCGTCTATAGCTGAAGACCACATCAATATGCACGTCTTAGAAGGCCCGGAAAATCCTAAAAGTCTGCAGCAAAGACTGAAACGGTCGGTGACGGTCTTCGCACTTCGGACTAGTCTCCGCATTAATAAATGTGGAAAATGACGCTGGGCAAATGAATCCGAACCAAGCGATCGAAGCGGCGCGCAGCCCATTAAACGCCTCTAGTTACCGCCGAGTGAGTGACGGTCTACTAGGATCGATTGATAGCAAGCTTACAGGTGGTAGAGGACTTAACAAACACACACTTAACAATTGCGTTATCAGCCTGGGGTCCCATCGACCGACTGAAAGAAATAAAACATGCCTAAAATCCTGAGAATGCGCTCGAAATTTGTCAAACCCAGTCTAACGCAGAAGCAGAAATTCAGTCATCAAACGTACAACTTTAAAAGATAATCTCAAGTATAAAAACGGGTCTGTTGTGGATTGTTATGTATCGGACGATATTAGCAAGAAATTAAAAGTAAGAATAATGATCGACAATACGCAAATACTGCAATACACACACAATAATAATACACACACACACACACACACACACACATTAATATTATACCTGCAGAGCAATGTATAAAAATCCATTACATTAACTATCGTGTTGAACAAAACGTCTCCGAACTGCCAAAACCACAACCGAACGCGGTCTCACAAGTCTTCACAAGTTCCCTTAAACGCACATTTTGCTAAACTATCTAGATAAGTTCAATTTGTAAGATCACAACCATTACGGATGTACCTGAACTTCCTGATCACTTGTTCTACTTCAGAAGCTGAACTGTGCGCTGTTTTCGCCACGCGCTCCGCACTTTGCGCTGTTTGGGGACCGCATCAACGCCGCTACACAAACCGCGAGCGCCGGTAGGAAAGGAGAGGGAAAGCGATGGAGAAAGGGAGGAGGTGTGTATCTCTCACTATGTGTGTGTGAGAGAGAGTGAGTGTGTGTGTAAGTAGTTAATTAGTAAATCCCCATCTGCTGTGCCTCGTCACGAGTCCTTTCTCTTTCTCCTGGCTTCAGACAAGCCGAGAGGAAAGTGAGAATTTGAAGTAGGATTCGACCTGTTTCTGCCCTCTTTCTGTCTGGTATATGAGTTAGTGTGTGTGTGTGTGTGTGTGTGTGTGTGTGTGTGTGTGTGTGTGTGTGTGTGTGACTGTTTTCCTCTCTCTCTCACTCACGCTCTCCCTCTCATTCATTCTTTCATTCTTTTTCCGCACAGGAGAAAAAGCCTTGCCCTCCCCTATTCCAAAACCTCACGCCGAATTTCTTCACTTTTTTCAACTTTTTTCTCTACTGCATCAGTACGGCTGTAACTTACTATTACTAAATCGTATTTAAGTTTTACTTTTAAGTCGTTAGTTATAATTACACAAAAACGTCAGTTACAAAACGCTACAGGTAAAACATGCGTTCCCATCTAAACTTTAAACTCTTTAGACATCGATAAATATTTTAGATATTTTATTCTGTCTCAAAAATACATGCTGGAAATCTGCTAAACAAAAAACAATTAGAAGCTAGTTCAATCTAAAAAGTCCCAAAAAACTGTGTTTTTAAACGGAGTTTACATCGGATGTTTTGTTTTCATAACGTAAAAACAAATCGTTTAATTGTGTACACTACTGCCTATACACTTATAATTCTCTGGTGCTACCAGTGAGTAATACAAATAACAGTAACTCCAACTGAACTATATCGTTTCAAATAAATAAATATGCTGGTAAACCATTTCATTCCACTGAGCCATATCTATTTTTTAATCTAGTACAGACACTGTTATTTAGTAAATGCAGGTTTTTGTTAATCTCATGATGAGAAACTCCAGCCCCTGCAAAGCTTCAGGTCGACGCCGCTTCCTAACAAACTTTTTATGCTTTAATTGATCCCTCAATCAGCTACTTAATAACCATTAGTAAACTCACAGTGAACTCACTCGTGTGTGGAGACGAGGGAGGAGGGAGGAACCCGACATTAGAGAAAGATGGTGAAAGATGGAAGAAAGATGGACAGTGAAAAGAGATAGTGCTCAAAGCCGCTGTCGAGACGGAGAAGGACGATCCACATGGAGCAGAGAAGCGGAAATTGCTCCGCTTCATCGCCTCAGCGGTCAGACTAAGGCGGCGGCTGCGGGTCGGCACGATTAACCCTTTAAGCGCGTTGCGACTCCTGCTGGTCTCTCAGTGCCGAAGTTGAGCTACTGTTACACGGCCTTCACACCCGAGATCATGCGCTCTGGGAGCGGGAATAAACGGGCCAATTGAATCACGAAGGTTAACGGAGGGAAATGTAAATTAAAGAGTAATGTTCATGTAGATCCACACACACATACGGAAGAGAGGAATGGAATGAGAGAGAGAGAGAGAGAGAGAGAGAGAGAGAGAGAGCTCAAAAAGGTCATAACTTTTGTTTACTGAAAAATTAATGGTATATAGGGCACAATAATATTAATTTCTATTTACAGTTATTTTCAATATATGTCTTCACATAAAACCTGCCTTAGTTAATATAAACAAGGTAATTAAACTATTTAGCTTTTTAGGCCACACCCAAACAAAACATAGAACTGATCTATTTTAAGTCATTTACACATCTTTTCATACTCACATAAACCACTATTCACAGAGACACATTCACATACACACACATACACACATATGCTTTAACAATTTATCCTTTGTTCATGAATTCAAAAAATGGTCTCTTGTACAGTTGATGTGCTACTACTAGTTTAAGGTAAAATGGGCAGAGGTACTTAGCCTGGTGTTCTTCTCCCTCTTTAGTGAACACTTTACTGAACACTAGTGATGTTTCCCGTTAGGGGTTGGAGCAGCTTGTGCTCTTCTATTATTATTGATTGAGGTCATTCATATAAGTGGGGACTTTTTTAAAGCTCACATCTTATGCAATAGATTTACTGTCTCTTTGCATTTTGGCTTGAGGAGCTTTTGCTTTATCAGTCCTTTTCAGTGCATATTAAATTTAGGTACAGCCATGGTCTTAACACAAATTTTCTTCCTTTTCTTAACAGTGAAAAGCCAGACCTAACATGAACACTATGAAAGGAAATGTAGACTTTGATACTGACATGGTTACGGTGTATGTGTGAATACAGAGACACAAAGAGCGAGCGAGAGAGAGAGAGAGAGAGAGAACTGAGTGAGAAAGAAAGGGAGACAGAGAAACGGTTAGAAGAATGGGAGACAAAGAGAGAATTGTGTGGAAGAGTGGAAGGTCAAAAACATAATAAAAAAAGAAAGAAATAAGGGAGGAGGGAAGGAATGGAGAAGAGAGAAAGAATGACATAAGAAGAATCAGACAGAGTCAGATAGAATGATAGAATTTTCATATAAGTGCAAATGACTGAGTGAATGAGCATTAGACACACAGACAGAGGATACACAGACAGACAGGATGGCAAGGGAGGACGAGAGGAATTGTGCTGATGGCAAGCGAGCAAAAGCCAGATGCGGGAAATGGAGAGCAAAAGGGAGGTAAAGGGAGCGAGAAAGAGCTCCAGTCCCCAGTCTTAATCTGAGCAGGTCTGATCAATAGCCCATTTCCCATTGTTGCCAGAGCTCTTCGATCGCTACACCACCGACTTAACACACCCACTTTAATCTGAGGGGGAGACTGGCCCCATGGGGGGTGTTGGGGGGTAACATTGTCTGTGAGACGGGCTTGGGGCCAAAAGAGGGGGGCAGGGGGTAGCAGCTGTGGAGGCATCCTCAAATGAAATCAAATCTAATTGTTATCACTGTTGGACCTGGTGTTATTACTACCACTGTTTACAATTATCTCTAACCGACCGCTTGTCGTGGGCAAGTATTCTCACCCTGTGATGGAGCAGTGAAAGCTGACGAAATAAGCAGATTAGAGGCAATAGATTCATGGTTTGAATCCTGTTAGAGTAGACTGTGCAATTTAGCGAATATAAAGAATAGTACATGTAGACTTTTTGCAAGAATGAGAGTACCATCCCAGAAAATCACTAACATGGGCTAAAATCAATGAAGTCTTTGCTGTTTGGCAAGATGAAGTTACCTAGCTGTATTCCAACATCACACTCTGAGATTAAATTATTTAAATGCTCAAATTCTTACAGATATGAATTTTGATTTACAAGCCTTTTAGGTTTGTAACTTACATCTCTGGAACAATCAGTCAGTGAAGCATCTAGTTAGGTTTCTTCCAAAACTGCCAGGTTAATCATCCATTACACACGGTTACTATTAGTCCATCAAACATGGCTATCTCTATTAATTTCAAAGAGGTTCTCACAAAGTCAAATACTGTCTTTTTAGGTCAAATGAAATTCATCACCTTTGGCAATAACTTAATATGTACAACTTGTCGCGGCCAAGGTTTATGAGGTTCTAGTTTTCTACCAGGTTCTACTAGCCTATGTCACTCTCTTTCATATCAGAGTAATTTTCTCGTTAGCCCAGAGATTTAATTGTAATTACATGCTCCTGAAGGCTAGAGTGCAAAGTTAACTCTGGCCAATTAGGCTTCAGTTCAACTGTGAAATTCGAGGTAAGTGAGGCTGGCATGAGTGCAGCAGTTAAAGTTTGCGACCATGAAACAGGATTTCGCAAAAGAATTTTGTTAAATTGTTTCTTTGCTTTTGACATCCTAACACAAATAAACTTAAAATCATTAAGAACTAGTCCTTATTTTAATCATAACAGCTAAACTGCCAAACAAAATTCCACTTCTATCCAAACCATATTTTTGCACAAGTCTGTTGTGTAGTGTTGTAGTGTTTTCTATTAAATTCATAAAACAAGCATTAGCAAAGCAAAACCCAAAAAACAAAAGTTCTTCTGAGGAAGCACCATATGATATATGGTACCGAATTAGGCCTCAGTATCTCTTTCTTTGTCTTAGTATTTCTTTTACTTTAAGTGACTCCTGTGTTCATAATCTTTAAGGTGAGCTATAAAGAGGAATGGGGAATGACTTGGTCATTGATGTGTAGCGTCTCTGTAGTCTTGACCATGAATGAATGAGAGGGCATAATCGGGCTCCATGTTAATAGATGTTTGATTCTCAGTAAGGCAGGACTTACAGTAATAACACACTATATATAGCTACTGTAAATACTGGTACAAGTCCCTAGTAGATATGAACATCTTTCTGAGGTTTATATAAGAAGAACTAAATATGTCCATAACTCTAGAGGCATGCCTCAGTGTAGTTCTTTCAGTCTTGGTAGGTGTAGGAAAACAGATCTTGCTATGTAAATGGCTGAATACATAACGTCATATTTACAGGTTTGCATTTTGTAACAATCGTTTTAACACATGGTTGAACCTTGTTAATTTAGTAAGATTGTTGTGACATGTATTGTGCTTTTTCTTAAACTGCACTTTCTTTTATATTATTTGGAGCACTCTTAATAAATTCCCTTGCTTCTTGAATGCAATTTCAATACCAGAGATCCAGCCAGAGTATTCAACCAAACTCTATGTCAATGTCTGAAAAGTCCCGCTAATGTCACAAGCTAATGCTGAAGCCCCCAACAATAATGAACTAGAAACAAACTCATCAGTACAAGAACAAGTACACAATGTACTACCTCCACTTTTCTCTTCCTAGCACTTCACCACGCGCCACTGCACACCCTCCAGCCATGAGATAGTAATGACAACAACGTGTCACTTTTTTCTTGCTAAGATGCAAAGGAAGTAAATAACCCTGACAAAACCCATGGAACATTTTGGTTTCGAATTAAAATTTGGCTACTGTAATTACTAAAATTTACACAGCTGTAAGTACTAACAAGCTGCATATTCTGTCTCTGAATAGTATGTTTTCACTGTTTAACTTGCTGTTACATCATACTGTACAATCTAGTCCATGTAGGTTCTCAATAAAGTGCAGAAATACAGTCCTAGAAAACATTTAACAGAAGGTGTATTCAAAGAAACAAAAACTTCCAGTGTTATTTGACAAGGTGCCATTACCTCATATTGATTACCCATACCCAGGGAAAGGCTAGTAAGATGAAAAATTATTCTTATGCTCACTATCTTACAGAAAATGAGTCTTATTTACTCCAAACAATTGGGTTTAATGCTTGCCTTACTTCACTAATCTACAAGGGCCACTGACAGAAGGCTCAATTCCAGAAAGTCATCATTCTATGGCTGACATCTCATCTGACAAAGCACACAGTCAGAAAAAAAACACAAATGTCTCATCTTATGTTACTTTTATGCATTGTACCTCAAGTCAGTGGACCAAATTGATCTTTGGATCATCAAACTCTTGTTAATCATGGAGGGGATAATTTTGTACTTAAAGATACAATATTTGAATTCGGAGGAACAGCTGCCAGATCTTAACATTTAAAAGATGTACCTTTTATAACTATATCTAAGAATATATTCAGATATAACCAGGTTCAAATCCGGTATAGTTTTCAAATGGCGTGGCAAAGAAAATGCACCCTTATAACACTAACACTTTCATTTCTGCGACCAGAAGAGGTAGAAAGAAAAGTAGCGAGGAAAACTCACCCGAAGCTGCGTCCTCACATGGAACTGCCTCAAGGCGCAGCGCTCGGCTTTTGCGGAGTTTCGTAGTTTACCAAAAACGCTGACTGAAACCATGGGCAAAAAAAATCAGCTGACGTACTGCTGAGTGTTTTGTCTCCGGTTTCGGACGGATTCCGGTCGTGCACGGTCATGTCTAAAGCCCCACTGATGATCGTTACGACAAGGGCGAGCGGAGAAAGAAAAAAGAAAGACAGAACGTAAGATTTAGACCAAACTACAGAAGAGCAACTAAACGACCCGGTTTGGAAAGCTGAAATTAAAAAACGTCGCCCGTCCGCACGGGCTTCCGTAGTCAGGGGCAAGTCCGATCGTATAGCGAGTTCGGGGCAGACGATTCCCCAGAACATCAGAGGAGGAACAGAGGGACCCAGAGGGTGGAGAAGCAAGGATAGATGTGTGGGAAAGAGAAGAGATAAACACACTACTCACTTTCACACTTCACACTCTCTCCTCCTCTTCACACACACACATTACCTGAAGCATCAAACTGTAAAAGTAATAAGTTTCAATCTTCCCCGGCGACGTTGCCCGACCAAGGCGACCAAGTGCCGGCGTCGGTGTAAAAATTGACCGGCGACTGAGAGCAAAGGGGAATCGGTCGCGGCAAATATATGTAGACGGTGGGCAAGATTGCGGATCGATCATATAATTTTGTCCAAAGTCAGAGAAAATAAAGTTCATGGAGGAATGAAATTTGAAAAACAGATGGCGAATCCTCATTCCTAAATAAGATTCGATCTCTCGGAATGGAGTGTAGATAATATTTGGGTGGACGTTTGATGGAAAATGACGGATTTTTCATTTTGGACAGGTGGGGTGGGGGTGGATACAGGTTGGGGTTGAGATGGAGGGATGGAGGGAGGGATGGGTGAGGTGGTGGGTGCTTGAGGGGATAAGCACGTGTCTATGACGAAAACTTGAAGAGATGGCGTTTGTGCCTCTGACCTCTCCTTCTCTCTCCTACCCCTCTCTTTTCCTTTCACCTCAAAGTGCCTAAATACCCCCGACCACCATCTCTTGTGCTCTTCTGAAACGGAATGGGGGGAGCGAGGAGAAGGAGAGAAAACAAGAATACCAAATAAATGAGAAATTGCACAGGCGCTGCTTCCTGTGTTCCATGCTAGCAATAATAATTAACATCGACCGCTTTCCCCGGCCGGAGAGAACCTGAGATACTCGGAGACTGCCAAGTACCGAGACCCCCGCTCACCCCCTCCTCATCCTCTATTTCTCTCCCACACACAACTCTCACTCCTTCCACCAGCCCTCTCTGCGATTTCAACGTGTAATCCGGACCCCCTCTGTCTTAATAATTTCTATCCATCGCCACCTCATCTGCCATTTCATCTAAACAGTCATAATTGCAAATATTGTAATCAAACTCTGCAACAACGTTAAATAACATCTCTCTCTCTCTCTCTCTCTCTCTCTCTCACACACACACACACACACACACGCAGTCTATGTATTACTATCTTTGTGAGGTCCTTCCATAGAGTCCCATAATGACTAAAGTACATAATTTTACACCTACACCTAATCCTAACCCTAACCCTAACCTCAGCAACTAAAAGCACATCTTTTACCTCTTTTAGTTTCTCAAAACAAGCACATTTTCTATAAAGTCATTTTTCCTCATGGGGACCTCTCAAATGTCCCCACAAAGTCCAAAAAAAAAGATAAAAGTGATTTTAGGGGACAAAAGTCCCAGGTCCCCACAATGCGATAAAATACATGGCCACACACACACACACACACACACATTCATCTCCATCTATCATCCATCTCCAACTGACTACAGTCTAACTGACCAACTAAAAGATTCATCTCTACTCAAACTGAAGTCCCGGCTGTGGTGGCTCGTAGCTAATTGTTGTCACTTGTTGTGTGTTGATACCCCCGATAGCCCCAATACTCGCTGCGCGCGCAGCTCTCGTGATCGAGGAGTGTGTAAGGTAATGGGCTCGAGCTGAAGTGACATGTTGAGGGAGATTGGAGGCCTTACCGATAAGCCCAAAGATAACTTTTCCAGCGAATGGCACAACCATCAAAAGTTTCTCCATCACCGTCATCGCCTTCAACTTGCCTCTGTTTTTTCCCTGCCTCAGAACTTCTTTTCTCCCCTCGCGCCCTGCCATCTGATTTCATTTCTACTTCCCCGCCGCTCACTCGCGCCTCATCCGATCTCCCAATTTTCACACCTTCACGCCCTCCTCCAAGCGCGCTATTAAACCCCATTCTTCCTCCCCTCCTGGCCCAGTGGCCTTCCTCTGTCTCTCTCTCCCTTCCTCCATCACCCTTCCCCATCCATCTAGTTTACATCTAATGTTTGAATTTAATTACTTAATGCATTAATTATTCACGCCCCAGTAGCCCACCTGCACTAACACACCTTCCCACCCTGAGTCAGCTTCCACACTCCTCTCTTCTTGTGCCGTCCATTTCCACACACGTTTCTATTTACCACCCTCTTTCCTTTTTTACCCCTATACTTTTTTCACTCTATTTCTTGTCATCCAGTCTTTGCCTCCTACCAGTCTTCCTCCAGTGTCTACCCTTCCTCTATCCGTTTTTCTCTGATCCTTCTTCTCCATTTTCCTCCTCTCACTATCTCTTTCTTCCTTTACACGCTGTCTCATTATTTCCTCAGTTTTTCTTTCTTTCTTTTCTCTTGGGCTTCGTCTTTTTATTTTTTTTCCTCTTCGTTTCTTTTTTTCTTTGTGTCACTGTTTCTTTCAGCCCGTTACTTGTTATTTCCTTTTAGTTTTTGTTTAATTTTCTACATTTCTCTCTCCGTTTTCTCTTCTTTCTCACCGTTTTCTTCCTGTTACTCTCTCTCTCTCGACCGCCCCTTTTTCCCTCTTACCCCATACCTCTTTTTTCAATTTCATTGCTTGGTCTTCCACTTTGTCTCTACCTATTTCCCCCCAGTCATCTCTCCCCCGTCTCTCTCTCATCCCTTTTTCTTCTCCTGTTCCCCTACAATCGCTTCGCAGTCGCCTCTCCATCGGCTGCCGCCTCTTCTTTCTCCCTCTCTCTCTCTCCCTCTCCGCGGCGTTGAATTATGAAAATGCGCCCATCGACAGAGCGCCTCAGCTTCGATTAGCTGAAGATACATGACAGGTCATGATCAATACTTATACCGTCCTATAACGTGTCAATTAATGAATCAATCTCTGGCTAAATTTTTCCATTTTTCAAAAGCCGACGCGAGAGACTGGAATATCCTTTGTAAAGATATTATTATCGATTTCGTCGGCAATTTGACATCGGGGGTAGTTAATTCCACTCTAGAATAAAATTGAAAACACTTGAGATTGAAGTGAGAGAGGCAGAGAGAGAGGGAGGGAGGAGGGGGGGATGGAGGAGGCGAGGGCGAAACGGAGGGGAGGGGGAACATTTGTTGTTGACTTGATAAAGAGGATAGGAAGATAGAAGGAAGGGAAAGGGGCAGGAAGGAGGAATCGCCCACAGGGTGCAGAGACTATGAAGCCATTCATCTATCTATCTATCTATCTATCTATCTATCTATCTATCTATCTATCTATCTATCTATCTATCTATCTATCTATCTATCTTGGTAAAAAGATATATTAATTAACTTACACATATTCAGCTTTCTATCTATCTATCTATCTATCTATCTATCTATCTATCTATCTATCTATTTTGGTAAAAAGATATAATTGCGGGTTCTATCTATCTATCTATCTATCTATCTATCTATCTATCTATCTATCTATCTATCTATCTATCTATCTATCTATCTATCTATCTATCTATCGTAAGCGACTGTGCTGATTATCTTTTTGGCTAAACTAATTTGCAAACACTGTTTGCAAAGATCCCGTCTTTTTATGCATGTCTTCCCGTCTTTGTTTCCTGCCGAGACACCCCTGTGGGTGTTTGATGTGTGTCTTTAGAGTTAGAGGAGAGTGTCAAAGTAGTGTACTGTACATTACAACTCCATTTTCTATGATTAAATCATTTAGTACAAAGATGGTTGAATGCTTTGCATCCTGGAAAGTTTGCGAGCCAATCAGTCACAGCTGTGAGATGGGAACCCCGGTCTTAAAGTGTGAGAGAATGTGTTGGAGTATTTGTATGGAGAGATGGAAAAATAGACAGATGGATAGGAAGGGATAGAAGAATTAAGCGAGAGCATGGAAAAGAGGAGAGAAAGAGGAAGAGAGAGGAGTCAGCATGTGTGTCAGAGTGAAATATAGATGGAGGAGGCCAGTGTGTGTGGGGGTCAGAGAGGTGCAGTGTAACTGTCGACAATCACAGCCTTATTTACCTGTCAAAAACACTATCATCCCACACAGCCACAGCCAAGCAATTTCTGCTGTCTCTCCCTCCCTCCTCTTTCTCTCTTTCTCTGCCTCCAATTACAACCTAGAGGGCTATTTCTCTCCTGGACAAAAACACTGCCCACTAGCCCTCCCTCTCTCTTCCGATTGCCCCCTTTTTCTCTCCCTCTCTTGGCCTTACTCCCCTCATCTTGCCTTGGCCAACAGTTGCAGAGTGGAAATGAACAAGCTGTAAACACGCAGCACTTAGCTCTGTGTGTGTGCGTGTGTGAACATGTGAATAAAAGACAGGTGATGTATAACTCACTTTTAGCATGATAAACTGGTTTAGTTTTTCTTATTATTTTTTATTGCCTATAATCACAAATTTACATAGTAGACAAAACAAGGGCAAATTTAACAAAATATGAAATATAATACAATATAATATAATATATAAATAATATATCCATGATCGAATCTGCACACTGTTCTTGGCAGAATATTTTGGTGGGAATATGTCTGTTAGTTTGATGTAGAAGCTAATTGTGACATAGAACTACTACCTGTAGTAAAGTTCCACGTATATTTTTTGACTTGTAACTGACATGTTCTTTGCCACTCGTGTTTTTAAAAGAAAAAACATGTACTGCAAGTCACTTTACTTTTGGATTGATCAACTATTTCTTATTCATGCATTTATGCATTTCTACCATTTATAAAGAATTTTTGGCTTTGGGAAGTCTTGCTGTTACAAGAACAAAACCAAGAATCCATATGCATTTTTAATATTTTGTCAAATATCTCAAGAATATTTCCAGCATAGTATTCCCAGAACAATGGACCAAATAGTAATTTTATTACTACTATTCATGTACATTACACATTATACATTATACATCTTTTATATACATGTAACTGCATTTACACTTGAAAAACTATAATTAAATGACAGAGGACCCAATGCAATGATATCTGTTAATTGAACATGCATAGGTGCAAATCTTAGGTATTTAGAGGAAGTTTTATTAAAACACAAACTTATCATAGACAGGCATTCTCCAACACTAGCATACAGGTAAGACAAAAACAATCCAAAAGCATAGTGGCTAAACATGCAAAGGTCAAATCAAGGCACTGCAAGACAGTCTGGTCAGAAAAGAGTAAGAATGGCAAAGGCAGGTACAAACAACAACACAAAACGGCCCCAATACATGACAATTTTGGCAATAGATCAGAAAGAAGATGAGGACGGCTAGTTCCTTTAATAAAGGCACAACAGGAAGTGACAAGTCACAGAGATCAAGAGCTCAGAGATCAGAGAGCATATGGCAGCCATAGTGATAAAGTCAATATATAACACTCATGTTTCTTTCGCTAGAAAATCTTTAGTATTAATTATCCATTGATCAGAAAATATTTCAGATTTTTGATCTATTTCTACTTTATAATGTTAGAGAGTAATCAATAGGGAAAAAATAAATATAGAAAAATGCATTGTTTGTTATCAAAAAATAATATTATCCAGATGATACAAAATGGTTTCCGCCTGGCATGAACTTAACAGTACTAAGCCATAGAATTTCTCTGCATAATAAAAACTGCATAGTGTAAGAGAGAAATATTGAATAGAACATGTTTAATGTTGCTTGGGTTTGCATGTTCGACGTAGTTGTCATGTGGTGCAAAATGTGCATTGGTCCAGTCTCGGTGTCGACTCAGTCTCACCCTGCCCTGCTCTCAGTCTCATCTCAGTCTCAGCCCTTCATAGTCTTGGTCTTGACTTGGTCTCGACATGCTCTGGTCTTGGTCTTGGCTCGGTCTTGGTTTAGGTGATTTGACCGCATCTCTATTTTATTATGAATATAAGCATTACGTGTTGTATTTAGTGTTATACCTAGAGATCATGTTTTTGTACAACGTGTATTTTTAAGAGATTGGATTTCCCTTGTTGTACTGGTGTCATTTGAGCTTTGTAATGCTAATACGACATAATTGCACTTGTAGAACTTTTAGATACAACAAAGATTTTGCAATTGTAAATGAACTATTTATGTAATGTTGCATTTTTGTGATGCTTTTCTAGAAACTCAAATCACTTTTCAAGATTTCTCCCCTTCAACCAGCACCAATGTGCAACATCACCTAGATGATACTGCAACAATGAGTGTGCACCAGTACACCACAAACCACTAAGCCACTGAAGGGACAGCAGAGTAATTCCATTACTGCACTGGAGCATTAGGAAACCCCTCATGGTCAAACACCTCTAGCAGTGGAAACAAGCTCTGTTAATTGGTGTCCCATCCAAATACTGGCGAGGGCCAAATTTGCAAAGCTTTAGTTGAATAGATGACTTCAATTAGTCTGAACTACTGCTGGAGAAAATTGTAATTAATTTTCTAAGAATATTTAACTGGGAGAAAAAATCTCTCTTACATATTTCAAGCTATATAAATGCATGAAGTGGCTACTTAGGTAACAGATAAGCAGAGACATTGGGTGTTTCCAACACAACATACTAACAACATTCTATCAGTTAATTCTTTTCCAAACACTTATGTAGTGTCAACATTTGTTAGGATGATCTGACCATATTTTTTATTACCTAAAAGATCAAGCTGGTCTGGGACCGGAACGCCAGAGAGCTGTTGCTCAAGAACTAAATGACAGAGTGACAGATAACAGCAGAGGCGACCATTGCACTGCCTGACTGATATGTCGACCAGGACAGTTACATGGGTGGCATGTCGCTCTTGTGGTCTGTCACTCAGTCACAGCCACACACATGCAATCAAGCTCACTGTCTGATGCCATGTAGGCCACTCGCAGATCAGTCACGGAGTAAGTCACTGTTGTGATGTGCTAAGCATGATGGCCTTAAAGTACAGGAGGATTATACTTCCATAACATTCTTAACCATATTTTTTTTACCATATACTGACAAAATGTGTTAGTTGTGATACAGCTTAGCCATGTTTTTGTGTTGGCTTAGTCTGACTATTTATTTGTTAGCATATTATGAAAATAATCCAACAGTTTTACTCTTTAGTAATTTTATATCCTGCCATTATGAAAACTTTAAGCAATATAACTATGTAATAAATGAATTTAAATTTGAGTGATTATTTGTCATTGTGAACACACCACAACAAAATGTGGCCTCTGCATTTGACCCCTCCATGGTGTAGTTGGTAGTGGGACGGTTAAGAATCCTGGACTGGCAAAGGTACCACTGAGGTACTCATGAGCATGGTACCATCCCCAGCACTGCTCCCTAAATACTGCACATGTCAGCTCCTGCTCCTTCATGAATAGGTAAAATGCAGAGGTCACATTTCTTTGTAGTGCACTGTGGTTGGGTTTACAACGACAAATAATGACTCACTTTCATGTGTGAGGGAGCAGTGGGCAGATTTTCTGGCAGCACCTGGGAGCAGTGCTTGGGGAGGGTTCTTTGCTGATAAGTACCTTAGTCGTGTTTTTTACCGGTCCGGGACTTGATCCGGTGGCCTTCCGATAACTGGGCCAACTTTCCAATCATTACACTATTAACTGCCCCAATAAAATACAATAAAATAATGCTCTAGGGATATTGAAATGAATGACAGAATTATAAACTGCTTTATATCAGTCAAAACAATCATTATGTACCTTAAGTACATTTCTACAGACAATAGTTATTGTCACATTTTGCAACCTATTCCATATATTTAGTTTTATTTTTGCAGTGACAGACATCAGTTTCTAGTAAAGAGCTGATTTGCAGACTTACGAGTAACCAAAGGTACAAAATCCCTTAAAAAACATTGCCAAAACATGTTCCCTTAGTAACCCCCAACCACAATGTGTGGCGATACGTTTTAAAAATCTTTATAAGGAATGTATTCATAAATAAGCATTATATTTAAATAGTCTACAGAGCACTGAATGAGTGTATCTCATTGTGTAAGGTGGCTATGAAACTGAGTTTCTTGCTACAGAAAGGAAACAAAGTGACTTCTAAGGGGAAAAAAAACTGCTTGTTAGGTTAGTGACTACTACTGTGATGTGTGAATTAGAATCTGAGAATAACAGCTCTCAAAGCTTGTTTGTTGTGGCAAAGTGAAAATAACTATCTGTGGGGGAAAGTGAGTCTTTGCATGTTAATTTGTAGTTCTGCCATTTTGTTCATATTAGATGAACAAAAATGGATTTTTAAATGGATTTTAAAAATTTCCAAAAATTAAAACAAAGGTCTACACTTCATCGCAGAAGTCCTTCCAGTCCAGTCTGTAAAATAACTCTAAAACACATCATGACCATAAAATCTAACTTTTCCTGTCAGCTGACATATCTGATGCTGTTAATTTGTTGTCTGTAAATAGTTTTTGTTTTTTTGAGAAAATGTCATTGCATTTGAAACACATTTGCCTACATTTTCTGAAATAGCTGAATTATTTCCGGTTGGTATTGAAGATAAGTTGGTTTTGGGGAATAAAAGAAGACATTTTGATGGTGGGAAAAGCAAACCCATACCAGAGAACAAAAGAGATAACAAAAGAATGATGAGAGAATTTCCCAAAACTAGACAAGGCCAAGAGAAAATAAAGAAGTAAAGCAGAAATGTAGAGAGATAGAAGACAAATCATCATAAAGGGACTAGTTTGGTTTTAAAGTAGAGACAGTGGAAATGTGTTATAGAGTTAGGGGATGTTATGGAGAACAGGAGGGACAGAGATGTATAGCGGGCCAGGGGAAGAGTGATGGTGAATTGAGTGTGTGTGCGCATTTGTGTGTGTGTGGTTGTGTGTTTTAATGTGCTGCACTGTGGATTAGTGCAGGCGGCTGGGGCAGTTGAGCAGAACCAGCCAGCCCTCACAAACCAATCAGGCCTTCATTAGGCCAGGCGGGGGATCGATGTTCAGCCCGCATCAATTAAACAGGGCCCATCTACCCCGTGCCCGCATATATACCATCTACACACACACACACACACACACACACATCTACAAGGTTTTCCCCCATTGTAAAGTTACATGCATAAAACACACATCAAACCTCTCAAGCCAAAGAAAGTTGTCACTTAGCAAAGTTCTATTTTATTTTGTTTTTACACAATTTTGTACCTCATTCTTGAGCTAATATTACAACAATTTTATTTTTAATTATCTATAACCTTTTTAAAAATAGTTTTATACCCACAAAATAAACAAACACACCCATCGTCGGTAAAGTACCCAAGGTTGTGAATATGTGCCCAATATGTGTCTGCCCAGCGCTCTCAACATCGATTACACACCATTACACTGCTGCTCGCACACAGAAAGTCTTGAAAACACAATTACACGCGCTCCGGACACACTTTTATTAACACTCAATTAAACAAGCGCATAAATCACCAACGAGGCGCACGGCACCGTGACCGCAGCAGCGCGCCAGGATCGTTAGCCTCTGATAAACATGCGTGTGTGTGTGTGTGTGTGTGTGCGCATGTGTGTGTGTGTGCGCATGTGTGTTGTAGAGGTGTGAACCTTCACTGGTCTAACAATTCGATTCGATTTCAATTATTAGGTAAACGATTCGATTTGATTCGATATAATAATGCATCACGATACATGCCATCGGGTTTGTATTACTTTTTAAATATTTGCATTAAATTCCTTATTCATAAAGATGCTCATCTGGAAATGTTTTGAAACATGAAAAAAGGAATACTTTTTTTTTATGTGATTTAAGTAGTGAAGTGGATTGCATGTCACGGACCACCTGCAATGTCCCCGCAGACCACTCGGGGGCAGCGGACCACCTGTTGAAAACCTCCGTTATAATCAATTATAGTCTACCATTGCATCGATGCAGAATCGTCCTCCTCTGCATCGCGATGCATTGATTATGCGATTAATTTCAACAGTCCATAGTGTGGTGTAATTGTGTGTGTGGGTGTGTAGGCATCATTTGGGTTTGTGAACATGTGACACAGGGACAGATACAGGCACGACGTATGTGTGGTTAGAATGTGTGTTTTCTTGAAAGGGACAGACACAAACCACAAACAAAATGTACCTGTTAGAGGGAGTGTGGGTGAGAGAGAGAGAGAGAGAGAGACATACAGATATACATAGACGAGGAGAGGGAGAGAGAGAGAGAGAGAGAAAGACAGACAGACAGAAAGTGAGACTGAGAGACAGTTGAAGACGTGTGTGTCTGAGGGAGGGAGGGAGTGCGTGTGTGTGTGTGTGTGTGTGTGCTTGACCGTTACTCCTCCTCACTTCTCGGCCCGTCGCATCACCTGCTTGTGCGGCTCCTGCATTGACCCGTCAGTCGGTGCGCCTTAACGCATTGTGACAGCGCTTAGATTATAATATCTGCCTCGTATTACTGCGCATTAGCGCCATTACTGCGGCCCGCCCTCGCGCAGCCCGCTCAGGTGCACCATTCTGGGGAGAGGGAGAGAAAGAAATGAGGAAACCGATCAAGTCTTCTAGTAGGCCATACACAGGGAGAGGGAGAGAAAAGAGGAGAAAATGGTGAGAGAGATTAGAGTAATAAGCAAACCTCGAACCCCCGAGTAACACCATCAACTCTTAAACGCTTTGAACGAAATCATCTGAATTTTATTTAAGGGGAAATTGATATGTGATATGTCGTTTTATGATAAAATGATAAATGGCATAAATCCTTCGCGAAAAGGTTTAAAACTAGAAGTAAGAGGAGAACAGTGATCATGGAGAGCCAGATGATGAAGCTTGAGTGTGAGACATATTTTAAAGGATGTGTCTAATTATAATGACTCGGGGTGTAATCTCGTTAAGACGTATCTCGAGACACAATAATGAATCTATAATAAATAAAAATAAATAATAAGAGCAGAAAACAGCCCCCGACAATTCACATGATTTACCGTTTGGACACCGACACGCTTGGCTCGCGATCGCTGTTCTTCAAACTCCTCATTTATTTCACCAAGGAAAACACCTCCCCCTACACTTAAATCTGCCTCTTGTTGTTTTAATTGGGGAAATTAATAAGTAAGAACAGATTAATAAAGCCTGATCTAACCCCCTGCTCCCCCCGCAACCGCCACTCGAGGCTGCCGCGCCTGCGCGCTAAGCGCGTATTTGCGAAGCGTAATTAACGCCTAATAAGTAAGTGATTCATTATGATTAGGAAGCGCGCCCCACCAGAGCCGGTGGTGTGTTGTTTGTGTGGAGGGAGGATGATGTCTATGGGGAATTGTGAGGACCTGATTGTACCCAAAATGTAAGGAAAACCTGAGACTAATTGTTTTATTTTTAAGTGAGACGTTCTGGCATCATTTGGGACTTTCAGATGTAAGAAATTTAAGCGCCAAAAACTGCAGTGATATCTATTATGTGTTTGACTTTTAATGCTTTTGTGAGATTTTTAGATATCAGGACTCTTAAGGAAAAAACTTAGTAGTTAATGATTTAACAAATCATGAGACTAAAACGTGCTGACATTACTGAAGTTAAGTGCAGAGGTAAGAAATATTAGTTAAAGAAACAGACAAGTTAAAACCTGAGAGGTGTGTAAGGGTGTGTGTGTGTGTGTGTGTGAGAGAGAGAGAGAGAGAGAGAGAGAGAGAGATTGGAATAAAAGCCTAAAAGCCATGTATATGTGTGGGTTTGCATACTGATAGCAGAATATTTGTGTGGACTAGTTCTCTTGAGAAAAAACTTAATTTATAAGGTGGATGTCTAAAAAAAGTCTAAATATTTGTTTGCTGAGTTAAAGTTATGTTTAGTATAGAGTGTACAGGAGTTTTTAGTGATTTCTGATGACAATAATTGGAAATCCTGAAATTTGCAGTCAATGGATGTGCTTCAAAGATAGCAAGACCTGTATGTGCATGTGTGTGTGTGAGGGAGAGACAGTGAAAGAGAGGAATGGGGTGGGCTTTGTCATCCCTATCAGGATAATGAAGTGTGGCTTTGAGGTCTTCATCATTTGAGGAAGCATGACGTCAGTAATAGAAGCCACTGGGTGCTTCTCTCCTTGGGCACCTGCTGCCTCCAGGGTCTCCATGATGGAGTCTCGCAAGGAAAAATGATGACATCACAGCAGCGGTGGACATCTCCTCTGGCAGAAATGCGTATAGACTGGTGTTCAGGGACAAATTGGGAATGAGATGAGTCTGCCGGGCCTCCAAAACTCTCTACTTTGATCTATTCTGTTCTGCTAGAGTGGCCATTTGACTGGAATACCAGCAACACCTGAAGATGACAGTGGTTACTTTTGAGACACTTTCCACAAAAAGAGGTTTGCTGGTTCATTTTTTTTTCTTCACCCACCACCCTCCCCACCCTCACACACTTTTGCTCTCTCTCACTCACACAATGTTCATTGCCCAGAAAAATAATTTCTTGGTCATTTCAACCCTTTTGTGAGTGGCAATCAATTTCTCTTCTTTTCACGATGGTTCGAGAGTGTGAGCATAGAAGTTTGACCTTCTCTAAAAGATCTATCAATTCATCCGTCCTGCAATCTGTCTATTTATGTTTTGATTGCTCGGTTTTTTGTGACCGCTGATGTGAGAGCATCTACGACTTCGTCTAGGCTCATCTGGTCATCAGTCATTTTCTGTGCTTTTCTGCAATTATCCAGCAACCAATTTAAAAAGTGCCCATGATGGGAAATGGAACAGGTGCTTTGATATAAGAAAACATGGCTGAAACAATAGGGATGCATTTAATGACAAGGTTGGGGCTACCATTTATACCTACTGTCAGTGCAAAGCATTTTTACAACCAAAGTGCAAACTCAACCATCTGATTTTCCTCTCTAGCATCAAACTAGTTGCCATCCTCTAGATAGGACTCCTAAAATTGTGCAAAGAAAAGGCAAAAATGACGTTTTCAACCATATCAAATCTATAGGACTACTCCAGAAAGTAAACCAGCCAGTGCTATCTGTGTGTGGATAAGGAGCATGACAGATGTTCCCTAAAAATATCATCAAGCAATTGTGTCAAATTTAAACTAAATTAATAAGCCTTTACTGTGTCACCATAAGTAAACAGCATTGAGCGCAACCAACCCATGACAGCAACATTTTACAAAACTGTCATGACAATATTTAATATAATTTTTTTTTGTAGTTTTTACTAAAATTGTTAGCATTGTTAGCATTGAATAACAAGATGAAGTTTCAAATGTCATTTTCTTTTCTGCAGCTACTTTTAATTTAGTTCATTAATTTACCGCATTTAGCAGAGACTTCCATTTCCTAATTACCGGAACAGCCCCCCTGGAGCAACTTGGGGATAAATGTCTTGCTCGGGGACCTAATGGTGGTAGTGCATGATAGAATAGGATAGGCTGGTTTTGAAGCTATGACCTTTTGGTTTGTAGGCAAGACAATCCTACTACTAGACCACCACCTATTTGTAAGCTGCAATGCTACCATACAACTTTGGCAGTGTATTTGAACATAGTATGACAATAAAATATAACACTTTCCCTAAGCATCATACCTAGTGGACTTAATTTTTCCAATTTATTGATAAATTCAATCATTCCAAATGCAAAGTGTCTTTTGGAGTGAGGTTATAGAAGCATTATGGCATTTGTTGCCATAAAGGAGTGTGTGACATAAATTCATGGAGAAGCCATTTTATTTGAAACTGCAAATTCTGAAGAATTTCCTTGGTAAAGAACCTTACCCATAATTCAAAGTGCCTATTCCAAATAAAGGAGGGTGGCTTATTAAGTCAGTTTCTGAAAGCCCAAATGTATTTTTGGTCTACATATGAGTGATATTTTGGCTCTAAGGCTTGAAACATGAATTAAATGATTCATTAGTAGTTGCTATGAGTTTTAATTCATATATGTTTCATTAGTTAATTGACTGAAATCCTTGAATAAAACACTGGGACACAACATAAGGTTTAAAAAATACCAAATTGTAAGTAAATCAGCAAGTTTCAAGTTACTAACAAACAAGTCAGTTCTGTATGTTCCAGGTTACATATATGCTAAAAGACTCTAACCATTCTAGTAAATCAGCACTTATAAAAGATTATGTAGCATAATGTCATATGTGTTCATCATAATACAACAAAATATAGCATCATGAGAGTAGAGATGCTCAATACCACATGAAAAAAGTAGTGAGACAAATTAAGAACTAATTTGTGTAATGTTTTACAAGCTACTTTGTTCACATTTGTAAACTTCTGTAATTGTGTGTCAAAGCTAGTAAAAACAAATAGCAAAATAAAAAGTTTTGCTTAATCCCTTAATCCCAATCTCACCTTTTGTTGTAAATATATTTTTGGACATTCATTCTCTCTCTTACTTCCTCATCCATTTCTTTTATTTTAACTCATCTTTCACCATCCGTCCCTCCATTCCCATCTCTAGTTCCTTTCCACTAGTTTTCTTTTCTTATTCACTCCCCCATGCTGTCTCTCTCTCTCTCTCTCTCTCTCACACACACACATACACACACATACACACACACACACACACGCTCTGTCCCTTCCAATCTCCCTCTTGCCTTTGCTCCCCCTTTCCCCGGCTTGCAGGACAACATTATATATTCCAGTCCACTGCTTTGCATGATTTGGGGAGTAGATGAAGCCATATCCCACTCTCCTCCTCTGCCTCTCCCTCCCTCACTCTTCTCGCCTTGTTGTTTAATGTTTCAATTTGGAGGAAGCAAACATTCAATCAGACAGATTAACTGTTTAATGCATGTCATCAGTCAAACTGTCTACAAGAGGGGGCCCTTTTCTCCTCACCCCCAACCCTCCACCTTTCTCTCTCTCTCTTTCTCTCGCTCTTGTTCAAACACACTCACACACACCCACAAATACACACTGTTTTGGTGCGTTCTGTCGTTCTGATATCCATGTTTTCTTTAGCAGCACACGCTGTATTTATTTTATACAGACACGCTCATCCATCCTTGTACCAAACAATATTTGTAAGAAGACAAGGCTGCATATTCAGCTGTCCATCTCTCTGATATCCATGTTGTTTAAAGCACACAGGTCAGTCTGATAAAGAACAGAAAAAGGAAGCGAGGCGGCTGTGTATGCACCCAGAATTTACCTACCAAACACACCTGCCTAAATAAAATACATTTATTTGGCCTTTCTTACTCCCACAGTACACTATTCTTTATGTACAAAAGTACATGTCATATTGTCATATTTGTATATTTTCATTTCTAGAAAGTTGGATGAACAAATTGCTTCCATATAATCCTCAAAATGTTTGGTCCCAAATACCAACATAAAACATGTATTGTGTGTGTATGTGTTCTCATTCTCTCTGTTTCATCTCTTTCTCTTTATTTCTGTCTCTCCTCATGTCTCTCCCTCTCTCTCTCTCTCTCTCTCACTCTCTCTCTCTCCTTTCATTTATCTTATTTTGTTTTTCTCTCTTCCTTTTTGCTTTTTCTTTAGTTCCTTTGTTTCTTTTTTCTCTCATTCTTTCTCTTTCATTCTCTCTTCCTTCTTCTTTTTTCCCCTTTTCGCTCTACTTTTAGTTCTCTCCGCTCCCCCTCTCGCAATTCTCTCTCTCTCTCTCTCTCTCTCTCTCTCTCTCTCTCTCTCTCTCTCATCTCTGTCTCCCTGCACCTCTTTTTCTCTCCCTGTCTCTCTTTCTCTCTCATGTATCTTTCCCTCCTCCCTACTACCTCCAATTCTCCATCTCTCTCTCTCTCTCCATCCTTCTCTCTCTCACACACATACACACACCGAAACACACCGGAGCACATGCCAGTGGATAGGGAAATCAAAGTGACAGGGAGGTAGGGAGAAGAGGGGAGTGAGAGATTAGAGGAAATGAAAAGAGTAAAAAGGGAAAGCGGAGAGCAGGAATGAGAGGCGGAGCGTGGAGGAGGTGGAGTGGACTGTAAAATAGGGCCGAGACAAAGAGGAATTCAGCACATGGTGCCAAAAACATGTTTTAGAAGTCAACACAGTGCAGGCCAGAAGCCAAACCTGCCACAGTAATATTCATCATGCTGGACATCCCATATGCCAGTCTTACCTTCTTATAATTTTCTCATAATCTCACAACTTCACTTCCTCATAATCTTAATCTCATAACCTAACAGTCTCCTAATTTCACAGCTTCACTACCATATCATCTTATAACCTCACTACGTAATAATCTCACAACCTCACTACCTAATAATCTCACAACCTCACTACCTAATGATCTTACAGCCTCAGTGCTTAATAATCTTATAGCCTCACTACCTAATAATCTCACATCTTCACTACCTAATAATCTCACAGCTTCACTACCTAATAATCTCTCAACCTCAAGACTTAATAATCTCACAGCTTCCCTACCTAATAATCTCACAGATTCACTACCTAATAATCTCACAACATGGCTACCTAATAATCTCACAAACTAACGACCTAAAAATCTCACAACCTCACTACCTAATAATCTCACAACCTCACTACCTAATAATCTCACAATCTACCTACCTAATAATCTCACAACCTCACAACCTAGTAATCTCATAATCTCACTACCTAATAATCTCACAACCTCACTACCTAATAATATCTCAACCTCACTACCTAATAATCTCACAACCTCACTGCCTAATAATCTCACAACCTCACTACCTAATAATCTCACAACCTCACTACCTAATAATCTCACAGATTCACTACCTAATAATCTCACAACATCGCTACCTAATAATCTCACAAACTAACTACCTAATAATCTCACAACCTACCTTCCTAATAATCTTACAATATTGCTACCTGATAATCTCACAACCTCACTACCTAATAATCTCACAGGTTCATTACCTAATAATCTCACAACATGGCTACCTAATAATCTCACAAACTAATGACCTAATAATCTCACAACCTCACTACCTAATAATCTCACAATCTACCTACCTAATAATCTCACAACCTCACAACCTAATAATCTCACAATCTCACTACCTAATAATCTCACAACCTCACTACCTAATAATCTCACAACCTCACTACCTAATAATATCTCAACCTCACTACCTAATAATCTCACAACCTCACTGCCTTATAATCTCGCAACCTCACTACCTAATAATCTCACAGTTTCCCTACCTAATAATCTCACAACCTTAATACCTAATAATCTCACAACCTCACCACCAAATAATCTCACAACCTCACTACCTAATAATCTCACAGTTTCCCTACCTAATAATCTCACAACCTTAATACCTAATAATCTCACAACCTCACCACCAAATAATCTCACAACCTCACTACCTAATAATCTCACAACCTCACTACCTAATAATCTCACAGCTTCCCTACCTAATAATCTCACAACCTCACTACCTAATAATCTCACAGCTTCCCTACCTAATAATCTCACAACCTCACTACCTAATAATCTCTCAACCTCACTACCTAATAATCTCACAACCTCACCACCAAATAATCTCACAACCTCACTACCTAATAATCTCACAGCTTCCCTACCTAATAATCTCTCAACCTCACTACCTAATAATCTCTCAACCTCAAGACTTAATAATCTCACAGCTTCCCTACCTAATAATCTCACAACCTCACTATCTAATAATCTCACAACCTCACTACCTAATAATCTCACAACCTCACCACCAAATAATCTCTTGAGGTAATCTCTCTTATTTCTTTACTTCTCTGCTTCCTTCTTTTTATAATTCCTTTCCTTCTTTCTTTCCTTCTTTTTCTCTCTCATATTCTCTCTCATTCCATTTCTCTTATTTTGCTGTTCATTCCCCTCTTTCACTCACTCACTCACGCACTCTCCTTCCCTTCATTCTTTCACATTCTTCTCTATTCTCTCTTCCTTCCTCTTTCTTTATCTTCTCTTTTTATTCTTTTAATTCTCTCCATTCCCCCTCTCACAATCATTCTGATAATATCCTTCTCTCTCTCTCTCTCTTTCCCCATACCCCCCCTCTCTTTTATCCAGTTATCCACCCTGTGCCTCTCTCTGGGTGTCTGGATGACCGCAGCTCTCAGGACGTCTAAACCAGGTAAGTATTGACAACAAGCTCGAGTGACTCCCAGCCCAGCATCAATGTCCAGACAGAGGGAGAGAGGGGACAGGGGTCACTGACAGGAGGAGAGAGGGAGAGAGATGGAGGTTGGGGGCAGGGTGGGGATAGAACAGATAAACCATCCCACTGTCTGGAAGTCATTCATTATCAATGCAAATCACATTGTTTAGAGTGTGAATTGATCTGATTTTCCCCAAATTTTCCAAAACCTTATTAAAACATATTGTAATAATTTAGAAATGCAGATGGTAATGGATCAAATATGCAGATTTCTGCAGCTAAATTTGGAATTTCTTGAAGGGAATAAAAGCACAGTCATACTCTATAAGCCCTGAATGTTTCCTGTGAATTGGGGTCCTGGTGAAAGAAGGGGAATAAAGAAGGGGAAATCTGTCTGAGGACAGAGGACGAGAAAGAGAGTCTTAATACTGAGGGAGTGTCAGTATGTATTTAATCCCTGTGGTAAGTTAACACCTGCTTACTCTTCCTCCTTGCCCATCTCTCTTACTCCCTTTCTATTGGATATCAGTCCTTTTCACTCTAATCATTTCCTTCCTTCTGGTCCTCTCCACTTTCTAATGCAATTACATTTTATTCATTTCTTCCTCTTAGCCCCTTCTCAGTCACTTCATCATCGAACTCACTGTTTGTATCCATTTGCCTTTGGGGTATTGGTTTCCTTTTGCTTGCTCCCTACAGCTGTCCTCCCTCCTCTATTCTTCTTTGCAGCTGTTTCAACCTGAAAAAAACATTTGTTTTCACCACGATGGGATATTCAAAGCTTTACAGCCTGGAGATGGAGCCTTAAGCACACAATGCAGCCCAAATGCTCATTAATCTGTTCAACTCACTTATTGAATGCTTCCCCATTGTCGGCAGGAGTTCTTTCATGGCAAAAGGAGGTTGTGTGTTTGATACAGGATGAGGTAGTGTAGTCAAACGCACACATCAGACCCTCTAAGGCACCTTAGTTGCACCAAAAACTAAAATCTTCTCAGTTTCTTGCCAGTTACACATTTAAAAAAAAGTTGTCTCTGTGCCAGATCACCTGATAATTTTCTCACCTTCCTGCTTCAAGACAGACTGTGTTCTTAACCCTTTTACGCATTAATCTTGAGCCAATATGTCAAAGGCCATGGATGGTTCAAAATTGGTTCATAAAAGGGGTTAAGAAAATAGTCTGCCTTAACCCTTTCATGCATTAATTTTAAGCAAATATGTCAAAATCAATGGATGGTTGTCTGCTCAAGTGGGCACTGTGCATGAAAGGGTTGAAATCTAAGCTTTTAATGTCCAAAGATGAGAGACATTTCCTTGTTAAAAGTCCACCACTTGAGATTTGTTTCTTTCTTTGTTTCCAAAGACTTGAATCTTCTTTCTTTTTATAGTAAAATATTTATTACAATATTTAATACTTATTTAAAATTATTTAATTTATAATTAATTAACTTAAATATTGAAATATTTACGTACTTAAAATATTCTTTTGCTGATAGTTGATACCATTTTCTTTTCCAAGGCTCCTAACCTTGTTAGGAAGTTGATCATAAAAATGGCTGACAAAATAGGAACCTATTTGACTGGGTGTAAAATAGAAATGCCTTTGTTACACACTTAGTGTGATATTCTGCAATGCAGAAAAGGAAGCGGAAAATAGTGTGTCTTCTTACCTTCTGTTGCTTCTCAGTAAAGGTGAGAGTGAAGAGGCAAATAAATAAAGCAAACCATGCTGGTACGCAGTAGTCTAACAAAGTCACTGGCTGACAGACACCTTTCCCCACAAAAAAATTGTGAATTCAGCTTCCTGCCCCTCGCGTGCAGCACTCTGCCGGAAACAGATGGCTGCCGGAATTGTCCTCAAGCAAAGTTCTAAAACTGTTTGCCAGGAATGTGGCTGATGAGCAGGGAAGGCATTGAACAGACTAGCGCTGTTTGGCCTTCTTTGAAGAAAAGACTGGAGTTGCCCAAACGATGTTTAAATGACTGATATTTACATATAGAATTTAATTTTTGGTTACTACACTGTCTAATTGTACTTGTTTGAGCCTTGTCCATGGTGCTGGAGTACCACGAATGTAGAGCTGTCCATGGTGCTGAAAATGAGATCTCTTTGAGGTAAATATTTTTAATGTCTTTTATAATGTTTAAATACCTAATGTTTACTTTTGCCGTGGACTGAGGTAGACTAGGGGTCCTTTTTTTCGGGAAGCTTTAGCCACCATTTATTTCAAGTACATGGTAATGTAACTGTGCTGTACATGCTGCTTGCTCTACCATGATGCCAACCCTCGATACTTTGATGTAGACCGTGCAACCCTGAAAGCTAACCCTTTGTTAAAGAGCATGAGGTACTAGTGTGAATGGCCTTTCACCCCTAACCTTGACAACCTATGGGATGGACTTGAGTTTTAGTTCCCTGTGCACAGGACACACTGCCTTTCCACAAGAATATATATATATATATATAACTATAAATAAATATGTTATTCTGATGGTGAGAGGAGCTATTTTTAAACCTAAATGTGGAGTGCCGCATGTTAAGTCTGTTAAGTCTTACACAGTGTTTTCAAAAAAAAAAATTGTCTGTTTTCCTTCTTTTAAATCTCATGCTGACATAGAGATCTTTTATATACTATTTTTGCTTTCTGCACCTGTACTTAAGCAACTGCTCAACTTTAGTTTGACTTCTATGTAGTTAATGTACACATCGTATTCAACTGACAGTATACACATTAAATGCTGACTGACAACACATTTTAAATGTGTATAATTGCTTTTGTTATTTAAAAAACAACTCCTCTATGAGACAAAAAGCTATTTTGCATCTGATGATTTTGATGTGTATTACGTGAGGTTTTAACCCTACGTGTTAAAGCCTATGTAGATTTTTTAGTCTAGTGACGACTGGGACACCTGCTGGTCGCAAACTGCAAATGGGATTTGGAGGTTCTAACTACCCAGTAATCAAATCTGGCCATCACAGTCACCTGAACATGAAGACATCAAGCATCCATAACCCACCATATTACAGCCCATCCCTTCCCACTCCCACTGACACTAACATATGAATAAATCGAGTGAAAAATGTAAAACAGGTGAAAAATAACATTTTATTCTGAAGACATCTCAAGCGTGAACCGGAATTTCCGTAAATGATGACATGACCTGACCTGACTTGTAGTCGCGGAAAATGAGAATCTGGCGAGTTGTCCTTTTGCGATCTACCAACAAAAACACCGTAACAGGACGTGTTTGATTTCATTTGTCTCATTGACATGTCCTGCCATGTGATTATTGCCTATGGTGACGATACTGAAACGGTATATTAGGCGGCCCTATAAAACATCATTATAACGTCATATCACCAGACGTAGATCCAGCACGACTGCGGAATCCCAAAGAGATAATATTGAAATTATATTGATACCTTCATTTTGTACATTTTCTTCCAGTTATAAAAATTGCACGTTTCGTTTGCAACCGCGTAGGTTATGATACAATATCGCTCTAAAGCATATATCTGACTATAGAGGAATGTACTTGTCTGAACGACAATGATTATTGGTTGTTGTTTAATGGTGAAAATAAATTTATATCACAAATAATGTAGATCGACGATAAAATATTAGAAGCGCTAGAAATGTATGGAATTTAAGACCTGACAGGTGGACGACCGCGATTAAAAGACGGCGAGGAGCAACGAAACAATACAACCTGTGTGTGTGCGTGTGTGTGTGTGTGAGAGAGAGAGAGAGAGAGAGAGAGAGAGAGAGAGAGAGAGCGCAACCTCTCCCTCCTACACACAGCACTTCATTCCACACACCTCCACCGTTTCTCTCTCTCTCTCTCTCTCTGCTGGAAAAAAGAGAAAGCGGCGAGGAGCCGCGACGCGCAGGGCCGCACATAGCTGATCAATATTCGATTTAGTTGCTAATTTAGGGCCTTTCTATAGCTGTCATCCCGTGATGTATGAGTCCTAACCCGAGGTCGCCGTGGAAAAGAAGAAGAAGGGGAAAAAGAAAAAAAATCAAACACCAGTCAACTTTTCACTTAACAATAGAGCGGCTTGAATATTATTTATGGGCGAAAGCGCCACTTTATGGGTGAATTGCTCCTATGGCTGAATGATGAACCAGGCTTGTGGTCCTAAATACACAACACACATTGACACACATGTAGCCAACAAGCCAGGATGGATGGGAGGGCACAGGAAGAGGGCAACAACATATTTTTTTTAATTTTATATATTAAAATTATTTGACATTTACTCGAGAATTAGTCAGAATTGACATTCAGAACCTATAGTCAAAGTAATCTTGCCCAGGACAATTATTTAAATGACTTTTAAGCTTCTGGGCACATTTAAAAAACAAGAATTCTGTTACTACATCCCCCAGTTTGTTTTCATGTGCTGTCCCCTTAAAAACATACTACCACCATTTTAATGTCACGAAGATGTGAGCTCTTTCATTAGATAAAAAAAATCACAGATTCCTGAGCATATTTACTTTGCAAACCTTTTCAAAGAACCATGATGTCAAAAACAAAATACTCGTTTATTATCATAATTAAGGTAAAAAAAAAATTCAATTAATCATGATATTGATTTGAGCTCATATCGCCTAATCGTACCTTTACATTTAGATGGTAAAGAATTCCAGTCAACATGGTGCCAGTCATGCCAGGTTAACTACTCAAATCTACAGTAATCAAGTAATATCTCTATAAAAGAAGCAATGGGATACAAGTTTAGACTTTTAAAACTAAAGTAAATTACTACACACACATACATGTATATGAACACCCACACAATGAACAATGCTTGTGAGCCTAAGTACACAGACACACGTGTAACCAACAAGCCAGGATGGACGGGGGGGGCATGTGTAGAGAGGAAAAATATTCGGCAAATTTACCTTGCCATACCTTATTAAATGCCAGACAGTATGATACAGCTGATCTCAGTTTAGCATCATAAACCTTAAGCTTAAGTAATGTATTTGTTATAGTACAACACAGACTCACATACATGATGAACTTGTCAGGACACAATGATAGACATGTAGCCAGAACAACAGGCTGGGTGAAATAGAAGGCAGAAAGAGTAGGCTTTCCATTTATGTATTTATATAATAAAAATAATTTATTTTTTGGAAATGGTAAATGTTTGCCCTCAACCAATAAAGAACAAACTCAAGTCCAGAAAGGACAAATTAGACCTAAAAATTAAATCTTACACTATAATATTTTATTATATGCCAGCCCACATTATCAATAGTGTGTCTTTTTTATTGTAGGTGATGTAACAATCAAGTAATATGTCTGTTTAATAGACACACACAAGTGATTAACCTGACTTGTCCTAAACAACACATACTGACACATATGTAGCCAACAAGGAGGAATATTACACAGTTTAATACTAAGCTTACAATTAGACTTTTATTTAAAATTAATCTTAGAATTCATCATTAGCTTTAACGTTACATGGTAAATGAATTCCCTAATCCCTTCAGAAGCTATAAAAAGTGAAATAAATGAAAAAAAAGCATAAAGTAGACTTAAAGAAACAATTAAATATTTCTCTGGCACACCACTAAATGCCAGTCCATACGATGCCAGAGATGCCAGTTTAACCTAATTTTGGTTTTACCTGATTACCCTAAAGTGTTCCAGTTATATCTTACTAGTAATACCAGAAGAACAAACTGTACTGTGCTTTACAATCCACAGAATGTTTTTCAAACCCTTCATATTCAGACACGGTTTACCAAAAATACATTTGATCATAGAGGTTGTGCAGCTAAATCTATCACTAACTTCATTTCTAGGTTATGAGAGACATACAGGGGTTAAATAGGTTAAGGATGGCGCCTTTGTTTAATTTACTCATCTATTCATCCATTCACATATCCATTCATGATGGTAATTTTTTATCAGGTCTCATGAAAGGCATGTAGAATCTACACATGCATGAACACACACACACAGACACGTGGCTTTATTTCCCTTATTTTGCCCGTAATGTCTTCCCGATCGATCACTGTTCTCAGGATGTTATCAATAATTTGGAAGCTTGATTAACTTCAGCGTTTCCATAACAATTCTCCACGTTCATAGTCTCTCGAATTTTTAATTAACACTTGCTTAATTAGCTAGAGATCGTTTAGGACTAATGCTTTATGGGGGCAGGGAGGGGATTACCATAAAATCACGGCTGATAAATTGATATATTATCAGGAAAGAAATGTTGTAGGAATTTCTTAGCGGAACGAATCATAAACAGACATCCATCAAAAGAAACAGCTCCAGACAATGTAGACTATAATAAAGAATAGCCTGTTCTTTCATTATTTCAGGCCTTCAGTTTAAATTTCACAAACAGAAATGATTAGGACCCAGTGGCAGAGCGTCTCACTGGAAATTAATATCAAATCAGCCATGCACAGATCATTAAGACATGGCTAAAGTATTAGCGTGCATTGATTCTATTCAAATTTTTTGTGTCTTATCATTAATTGTTACTGAAGCACTATAGACCTTTCCTTTGCAGTAGCTGTGATTGAGGCCTGGTGAGGAGACACACGGCACAAGGCCTTGACTAAATGGTCAAACAAGATTTGTATTGTGATTAAACCTCCTTGCTCATGTATCTTAATTGTAATGCACACAACATCACCTCCACATCTGCAATCGTGCTGTAATGGGCATGGAGGCCTCTTTAGTGTGTAATTGGGTGCTCAGGAGAATCAATGCCACATTGTGGCATTTACACTGAGGGCTAAAATGTAATTTTTCTAATGAGTGTGACTGTAAGTGTATCAATTAACTCTTATGAGTTTAGCTCACTGCAATGAAACAAAAGCTTGAAATGTAAATACAAACCCTCAACCGGTTGCAATACACAAGGAGAAGGTTATGTTTTACTTCATGCAAATATTGTGGATCTTTGAAATGGCTCAAACAGATTTTGATCAACATCAAACTAATGTATTTCCCATTTCACAAAGCTTACTTGAAATAACAAAAGATAAAAGCAGACACAGCCATCCGCCTAATAAAGATTATGCATACTGTATAATTTTACTTTTATGAAGTGTTCTGCTAAATAAAAAGTTAATTAAATGGTTCATTAAAGGAGTGTGAAATTTCAATCTCTGAGAGCATGACATCTTATATTCTCCTGATACAACACAGATACCAGTTGGTGTTTGTTTAATATAGAAGGAAAATTAACTAATTTATAAGGTTCTGGCACACCAAGAATAGGTGTCTGTGTGCAGGGCTCACACAGAGAGGTATACCACTAAGTGTGATCCCTGCAGGCAGACACCCATTCTTAAACCTCCTGTAGGAATCCCAGTTATGGACCAAGAATGTTGCAGATTCCATCCCAACTCTACTCTACATTCAGCACTACCACCATTATAAATTAGTGAGACAATATAAACACTGTTATCAGAACAGTTCTCAGTATCAATTCTAAACACAGGATTAAGATTGGCTTAAGACAGACTCATTATGAAATAGCTCAACTGTAGAGCTGCACTTGTTATATTTAATGCCAGGCTCTCTGTGCCTTCTTAGTATAATCTGCATCTGACCCACAATACAAATATATGACAGTTCTGTGCTTCACCATCCACGATCTGAGACCTTCTCAATCCTGCTAATATATCAGAACTCAATTCTGCACAAGCAGGAGTTAGGGAGTCTTTGCGTCCATTACTTCTGTCAGAACAGTAGGTGCTAGTGTCGGAACAGTAATGTCATTTGGAACTAGTGCTTCAGTGTTAAAGTCTTTATTTCCCATGATTCTGGGGTCCTTCCTGGTGTTTGCAAACATGGTTTGGTCTACTGTGGGCTTTTGATGTGGGTTTATGGCCACTAATGTTATTCTCACTTCTCACTCTCAAGGCAGGCTTTAAAGGCCAGCTGGGGTCTGTCTCATTTGGATTTGTACATGACCATCCTTTGCATTCCCGCTGCTCACATAAAACAGTGACTGCATTATTATTATTATTATTATTATTATTATTATTATTATTTTATGTTTAATCTGTTTTGATCAGGCTATTTTTTTCATTCTTATATCTTGATCCCGACTGCATATTAGTGCTGTAATATTGCACATATTACTGCACCTTTTAAAGATTAGACAATGTGAAACATCCTCACCCATAAACAATTCTTCATAAGAAAACCATTACAGAGCTTAATAATCCTCATCTTAATTGCGCATGAAACAAACACTGTAACACAGTAACAGGGACAAGGCATCTGTAGGATATCTGTATTAATATATATTACATTAAAAATATGTTGTGGCAAAAATATTTTATGTGGGACTGTGCTCCTGATATTTCACTGTATTTTTAAACATGTGTCCCCCATTTGAGTGCCTGCAATTTTTAGTTTCACTTTGCACATTTTAAAACAGCCCCAGTACAGACACGTCATCATTTTTCCCCTTCCTACCTGCTCCTTTTTTCTTTTTATATATATCGTAAGTTGAACTACTCCCATTACATTTTTTCATGTGTGGTCTTTTGGTTAATAATCATTAAGTAAAACAGCAAGTGTCAAAATGTACTGCTTGATTATAGCCTGACTCCATGTCCTCTCTAGATATCACCTCCTAATGCTGTGTGGAACAGATGCTGGCATAATTGAATGTTAATGAGAGGGGAAAGGAGAGAAAGGGGCGGAGGAGTGGGGCATTAACTGGGATGACGGGTGAAATGGACTGACCTGTACTGCCATCACCTCTTAAATGCGGGTAGAGAAGTGGACAGAGCTAGAGAAAAAAACAATTTATTTCATTATAGATTTGGAAATTTGAGGAATGGAAAGGCAGATACTGGAAAAAATGGTTGATGAGCAAAAATATCTAAGTGCTTATTGCATTTTATGCATATTTTCAGAGGCATCTTATTAGTAGACTCTTCCCAGCCTACAAACTGATTTGCATTTCAACTAGTCACCTCTTACTCCTCAGTTTTTTTCATTTTTTCTCCGCTGTGAATTGCAAACAAAATTAATTGAGCAGGAAAATAATTATTGGTTTACTTCGCTCTTGTTTTATGCATGTATTTTTGGCCAAAAGAAAAATATTAGTTCTGAAGTTTTGGTAAAACCAAGGAACAGATCTCCCGGTCCTGCCTAAACATTAACCTGTGCTGACTGGACTCTAGAGGACGCAAAGGAAAGACAGGAGTTTTAGGCAGAGAGAGAGGGAGAGAGGGATGGGGGATTAAAGAGTGTCTAATTTAAATAAACCCTTTGGCAAACTAAAACTGGCAGCCAGCTTCCCCTCTGCGTACAGGGAAAGAAAGAGAAACAAAGAAAAGGGAAAAGCGTGAGGGCGGGAGGAAAGGAGAGATAAATAGAGATGTAGAGATGTCTTCACATGTTTTTGGCTCCAGGAGTGGATAAGTGGAGTAAGGGTGGGAGGAGATAATGGAGAGGTGGAATGGAAAAGACACGCTGGAGGATAGAATGGCCAGAGAAGGAGATGCTGGCTGGTAATGACAAAAAAGATGGGGCATATAAGAAATAGATGTAAAGAAGAAAATGGTGAAAAGCTCTACAAAAATTTCAACAGTTATTAGTACAATAAATAAAGTTATTCAAGTAAAAACAAATCTGATAATGAGCTTAGCAAAATGACCTGCTACATATATAAAATGTAATAGAATGTTCACACGAACCATTGGAAATATTACATTTTAGACTGTCATTTACATATTTCATGTAATAATAGTAAATTGATTAGCCACAGAAATAAATTGCAAAGGCATCTTTAATAAGCATCTTCTAGCAGACAATAATGCAATCAGAATTAGAATTTACTACAGTATTTTGAGAGTATGTATATTTATGTGTATAATAACACATAGTAAGTTGTATGTGAAATTATGAATCTGTTGAACTTTTATTAACTTTTACTGTAAAAACATTCATTCATTCATTCACCAAACTGCTTAATCCCAACCGGGTCACAGGGACCACAGTCTATCCCAGGAACTATGGCGCAAGGTGGGGACCAACTCTGTGTAGGTGCCAACACACTGCAGGGCACCCACACTCACACAATCACACAATTTAGAATCGCCAATTATTCTACAGTGCATGCTTTTGGACTGTGGGAAGAATCCAGAGCACCTGGAGGAAACCCACACGCACACAGGGAGAGCATGCAAACTCCACACAGAAAGGCAGGCGGCAGCACTAACCACTAAGCCTCTGTGCTGCCCTTGTAAAAAACTGTAAACCCTTAATTAATTAACCTATTCACTCATTGTAAGCAATGCAAGAATGTCATTTAATTTTTAAAAAATATATACAAAGTAGAATGAAATTTTTACTATATGCAGAGAGTTACCATTAAAGTTATAAACCCTTACATTACAATAAATATTCAACACAAAACTATCATGCGAAATCAAAAATATAAAAGTAAAAAATGCCGAGGTCACATTTCATCGTGGTGCACTGTGTGCTGTGCTGTGGTGTGTTCACAATAAAAAATAATCACTCACACTAATGAGTAAAATATCATGTGAACAAAGTAGCAATATAAATAGAATATATGCATTGCAATACAGTGACTGCTGAATTACTTTTGCAGAATTGGTGATAAAAAATAAACTAATACTGCAAGTGATGAGCATGGTGGAGACAAATTTGCAAATGCAATAGCAACTGTGGCAGACTCAAGGAAAGGTGATTTTAAGAAAAAAAATTAGATAACTATGTCTTTTGTAAACTTTAATTTACAGCCAGTTTGAATCAGTCAACATTAGTTTGACACTTTGCACATAAACCATCTAGGACAAGGGAATAAATATGATAATTTACACAACTCGTTGCATAAACAGGAACCAGATACACAAATAAGCATTGGTAATTATTAAAAATATGCCTGAAATCTTTGGCACATATCTTGAAAATGCTGGTAGTTCAGTGCCACTTGGACAGTTAGGTCTGATCCACAAAAGGATACCTCACCTTCACTGACTCTGCCGTAGGCAGCAGAAGCATACTTGCAATTTGGGGGAAAAAGATTAGCCTGTTAAACTGTGCACACCCATATATGATCCATTATAGTGCAGGAAGAAAAATTTTGAAGAAAAAGCATTTTTCTTCATTGATCTCACAAATTAATAAAACCCAGCAACTGGGGATACACGAGTCAGTGTAACTCTTGGTGCCAGTCCCAAGCCTGGATAAATGGGGAGGGTTGCATCCGGAAGGGCATCCGGTGTAAAACATTTGCCAGTTCAATAGGCAAACAACAAGGCAGTTGAGCTGCTGTGGTGACACTGAACGGAAGAAGAAGAAGAAGAAGAAGAAGAAGAAGAAGATCTCACAAATGAATAAACTGCATAATATGTATATAAAAAATATTTTGTCAAATTTAGAGGGATAAAATGTGTGCATGGTTTTATAAAAGAGTGTAAGAACATTAAGATACTTACATTCCACTATATATTACTGAAATAAAAATCTCTGGTAGATTTACCAACATTTGTAACAGCTAACTAATAATGAAATATTATTGTGTAAAACAGATCTGAAGTGCCTTCAGGGACATCAGAACCCCACTGTCAACAAACAGTGACTAACATACTCATTCAAATGAAACAGTGCAGAGATCTTATAATAATGTCAGAAAAGTGTGGTACAGAATGTTAGTCAGAAGTTCAATGAGTGTGTATGTTGATTAATACTTTGACAGATTATTAATATGGTGAGGTTATTTATTACTGTTGGAAATAATGACTAGCAGTTATGAAACTGCAGTTATGTAACAATATTAATACCACATTTACATAGCACTTTTTCTGAACATTCAGAGATCTCTGAAGAGACAGTATGGAGACACTTCAATTAATGTGTAATACCCACATATTCAAATTGATGAATACACACCAGGGTGCACACATGCTATTCCTCATCTGTTTTCAAATATATCATGCCTGTTCTATCTCACCATCCCTTGGAATAAACCTCTGTAGCTGACCAGCCAATTGTTAGTGACACTGACATGGCAGAGGATGTTGCTTAAGTAGAAGCATGTCTGGTTCACCAGCACTACATAGTTTTGTAAGTGATTGAGGATTCTTTGTCACACATAGTGTCCAACATGCAGTGAAATGTTCCCTGATCAATACTAAGACTGTGTAAAGAAAAAAAATAGAAATGAAACACATTAATTACAAAATTAATAACAGATTAAGTTACAGAAACCTTACAAAAACTAAATCTATTTAAAAAACATGTTTCCTAAATAAGATGCAAGAAGCAAGAAGGTCCTGGGTTCGAACCCCGAGGACGGCCGTAGAGCTTTTCTGTGTGGAGTTTGCATGTTCTCCCCGTGTTTGTGTGGGTTTCCTCCAGGTGCTCCCGTTTCCACCCACAGTCCAAAGGCATGCATTATAGGTTAATTGATGACTCTAAATTTGCCCCGTAAGATGTGAATGTGAGTGTGATTGTGTAAGTGTGTGTGCCTGGCGGTGTGTTGACGCCTGCCCAGGGCTGGTCCCCGCCTTGCTCCCGTAAGTTCCCAGGATAGGCTCCGGTCCCCTCCCGCGACCCTGATTGGGATTCAGCAGTTCGGAAAAATGAATGGATGAATGAGTGAATGAATGAATGAATGTTTCCTAAATAGAAATGGATTTATACTCGTTTAAGTCTGACATGTTGATGTTAGGCAGGAAGAGTTTACATTAGAGTTTTTGTGTAATAATAAGCAGGTAAAAAGATTCAGTTTCCTGGTTAAGGAAGCTGTATGACCTGAGGGAAAAAGCCAACCTGGAGTCTCTCTGTTCATGCTGCTCCTAAACTGTCTGCCTGATTTCAGCAGGTTTAAGAGACTGCAATTACTGGGGTGAGATTAATTTCTGATGATACTAGTTGCTCTAGAGTGCAAATGTCCTCTAGAGGTGATAGATCAGATCCCCAATTTGCAGGCCTTGAGGTGGTTTGCGTGACCCCTCCAGCTCAGCCCCCAGTGTAGTCTCCTCTCTAGGTTCACTGTCTGCATTTTTGCACAGTTAAGTTAAAAATCTTGGTGTCTTTATGGATAGTTCTTGAATTTTAACAGAAAAGTGGGAAATGTGATGAGAGGCAGCTTTTTATCATTTTAGAAGTATTACAAGACTAAAAACTATTTAACTTCCAATGACCTATAGACAGTAATCCATGTTTTTATTACTTCTTGGCTGGATTATTGCAATGCACTTTATCTAAGGCTGACTCATTCTAACCCTTCACGCTTATAAATAGTTCAAAAAGAAAAGTCAGCACATCACACCCATCTTGCCACAGTTAAATTAGTTACCTGTGAAGTACAGAGCTGATTTTTAAATCCTTTTGTTTGTATTTAAAGCACTTAACAGTTTAACTCCTCAGTATATTTCCCGCCTGCTCACACCATATTCTCCAAAATGTCACTTGGGTCATCTACAACTACTTCTATCTGTACCCAATTCTTGCCTCAAAACTTAATGTGACTTTAGTCTCCATGGCTTTTTCTGTTGCCACCCCAAATCTCTGGAACAGTCTCACATTGCACATCAGGTCCTCTCCTTTTCTTTTACATTTTCTTTGTTTTTCATTTATTTACTTTCCTTATGATTTCTTCATTACATTATTTCTTTGCCAACTTGTATTTATTTATTTATTTATTTATTTACTTATTCTGTAATACTAATAATGCTTGTGCTGTAAAGCACTTTCAGTCAACTCTTGAAAATCTACACCTTTTTTACCACACTGAAGGCGCCAAAGTAACCCTTTACGATGTTTGTTTCTTCTCTCTCCTGAGATATTTACATAGCTAGAATAGTTTAGATATTGTCATCAACGATTTTAGTTTGTCAGATGTTTATTTTGACTGATGCTGTAATAGTTTTTGTGGCTACTCGCTTGAAGTGAAGAAAAGTTTAAATATCTAGATGTTCACATCACTGATGATCTGACATGTTTGGTGAATGTGTTCAGTCTATGTCAGATACTCAGGGATAAACAAACACTATGAAGGGTTACTGTGGCTGCTTTAGTCTTTTGAAGAAGGAGGTACAGATTTTGACCGAGATTTGGGACCAGGTAATTCTCTGCACACAAAACCTAACCAACGATTATGCTGGTGTAAATAGCAATAGGTCTGTCTGTGTTGGTCTGCAAAATTGACATGACACTGCATTTTATAAGCATTCTGTAGACAAGAACAATGGTTAATACTGTAGTTTAGTTGGCACAACTTATTAGGGTGCAGTATCTTAAAGTAATTGTTTTTAAGACAAAAACATGTTCTCATTAAGATGTTTTGTTTTTTAATTATTCATTTAATTTTTAAAAAGTGTAAATTGGCCACATAAGGTTTGAATAGGTTTGTGTGTGAGTGTGTGCCCTGCTCTGTGTTGGTGCCGGCCCAAGGTTTGTTCCTATCTCGCGCCTATAGTCCAGGGATAGGCTCCGGTTCTTTCGACCCAGGTAGAAGTTTTGTGTGTGTGTGTGTGTGTGTGTGTGTGTGTGAGAGAGAGAGAGAGAGAGAGAAAGAGAGAGAGAGATCGCATCTGATAGGTGAGACAAAGTGAGTTTCACAAATTGCAAGCCATCTCTTTTTCTACACAACTTTGACAAAGGTGAGTCCAAACCTGTCACAGGAAAAGAAGGCAGGAAAAACGAGAAGTTTGAATTCAAGCTTGAATAGACAGTATGCTCAGATTCAAAATACATGCTTTATAGCAAATCCGTGCTTGACATAACCCGGAATAATCTATGACACGCGTTTAGAAGAGATGACATGCGCAGAATTACAGCAGCGGCCCGTACAAAGACGCGCACGAGCAGCGACATGCGCTTTCCTCCATCAGACTGGAGGTAAGAAAAACGAGTCTTTCTCAGTCTGTCTTGTCTCCGTCTCCCTCTCCCCCTCTCTCTCTCTCTCTCTCTCTCTCCCTCACACACACACACAGACACACAGAGCAAACTTTCTTTTCCTATCCTTAGGAGGTCCTTCTCACAATTACAAATAATTAATATTAACCCCGGTTAACAAAGGCATTTGACAGTCTTTTATACACAATACCAGAGGCTTTTCTACAAAAGCATTTTATAAGGTCCAGTCCTCACATAAGGTCCTCACAAAGCCACAAATATCTGACTATACAAACAACTCTGTCTTGCTGTCTTTCTGAGGTTCTTCAATTGACTCTCATCACTACTAGACCTAATTGATATTAACCTCAGTAACCAGAAGCAAATTTTACACTCATTTAGGTATAATACCTGGAGCATTTCTACACAATATTTTTTCTTGTGAGGTTCGGTCATCAAACAAAAATTACATCACCTCACTCACACATCACCTTTTCTTGTTATCTTTATGTAGACCTTCTGCTGACTCATTATTACAAGACCTTATAAATATTAACCTCAGTAACCAAAAGCAAGAAATAACGCCTTGAACTATTCTTCTAGCATTTTTTCTTTTGCTGTTACAAAGAAAATGTCCTCACAGGGCAACAAAAATTTTTACTCTTTCCCACGTTTGCCTGTTTCATCCAGGTCGTCACAGACACCTAAAAACCTGGCCGAACACACACTCACACACACACGCGCACGCGCGCGACCTGGCTCAGGCATCGGCGGCGCTGAAGTGAAGCGGCGACGCGGAGAGAACCATAAATCTTCATATAGCGGCTGTTTTGATTAATGCAGCCGAGTCGAGCTCGGGGGCTGGACCTATCCCATTACGCCCTAATGGAAGATGGAGCGCCGCTGTCTCCACCACTAGGCCCCTGTCATTTGTTCCACTTTGCAGTCCATTTGGCCGAGAGACTACAAGCCACTCCATCAAAAATATTTTCAGAGTTAATTTCCGCCCGCTTAATTCGCCTTGATTCGGATTGCGTATCGAATGGCAGGATCGATTTTCGCCTGGCGTCTAAATTAAATAAAAGAGGGGGCTATACTTTAAGACTGCCTTTCTTTTCTTTTCTCTTTTCCATTCTTTCTCTGCCCCCGTTTTCACCCATCTTTCACTTTAGTACACCCCCACCCCTTTCCTTCTCATTCTCTTTTCCCCCCGGTGCATCTAATTTCCCTTCTTCTGTTTGCTTGTTATTGTGTTGGGGTGGATGACAGATTTTTTTTAGCTTGATCACAGATAATCCCGCCTCTACCGGAAGACAAATGAAACGGGTTGACAGATTTATGGATCTCTCTCTTTTTTATTATTATTATGGGGGCTTTTTTTAAGGAAAGATACACGCGTTAAAAATGAAGAAGAAAAGAAAGCACGCGTATAAGTTCTAGCACATTTTTAACTCATTCACGACGCCAAATTTTCCATTTGAACGTTTCCTCATATTTACGTTCAGGCGTTTTTATGCGTTACCTAAGCAAGTAGAGCGTGTTTACGGAAGTGGCCTGTAGACTGATGAAGAAAAAGCTCCCCCGCAAAAAAGAAACGGCCTGAAAACGTGGAAAAAAGCGCAGTGACAAATTGGTTGAGTGTGTCGCGAATTCCCTTTTAGATTTAAAGCCGCGTGTAGCCCATCGTCATATCTTTCCAGTGTAATTTATTTTCTCATTTCTCTCTCCCTCTCCCTCAGTCCCCCTCTGTGTGAATTTATCTGTTGGCCCCCGCGCGCGAGGCTCCAGTCACATGCGATGGAAGGGCGGGAGAGTCAATAAAAGTCTCCAGCGACAACTGTTTCCACCTTCGGGCTCTTGTCTTCCTCGCACCATCTCCTTTCCTCTTTTGTTTCTATTTGTTTACCGGTCCGATACCTTTTCTCCTCTCTTTTCACACTTGCAGGCTGCTTTTTTAGCCACAACATCCCGGTTCCTGTTTATAAAAGTGCAAAAAATGTTCAAGTTTAAAAACATGGGGTCGGAATCTGTTCTTGGCATCTGGACCTAGCTAATGTTAATGCGGTAGAAATGAAAGTAAACAAGTATCTCTTCTTGGCTCCAACCTCCAGTGGTAAAGACAACCCCTGGTGAGACTATATTGACTTGTCCCAGGCCACAACACACTCCGTCAATTTCAGTCCACACATCAGTCCACTGTGTGATTTTTAAGAAAAACTGCCCCAACCCCAAATAATGAAATAAATACACAACACACACAGTCAAACGGCCTCTAGTAAGATACGAGTTGTGTCAATATTAATCTTAGTGACAGAAGATCGAAATATAGCGACTGTCACACATCATCTTCCCTCTCTGCTGTCTCTTTGTGGAATTGGGAACTATGGAAGGAGAGAGAGAGAGAGGTAGGTATATAGTGTCATATATAGATAGCATGGAAATAAGTTTCATTTGAAAGTGAACTGCAGTACTGTGAAAGTAATGGAGGCAGAGAAAGAGAAAAAAAGAGGGGGAAAGGGGTTAACAAAAAGAAAGACCGACGGAGAGAGATAGAGGAACCACCAGAGATGATTTTATGAGCATACAATTGCTTTCATTGGGTCCCACTCTCTTTGTCAATTTCCTTACTGTGGCCTTGATTTAATTTATAGACCTGCTTCAAGCATCTCAGCTCTTACTGTAATATGGCAGTTTGCAGGAGACACAGGAACATCCAAATTTCCTAGCAATCCCAAGCTAAACACACATTAACCTCAAGAGACCTCCAGCCATCTAGAAACATCTTCAAATAAAAAAGAATTTCCTTCACCGCTATAAAACAGGAAACACAAGGTCATTTCATTCTCCTTTTATAGGTATGGACACATATAACTGTTAATTTTGTTGAAAATATCAGGTTCTAGAAGAAGTGTTGAGGGGAAAAAAACATCAGTTGAATGAGTATGTGGCAAGAAAGAATATTTTGCTTAGAGAACACTGGCAGATCATGGTCAAGTTCCAGTACTCGTCTGAAATCAATCTTTGATTAATTCAGTTCAGTTTCTAAAGGCAAAAACTGACTCTAGATCAGCATTCCTATTCTGATAAATATGGACAATCGTTTTTTCTGTAGAAAGGGCTAATCCAGGTATTGTAAATCTGCCACTTGGTCCCTAGGGAGCCCTAAGGTCAAGCACTGGAGACATTGAAGACTAAAGGGTAGTGAATTTAGTGTTTATTGGGATGGAATGAGCTGGGCTGTAATGGTTATTAGCGCTAATTATAGTACATTAGTCCAGAAACTTAAGTAATCTGATTTTGTTTTCAGATTTTAAAACTGTTAACCAAGTGCCAAATCTTTAAGATTTTCAAAAATGCACTAAGATGCGAAGTTCTGTTTTTAAAAGACATTTGTGTAATTTCAAAGCATTCACAATAGATGTGATGAATTGGCGCATTTGCAACTCAGAGGTAGGAAAGAGAGTCTAGGCCTAAATGCTGCCCATAACGATGTCCACCTCTCAAGCTCAGTTAGCTACAGTCTTAGCGGTCTGTTGTTGTTTTCAGTTGTGAAGATTAACCTTATCTACCCAATGGGGATCTGCGCTCACTGCAGATTACAGGTTGTGATCTTTGCGTCTACTTCCAGCACAGCACAGGCCTGAGATTAAGTGGTGCCTTTTTCCCCTTTCACTCGTCCTCCTAGCATCCTGAAGCAACATCACCCCTCTCAGTTATCCCTCTTCCTTCACGCCCCCCGTCGTCCATCCCTCCCTCCCGCCCTTCTTGACCATCCCACTGCACCCCTCCACACACCCCCTGTGATAAATGAGGCTGTCTGTTTGGGTGCAGTTCATATTTACTGAGCAGGCGAGCGCTTACTGTCAGTCTCCCTCGCTTTCGATGTCTCAATCCTGGCGCTAAACAGACATCCAGAGCCAAAGGTTAGGCCAGGGGCCAGAGGAGGGTGTAGATGAAGAAGAGAGAAAGACAGAAAGAGAAACCAACCAAGGCCAGAGTGTAAGCGGTGGTCAGAGCTGGTCACTGGCTAAAGACCAGAGTTGGTTCAGAGGGACTCTGGCCATCAGGCCGAAAGGTGCCGAGAGTTTTGTTTGAGATAAAAGAGAGCTGGCAACAATTGACAATGCTGTGAAGCTAATGGAATATGAGAAGCTCCTCATTTTTAGTTTGACTGTTCCGACCCCGCTCTCCTGTGGCGCTCAGCGGCCTCCCCAAAGCTTTTCTTCCCCTCCCTCGAGCGAAACTCGCCACATCTCTCCTCTCACTGCCCATCCATGGTTTAAGGCACTTTGGAAACCTGTACGTGCCAAGAAAGTGCTAACCATAAGCCTAAAAAACACACTCAACTAAAAATACTCAGTCGAATCTACACCCACACAAACCCTCCCTCTCACTCACGGCGCTGGGTTATTCAGGGGAGCAGAAAAGCGGGGATTTGACCCATCTCCTGACCCCTTCATGAATGAGAGAAGTGGATCTGGGCTCGCCACAGCCCAAAGGGACGTGGACTGAAGACGCCCCAAAGCCCCCTGAAGACCCTGAGAGCCGCCGGCTCTTCCCACACACTGACCTTTGAGGCCAACAAGCAGCGGAATCACTACACCGTGACGACACCGTGACACCAGCACTCCGGAGCCAACAATGTGTTCCTCCCTTAAATTGACAAACGTATAGACAGTAAATATGGTCAAAATTGGAGCAGTCGGCTCAACGCGCAAAAAAGAAGAAAGGGGAAAAAAATGTACAAGCAGACTTTTATTGGATCCAACACGAGTTTAATTCAATTTTAAGACAATATCTAAAGGCCTAAAGGTGGCGGTTGAGAAAATGGATCTCCAATACATGGCGATAGCTTAGAGGATTATGATGGTGAAAAATTATACGTGGCTGAGTTTTTATTTTTGATTAGGTTTTGATTAAAAATTTATGGCATGTCCCACATGCATGCAAAATAAGATATATGGAAAAAAATATTTAAATCAATCCAGCAATCAATAGCTCTAAGGAACCATGTAAATAAATTCTAAGTTGAACAAAAAAGTGCAATGAATCTATGCATAAGAGAGAAAAATTGTAGAAATGTTGTCTAAGAGGATCAGTATTTCTCCTCAAGTAGAACTCCTATTTGAATAAAATTTTACCAGAACATAATAATAAAACCACAATTTAAAGGTAAGGGAGGTATCCTGACTCCTAGAAACGGCAAGAAATATTCCGGACATGTATCATCCGAGAATTCCCAAAGCCCCCATCGACAGTTATTTGTTTCCCCCTGGTGCCGTAACAAAGGAACTACCACCTTCACAGTTATGCATCTCAAAATCATGGCTATTAACACATAATCTGGTATTTTAACAGAAATATTTCATCGATAAGCACGTTAACAAACGGAATCCTACTACTTTATTTCCAAAAACTATTACAGCCACTTGATATCAGAATTCATTAGCCTGGGTTTTTCTACCTGCACAAACAGTATTAGGGCGGTGAGGGGAATAAAATAAAAGTCCCCATTTCACATGGCCTCTCAATTTCTATTTTCCCTCTTTAATGCAGCCATTCTCCCAATTTTCCTTAATTGAGATGCTGAAAGTGGGCAGTAAAATTATTTTTGTTGTGGCCAAAGCAAAAGCAAGCAATCATCTCCCCCCATCCCATCCGCGCTTCATCTCCGTGCCCCTGCTTCTAACAGACAAATCTGTGGCTAAATGAAAAATGGACGCGCTTTAAGAAGTATCGATTCCAGCTTTAAACAAAAGGTACACTCAATATTATTTAGCCCTAAATACATCTTTGTTATCTGTGCGGCTGCGCTAGTTACGCCGCTGTCCCGCTAATCGCAGACATAAAAAATAACGGCCCAATTCCCGCGCCATCGACTCGCACTGACCAGCGTGGGGCCCGCGGCCGCTCACGTGACCCGGCTCTGCGCATTAGAACGCGCGCGCGCTGGTCTGGCGCGCTACTATGAGGCTGCGCGAGCCTCGTTACCAAAACAATGCAAAAAATCCATAAGCGCAAATGTAAATGAAGATGAAATGGTCGTTTTTGTGGCTCACTTTCATTGGAAGTGCGTTTGTAAACACATACAAGCTCGAAGAGAGAAAGAGAGACAGGTTATTTTATTTTTTAAACCAGTTAACCTTTGATGACAAATGTTATTTATTAGTTTTAATGTAGATTTTTGAATGCCCCACTTTACAAAACTCTGGTGGGAACTAATCCCGACTTCGGAGCTCATTTAATTGTACAACAAGAGATTATTATTATTATTATTATTATTATTATTATTATTATTATTCATTAGTAGTAATATCGTTGTACTACACATTCAAGTCATCATCGCTATTTTTTTTAATAGCTCACTTCACAAATGCATTTGTTTATTATTCTTTTTTTTCTTTTTTTCTTTTTTTTTTACCTTAGACACTCTATGTATGAGTGCCTCAAAGGCATTATTTAAACATAACCACCTCAAATTTGACCTCAATTAGAAAGGCATCTAGATATGATTCCAGCAGACGCTGTGAAGATGAATATTGCATTGAAAAGAAAAATGTAGCAGCTTGGGGGAAGTTTAACTATGTACAGCTTAGACACATTATGTAAGACTGTGTTAGGAGACAGGATTGTTACAGTTGTGAATCAGGTTCAGTGGACATTTCCTCTTACCCCCATGACACTTAACAACGCTAAAGAATGACTCCCAGAATGACTCCAAATCAATGTTCTGAGCCCTTCCAATAGGCACCCTGGGTGTCTGTCGTGAAGCCATTTATCAACTCTCCCATTCCTACAGTAGAGTAGTGGATGAACATCTTTAATATTACTTTGCCTTTACTCTAAATCTATGCCCAAAGCAAATTTAGAGATTACTGGAGGCACTATTTTCATAGTTATAATATAGAGAATGTAGAAAAGCTACTTTTAGTCATTTGAGTTGCTGAAGATGAATACAATGTGGTCATATGAGAGATATGGGCACATTCACCAACAATACTCAGGAAATCTGTGGCATTCAAACAATAATCAATCAGTTTTGGGGCCAAAAGCGTGCCTAGACGCTCTGGCAGATGGGGGAGAGGGCACCACAGCGATTGGAGAGGGGGCCGCACAGACTATAATTAATCTTTTTTCATTAGCCAATTTATTTTGGTTTCCTACGGGCAGTGCGTGATGCACTTTATGGAAGCACCGGCTCTACATCAGCCCTAATTGTTAAAACAAGCCCGGGCAGATATAGACTTTCATATTGTTAGCGGCAGCTTCTGATCGTGCCTTCTTCAAGTTGCAGTAGCAATCGACATTTTAGAGCAGGGAACATTTTGCAACTTTTCTTTGTCCAATGTTGGTGATCATGTAGCCTCAAGTTCCTGTTCTTAGTCAACAGTAGTGGCGTTTGGTACGGACCTCTGCTGTTGTAGCTCATCAGCTTCAAGACTCAACATGATGTGTTAGTTTAAACCATAATTGCTAGTCTTCTCTGACATCAGCCATCAAGACATTTCCACTGGGTGTTTTCTATGTAAACTCCAAAAATGGGTCTTGTGTGAAAACTTTAATAGACCACCACTTTTTGAAACACTACAAGCAGCTGGCAACATCAACCAGGCCAGATTCAATGGCACTTCGTCCTCAAGACTGGCTGATTATGTATTAAGTATAATGATCAGTGGAACAGGTGAACCTAATGAAGCGGCTGATGTGTAAAGCTGTTAAGTTACTAACCAGGTAAATTTGTCAACGATCAGACTTTATGAACAAACAACTTTAAATCAGACACTGACATGGTGGATGCTCTTGAGATTTATCTGGCACAGTAGTGAAAATCACTGAGCTGAAAGTTTCCACCCTAAATATTCTGATAATCATGATGATCTGTTCCTGTTACCACAGCGTATCATCCTTGTTCACATACTGATTTGGCAGATTTTACGCCTGATGCTCTTTCTGACACAACCCCTATTATTTATTCAGACTTGGGGCCGGCGAAGAAATATAGTAACTTGTGGACCCCAAGTGGTTGGGTTTTTGATCATGATTCTGTGGTCAAAATTTACCCGACTGGACAATTGCTCATTTCTTGTACAGCAAGAGAAAAGCTAAAATGTGTACTGGGTGTATTTCAACTTCAGACTTGGGTGATAATAACAAGAAAGATTTAAGTCAATTAAATATTTATATTTGTTTTAATGAACATACATCAACAAACTTCCAAATTACACATAAATTCATTCTTCGCATGTTCCCTAAGCATGACCCATATTTACGTTTTATAGGTAATATTGACTTTTGTTGTCATATGGGATGAGGCATTGGTAAGAAAAAAAAAGACTAACCAATTTCACTTTAACAACTTCACTTTAAGCCAGCAATATGAACTGAAATATCTGATATATGTGTGTAGTAAGTTCAACTTTATGTCATGGCATCAAACTGAACTTTAAATGGAATCCATTTCATTTGGATAGCTCAAACATCAAGGAGTTGGCAAGAATTTCTATTTAATTTCCCCAAACATTTAGGAAAGCAGTTAGCAAACCTTTAGTATGTAAACTAATTAACAGAAGCATCAATTAAATAATATTGCACTGTCAGACTTATATTTAGACATATAATCTTTACTCAGCACTGAAGTAAGTTCTCATAGTGAATCTTCTGTTCCTGCTACTCCAGTGTTCTACAAGTACTAGATGTAATTCTTGATCGTGTCTAACAGCGTGAAATGAAACATTGTACCTGAGCAGTGACTGTCATTACGTTGTGTGATTAGCAGGTCAGTATTCACAGTGTCCAGCCCCTTAATTATGGCTCAAAGTTGTAATAGTTGTATTTAGCATGACTACAGACAACCTGATTAAAGCTTCTGCCTCTTAATGACAGTTCTGCTGCTTAAGACTTTATGCACAGTGAGGTTTACCAGTCTGATATCAGATCAGCACTAACCACATAGAGATCAGATCTGAAATCAAACATTCTATGCATATTCACTGGAAAATGCTTTTAAATAATATATTTATTTGTTCAACAAGTGTAATTTAATATAATAATCCACACCATAGGTGCATTAAATTAAATGGTTGATATTAAACCAACTGAGAATGTTTAGGTAAAGAAAAATATAATTGTTTCATTTTTGTAAATATAGCAAATGAATAAGTAAATGAATAAATTAGTAAAGAAAGAGAGTTTACTGATATTTTCATATTACAGCTGGGCAATGTTCTTCTACTATCTGATACTAATGGTAACTTACACTAGAAAACCCTGTTTTCGGCAAGGTTCTGCTAGGAAATTAGCACTTGTTCATGATCTATCGAAGAAGGGTTTTCTTTAGTTTTAGATGAGCCTTCTAAAAATATTGTTTTACCACAACATGTTATGCTTTGCTGCTCAGCCCTAAGTAATCATTAATGAAACCAAAAAATGAGCAAAGTGTAGCCCATAACAAAAGCTTCCAAAGTCAGTTTCACCAAGCTTTCATTACAACATGAAATCCGACATTAAATCTGAAATCCCCCCTCCGGGTGTCAGTGTTGCTTGTTGAGGTGTAGGGTGAGGTGGTGTGCCCTGGAGAAAGTGCGGTGGCATTTCTTGCAGCTGTATGGCCGCTCGCCGGTGTGGGTGCGGATGTGCACCTTCAAGTGACCAGGCAAAATAAAGGTCTTGCTGCAGTACTGGCAGCTGTAAGGCCTCAAGCCAATGTGACTGCGCTGGTGCTTGCCCAGGTCCCCCGAGTTACTAAAGCACCGTCCGCAGTCAAAGCAGGCGTATGGCTTCTCCCCTGTGTGCGTCCGTTCGTGTCTGGTGAGATCCCCGGACTGGATGAAGCTAGCGCCACATTGCTCGCAGCTGTAGGGCTTCTCTCCGGTGTGGGTTCGGCGGTGGTTGGCAAGATGCTGCGTGCGGTTAAAGCACTTGCCACAGACGTTGCAGACATACGGTCGCTCACCAGTGTGGACACGCAGGTGCTTCTTCAGCACGTCCTGCCTGGCGAAGGTCTGGCCGCATTCGCCGCACTTGTGGCTTCCGTCTGTCTGGTGCACCCTCTGGTGCACCTTGGCGTGGCCCGATGAGGTGAAGGTCTTGCCACATTCGGAGCAGGTGAAGGGCTTCTCTCCGGTGTGGACTCGCTTGTGTAAATTCAGCGTGGACCTGTGGCTGAACTTCATTCCACAGTCGGGACAGTCGTAGGGCCTCTCGCCCGTGTGGGTGCGCAGGTGGCTGCTGAGATGGCTCATGCGGGGGAACCGCTTGCCGCACTCAGGGCATTCATAGGGCTTGACACCGGTATGAACCAGCAGGTGCTTGCGCAGACTGCTGCCCTCGCAGAAGGCGCGGCCACAGTCAGTGCAGACGTACGGTTTTTCGCCCGTGTGGGTGCGGGTGTGGATGGTCAGCGCCTGCAGCGTGGCACAATTCTTGCCACAGTGCTTGCACAAGTAACCCCGGTCTGTGCAGAGAGGTTTATCGGAGGACAAGTCCAGTTTGAGTGGTTTCTTCTCTTCTTCCTGCTCCTTCTCTTCGTTTGAATCGTGGCAGCGGTGCTGGCCGAGGCCCCACATCCCCGCAAAGCTTTTATGGCACACAGCGCAGGTCAACTCGCCATTGACACATGTTGTGGCCAAGCCATGGCAGCGCTGGCAGTGGTTCTGCAGGTTGCCCATGTAGTCGAAGCTGCGGTCACACTGGGGACAGGTGTAGCGTTTGCGAACAGGCACCGGCGAGGGCTGGTGGCTCCGGCGGAGGTGCAATGTCAACTGCCGCTGGGTGAGGAAGTGCTTGGGACAGAAGGAGCAGCTTAGCATCTCTGAGGAGATTTTGGGGCACTGGGGCGATTTTTGCCAGGGGAGGTTGTTACACCCGTGAGCCCATTTCAGGTGCCGCTCGAGGTATGAGACAGTGGTGAAGGACACAATGCAGTTGGGGCAGGAAAAAAAAGAAGACGGATCTGAGGAAAAGAGGTCAGAGACGACAGAATGTTAACAGTGGAATGAACATTCTTTGGGAACACAAAGAATTCCCAAGTATAACAAAAAAAGTATAACAGGGAAACTGACATATGGCGTCACATGCATTTCAGAAAGCACATCTACATCTAACACAATCTCCTGTTTCTATGTTATTCTCTGTTGTACTAAAACTCATTTCTGTAGCATAATATAACATACTGATTTCTACTAGTTAAGACTCATGCATTATAGCATGCCTCTGGAAATCATAAAGCTATTTGGAGAAGGTGGCCTAATGGCAGGATACTACTAGGGGTGTAACAATACCTCAACTGAATGAATGATTAACGAGCCTTAATTGAAACTGAAAACAGTGATTTGACATAATGCATATCTTAAAATGTCCCTTGCCAAGCAAGTGCTGACACAGGGCTCCGGACTAATTTTTGGCTTGGTTGCAATGGTGGACATAACGTTTTTCATTTAGGTGCACCAAATATTTTTTAAAATAAAACTGTCAATTCCCCTATTCATCTTTGCACGCTTTTAGAAATCGCAATTCCAAACCCACAAAGCATTGCACACAAATCCCAAGATCAAAAACCAATGAGAAGCAAGGACCACCCTTTCTCTTTGAGGACCGCCTTTGATCGGTTCTGTCTCTCTCTCTCTCTGTCGTTCTTGCTTGCTCGCTTTAGAATGCGTGTTATTTTATCTCATTTAATTCATTTATTTTTACCGTTTCACAGCGTCCGAAATGTTAGGTGCACCAGTGCGACCAAGGGGGAAAAAATAGTCGCACTGGTTGGAATTCTGGTCATTCAGGAATTAAATTTCAAATGGTATTCTAGTTGCTTTTTATGATTTAATGTGAATGTAAGTTGTTATTATAGTTATTGTGTTAAATTAGTATGTCTTGGCCCTAGTGTTGTGGTACTTGAGCCCGATCTCGGTCTCGTCTCAGCTGTATTTGTACTCGATCTTGTTATGGACTCGGACAAAGGGGACTGGGATTTTATTTCGAGACCAACTGAGACCACAACTCTGAGAATATTACTATTAACTGGTTTGAGACCTATGCAGGCATTCGCATTGTTTATCAATTAGTGTTTTAATAACTCAGAATCCCTGTAACTAACACACACACCCTTGGAATCACAAGACTTTGAACTTACCGGACATTAAATTCATTACTCTGTATGTGAAATTAGTTCTGAGTAATTCTGTGCACAAAAATTGCATAAAAATGCATTAATCACATTATTCACTATGTAAACACATGTTCTCGCTAGTGACTCTCATGTGGAATGCCATCATGCACAAAAATGTAATTCTCTTCCAGAAAGGCCAAAAGCAGCTCATTTTATAGACAAAAATGATTCCAAAAATGGCTCAAAATTACCCAAAACTTCCGTGTTTCTTCATTTTCAATTGATCAGAATTTTTTTCCCATTTTATGATCTTAGAGAATAACCAACAGGTAAAATAAAAATATAGAAAAATGCACTGTCCTTTGGCCTTGGTCTCGACACTCTGGTCTTGGTCATATCTCTGTCTCAGTTTAGATGGTCTTGATCACAACTCTACTTGTCCCACATCAATTGCTGGCTCCTAAATTAAATCAATATTGTATCAAACTTTGTCCTATGCCTGACCTCAAATTCTTGTCCATTGAATTGATAATATACAGTGATGAAATTTGTGATTTTCACCAGAACTACCATCATCGGGCACCCCAAAAAAGCCCTTAACCCCAAGTTGCTCCACAGAGACTGTCACTGTATTTAGGATAGATTTAAAACAAGTACTATACGACTGTCTAGCCGTCCAAAAAGTAACTTCTGCTGTTATTCGAAGATTTTGCAAGCTTAACTTGATAGACTGTCTGGTATTTAGAATTTTAGAACACAATGTTGCTGTTTTCAATAAATTGTATGCAAAAGCATTCAGCTGTGAACCTACAGAGGACAAGCAAAACTGAGTGGATTCTGACCCTCATTTGTAAAGCAGAACATACACTGGCAGTCGAACTTCGGTAAGATAACATTTGAAGATTTTAATTACTGTCAGCTCACGCTTTTCTTTCCTCAGGCAAGCACGAACATGATAAACTCAAGTGACTGTTTTCAACCAAAATATTACATAGAATCCTGAACATTCACTGGTTCTGGGTTGAATAAGGTGAAGAACCATCAGCCAGAAGTTAAAATGTGTCAACATCGCGGTGCACATTTTCATTAAATGTAGCACAAAGCCATGAATCTCCGCTGACCATTTCTGGTAGTAGAATGCTCATTAATGAGCTGTGGAGTTTCCTGGATGGATGACTCCTGCCTCACTGGTTGAACAGGAATTAAGGTCTAGAGCTGTTTTTCAGATGTTGGGCCCCTTAACTCCAGTTAAAGGGGCAAAGATGTGCAAAGTACAAAAATGTTTACAGCATTGTGGGCTTCTAACTTTCTGTTCCAGTGTGACTGTGCCCCTCTGCACAAGGCTAGGACTATGAGAGCATGACCTTATGAGAAATTGAAGTAGCTTGTACAGAATACCCCCCACACACAGATATCCCAAAAACAGTGTTAAGTCTTGCCAGAAGAGTAGAATGATATTCAATTCTTTTTAATGGAGTTTGTTAGATTATAGGTTTAACAATGTTTGACAATTGCTAATCTTTTAAAATGACTGTCTTGTTTTAAATGACCTTTTCAGTGTTATCCGGGTGACCAGGAAGAAATGACCATCTACAGACATTGCTTTCTTGCATTTGAATTAGATTCAAATACCTATATAGGAAAAATGTTGGCTGGTTCTTACCATATTTTAATATCAGGTGCAATGACATACAAAAATACAGCACAACAAAGGTTAAATGTTATATATGAAGTAAATATTTATCATGTTTTAAAATCCATCGTCAACTTCCAGCAAAAATAAACAAAAAATATTTTCTGTATATAATTGTAACTGTTACAGTTTTAACACCTTTCAAAACTTTTGTCACTGATTATGTTATGAGATTTGTGTACAAGGTCAATAGAGGGCACTACACTCAAACTACCTTTAATGTCAGTAGATGTCCTAATGAGAGTGACACTTTATCCAAATTGTCTGGCTCATATAAATAATTGTGTGGCAATATTATTTGTATGTGCTTCTTAAAATCTTGTGTGACTTCAAAAAGGATGCCAACTGTCAAAGCTTGCGCTGCTCGTTCAGCATTTCACACCAATAAAGGTCAACAGTGACTTTCACCGAGGATGACAATCTATCCAGTCATAATTTAACATACTGTACATCTAAATCCTCAGAGCTACTAACATTACATAAACATTGAACCATTTCATCCATCATCTCCAAAGCTATTTAAATGAGTTATTTTTAAGCAGGGCCAAACCAAAAAAACATACCATGAATATCATGTGTTTTAGATAGAATTCTTTGACCTTGAAGGTGTAAATATGGATTATGCTTAGAGACAGACAGAATAAAACAGAGATTAGTCAGAGCAATTAGATTTTAAGCGCGTATGAAATTGAAGTTGTACAATACTGGAATAAAAGAGAGTTACTTTAACCTCAATATGAGGTTCACTCTTGACTTTCAGGCATTACAACAAATTATCACTCCTTAATTTAAGGAGATCTATTACCTGATTCTTCATGTTTGACCTCACCATACAGAATTCCTTCAGGTGGCCTGACCATTGCCCCTGGCTCCTCCTGCTCCTCCTGCTCCTCTTTCAAACCTCCTTCTCTGTGTCCGTTCACCAAAACCTCCTCTGGCTCTGTTTTCACCACAAGCCCAACATTTAAAGGAACATTGTCTTGTTCTGTCTTTGGCAATGGTCTGGGAGAACCCGGGGCCTGGTGCTGGAGGTTTCCAGCCCGCGTCTCCTTTTTGTGAACCTGCAGTAGACGCTGTCTTTTTGGTTTGTTTTGCTCTATTTGGCTCAGGTCTGTGGAGGTCTGGGTCAGGTCTTGATCTTCTATCCCATTTGGTGGACAGTGCAATGGAGCTTTATTGTCTGCAGAATCGAAATGGATGATTTCAAGAGGCAGATCATCCATCTTCCCATCTTCTTTACCGTTATCCATAGTGTTCTTTTGCTCTTTTGTTATTTTTCTCTTGTTGCTCTTCCCCATATTGTTCAAGTATAACTCAGATTATCAGGTGCAAGGTCTACAAATGTATACATTAAAAGAGATAACATTAATGACGAAACTGGCATAAAAGCACTAAATATGAGCATGTGAGGAAGAAAGCCAACGTTAATGCATTATGCATCTTCAGTCCATTCAATTTAAGGCGTTTTCTGCATTGAAGATTTAATACAGATCTCATCAGCTTGTGCTGCAGTAGTTCATGATCATGTCACTTTTAGCGAACTCACTACTGTAATGCTTCTTACTGAGCCTTTTCTCAATAAGAGCTGGAGTTTAATGAGATCTTCGCATCGCCGTTGCGCCCACAAGATGTATAAATCTTTCTGGACCCAGCTCTGGTCACCTTCCAGTTCAACTCGTGCCGAATGTCCAGCTAAAAACCAAAAACTACAAAGGAAAAGCGCCTGATGTCACGCCCTCAGATATAAGCACATTTAAAGCAAACGGCGTGGGGGTTCTGAAGCTTCCTCTCCGCTAATATAATTCCACTCCGCGTCGTTGCCGTTACTTAATCTGCGTTGCATTAGCAAAACTGTCAGAACTAGTTGCTCGGTCGCGAAGCGAGAAATCAACCTCTCTGTAAATATGGACGCTGCCAAGGGCAGCTCTGTAATTTCAAAATACAAGTCAAGATTTTGCAGAGATTGTAATTTAACGAGGCATTTTAATGTAAAGAAATTGATTTTTTTAACCAATCAATATACTACTATAAAAATTATTAATATATTAGATTTGAAATGGATATTGGTTTTTGCAATTATAAGATGTTTTTCACATTTTTTCAAGTTAAACATATAACTGTCAACTTTTTTATTCGAGTTATCCGCGTGGCATACCTTTATCTCCCGCCTAACAGTGCTTATAATTCGGGATTAATGGAAAAGCATTCTGAACTGAAATATTAAATTAAAATGTGTTTCAAAGGTTCTGTTCGTCTTAAAGAGTAATACACAACAAAATTCTTGCAAAATGTAACAAAAACACGGTCTGGAAGATGATGTATATGACCACAGAGAAGAGTAATGTCTCTTTCCCAGAAAATGCCAGCAAGAGCCACAGGCTGCTTTGGATCACCTGCCGTGACATCAGAGTGTACAGGGGAGGCGTGTCAGAACTATGGAGGTAGGGGTGGGAATTGATAAGATTTGATTAATATCGATGCCATTGTCGATTTTGCATACCAATCCAATTCCTTATCAATTCTCTTATCGAGTCCTGAGTTGTTTTTTTGAGTGCAAAAAAGTAGTTCTACACAGTCTCCGCACCAAAAGCAACCATTTAATTTTTCCCAAAATGATGTCTGCACAAGACAGTGAAAATGAACGCATTCATATACAGAGTTTTTATTATGCACAGATATTCTATGGCTTAGTACTATGAAGAAAAATAAGGTTAGTGCCAGGTTGGAACACTTTATCAATTTGGAATCCACCTGAATGTGGAATAAAATTATTTGCATAATGCATTTCCTATATTAATTTTTTACTCGCTCACATACGGGGGTTCCATATGTGAGCCGCGGAACAATAGCGAGTGGACGCGCGTCGGGAATAAATAAGTAAATGGCAGTACTGTAAATAGAACGCAGGTTGTTCTTGTTGTTTATCACGTCGTCTCGTCTCTCTGTATATCTGTACAGTATATAGCAGAGATGACAAGTAAGTTTACTTTGACTTTTGACTTTGATTCATTAGCTAAAATATAAGTTTAGTCTGTAGTAAACAGGAAGATTTCACTGAACTGGAACTGGTTTTAGTGAATGTTGGACTTCCCTATGAGAGTCGTGCAATCGAACAAACGCAGCGTGTTTACATAGCGAAAAATATTATTTATGCGTCACGATTCCTCGTGGTTGAAGGTCAAGTCGCAGAGAGTGTGACGTATTGTACCGCGATGCAAAACGTAGGGAAAACGTCGTGCTGGGAAATGAGAGAATCGTTAAGAAGAATCGATAACGTTGGAGGTAACTGTTCCGATGTAACTGATCAATTGGAACGCCGGTCCTCGATTACCATTCCTATACGGGGGTAAGAGCTTATTGGGACTGAAGAAGGCCTTCTGATGACAGGTGAAACGTTTTCAAGTTTCCTCCTGGCTCTGAACAACTGTATACAAAAGATGATGGATGTGCAGACGGACGTAACTAACATCATGGCGGCAAATATATTCAGCGAATCAACAATAAGAGAAAAGTGCATAGATAACGCAGAAGACAGATTACCTATAGCCAATGAATGCAGTGGTCTAGTTAAGATTTTAGAGCCCATTTACGACTAGAGTTTGTTTCTAGTGATTAGGAAATAATTTTCCTGTCTAGTCTAGTGATCAATTCAGCATATGAGTGAACATTTGAAAAATATATATATAGTAATGGTTAGATTTGGCGTGAGATGTCTTGCTTGAGCGTGAGATTGATGCTTAATGCGCGTCAGGCCAGATGGCAACTCCACGCAAGACCCGAAAAATAACACCTCAACTGGTCAAAGTTTTGTGAAAGAAAGCCAGTCATATACAACCCAACAAAGTAACAAGGCCCACTGCCAAGTGTCCCTTTTCACAAACTTAAATCTAGTCACCCTACTACATAATTAAATCCTTAAAAAACAGACAGCATAGACTAGCCTTTACTAGTAGAAGTTTAATAGGGACACATTGCTATGCACACAGAAGGCATCAGCATGAATCACATATAATACTGTAGAAAGCATTTGTGCAGGACCGAGTCAAATATGCAGCTCTTGCACGTCTGTTTTGGTCTTCAACTGTCCTCCACAACACAATTTGTTCCATTTTGAAGCAACATTTCACAAAAGAAGTCCAAGAACAGTGCATCCAGACCTTAAAAAGTAGCTCATAATACAGCTGTAAATACAAGGGAGCCTGACTGTGGCCATTCCTGACAGTTCTACAAACATGACGCAAAAGTAATTATTACTTCCTTGTAAATACCTGAAATGCAGAGGACGATTACACACAGTAAGGCTGAGACATGACATTTTCAAGATTGAGTGTTCATTTTATAAACATACTAGGGAGGTCATTTATGAAAGAGTGTCTCTGATGAGCTTTAAACACATTCTGGTAAAACAATAGCACAAAGTCACGAAATGAAAGAAAACACTGAGTTTTGTTCCCTATTCTGTAGTTTGTGAGACAAATTTTTAAAAAATGTGTAACATTTCTGAACCCCTTAAATGTTCAACACAATCACTAAACCGCTCTCTTAAATACTGCTTAGTAAATGTAAGCCATAGGCCAACAAGAAGTTTACTATACAGGTACAGTGTTGACTTGCATTAGCATGCTAGCAGCTAAGCCAGCAGGCGGCACAGAAAAGTACCGCCATAAAACCTTCATCTGTGAAAGGGAACAAAGGGGACAAAAGCATGAGCACTTAAGGTAATGTAAAAATACATTAAGTGTCATGCACGTTTGAAGTAGCGTAAAAAAAAAAAAAAGAAACAATATTAACACACACTGAAATAAAACTCTCAGCACTTCTAGTAACAGTGTCCTTCATTACAGGCTTGGAATTGGCCAGGTCATTGGCCAGGTCCAACATTCCCGACTCCATGACAGTAAAGGCAAATTATTGGGTAAAAGAAGAATTTGGAAATGAGAACCTCTCCGTGAGACTGAAATGCATTATTTTGGCCTGATATATATGTAGAAAAATAAATGCATGGCTCAAAATTCCACAGTTCTACTTCCTTAAAGTCATATCTGGATACCGAACATTACACACTTTTGCCTTGAACCCGTAGCGATGCTCGAGTGGGAAATGGCAGTTCAGATTGTCACTCCAGATTCTAAAGCACGTTTTGGTTGCTTCACAAAGCTGAAGCTGCCGCTTTGCGAAGAGGCGGAGCGCTTCACTTTCACATCAGTAGTGTAGATGAGACAAAGGCAAGATGCAGCAAGAGAAGATGTAGTGCATTACGTCAATGAAGAACATGATAAATAAAGAAAAAAGACACTTGGCAAAAAGAAAACAGTGTATGTACAAAGTAGGATCGCATCTCATCTGCGTTAATCTGGTCCACGCTACAATAAATACATCCCTTATGAAACATCCACACTCATACACACACGCACACACTCTCTTCGGCTAGCTTCTCCGTCCAACCTGCACGGCAAGATGCGTCTCACTCTACTTTTTCCAGTTCTTCTCTTATCCCTACATTACAGTGACTCAGATGGTTTAACAGAATGCAAAAGCCTAACACAAATGCAAGAGCCACAATGGAAGCAAGGACTAATGGAAAGTTTGAGAAGTGAAATGCACTTGCTAGAAGGTTCTGATTACAGTTTGTAGTCACATCATTACTGATGAGGTGTTTGTCACAATTTCTCTACGCTGCAATCTAATTCATAAGTGGTAAACAATACTGTTCATTTGTGAAGCGACTCTAATCACAGTTTACTAACGAAAAACTTTGTCCTCCTAACGTCTTCAAAAACTGTTAATCCAGCCATTCGTCAGCAACAAAAGTCTCCCCGAATTCTGGACCAGTATTATATCGACAGACGGCTGCTTACTTCCACTGTGGCTTTTCTATTTGTGTTGTGGCTTCTGTAATTTCATACCAAAAAGTTATATCCAAAAACATTTCACATTGCAACTTTTGCTTTAATGTCTCATTCGTGTTTAACTATCTGGGTCACTGTACACCATTCCCCTCCAAACCTTGTTACAATACAACATTTACTGGACAATCACCAACACCCAAATTCCCTCATCCCTCCTTCTGTCCTCTGCCCCTCACATGGCCATGGTGGTGAGGTGCTGGTGGCCCAGCAGGCCCTTCCTGCCCACCCCGGCACCAGGGTGCGTGCCGGCTCCTCCATGGCCACAGTACTCCTGCAGGTTCTGGCGCAGAGTGACCAGGGCGGAGCCCAGACAGGCCCGGTTGGGCGCCAAGATCCCACCAGGGAGCTGAATTAGGACAGTGGCAACGCCCGCCATGCCGTCGTCGGTGGGCTCCAGGGTGATGGGCCCCACCTTGAAGGAGGAGTAGGAGAAGCCCAGGAGTTGGGAGAGGAACGGGTCGGAGCGGCAGAAGTGCTGGTAGCTGGCGTGTGAGGCCGGGTTGTGATGGTGGTGATGGTGGTGGTGGTGCTGGGAGGCAGGGTTAGGGGCAGAGCTGGGCGCGTAGTGATGGGCGTTTAGGTAGTGTAAGGGAAGGTGCTGGCCGGGGTTACTTCCACTCAGGGCGAGGTGGTGATGGTGGTGGTGGTGGTGATGATGGTGAGCGGCATTACCCGAGTTGGGGTCGTGTTTGTAGGTTGGGGCACCGGATCGCCCTCGTTGACCCACCACCACACCACCTAGTTTGCCCGTTCGGACGTGGGCAAGGGAGACGGCACTGCCTCCGCCAGATGATGGCAAGTAGACCAGCTGAGGCTCCTCGGGTTCCAGGTAGACAGTGAGTTTGGCGAAGGGGCGCGATGCCATCTTGGTCATCTCCTGGATATGGCGGCGTTGCTCGCGGCGGAAGTCCAGGAACTGCTTGACCTTCCAGAGCAGGACGCAGACGGACAAAAAGAGGAAGAAGCAGGAGAAGAAGACGGAGAAGAAGACGAAGAGGTCGATGTGCGCCTGGTCCTGGCGGAGGAAGAGGAGGCCCTGCGACTCGCCGCCGTGGCCCTCGGTGCCGACCCCGCGCAGGGCGATGTAGAAGCGGCTTGACTTTAGCGAGTGCACCTCGTGCGGGAAGGTGACCACCACGCGGTCGCGAACGCTGCGCACGATCAGCACCGTCTGCGGCTTCCATACAGTGATGTAGGTGATCAAACCCTCAGCACGCTCCTCGCGCACCTCCCGCTCGGGGCTGTGTGGCTTGGCGTGGAGCCCTAGCAGGGTTGAGGAGGAGTTGGCGTTGACTTTGAGTGGGGAAAGCGCCACGGGGACATCCTTGTCTCGGTAGCCTGGGTTGGCGGACGCCGCCTCATCCTCGATCTTGATGGTGTGCACGCCCGTGTGCCGGTTCACCTCCACGATGAAGGTGTCAGGCGAGTTGGACACGTACACCTCCACCTCACCAAAGGTGACATCGATGGTGACGCGGATGTCCACATTGGTGAACTTCGGCTGGGCGGCGAAGAAGACGGTGCGCCCCATTGGCAGGTTGCGGATGTTGGGCTCGTGGAAGCAGTTGACCTGCGACGTCGGGTCGAAACAGCATTCATTGTCCACATTGAACTGCCTGTAGCACTGACGCCCATTCACCGGGGTTCCGTTGAACGAGTCCTTGCACTTGGCACACTACGAAAAATAACAGGGCAAGAGGGCAAGACAATATTAGGAAGGAAATTTGCTGGAATAGTAGGTGTCCTTGCCTTGTTCTAGGGATGTGAACTGTAACATATGTAAAATGGCATTTTATTTTATACATCAGACAGATGTGTAAATCACTATATCAATTCAGTGGACAACAATTCAGCGTCTGCCGATATCACAAAGTCTGCTACAATATGATTCAGTTCAGGAGCCATCAATCAATACGAGACAATATCAAAGGCTGATTTAACACAATCATTTTGACTGAAGAGTAAAGACCAGACTCATAGCAGCACCTGTTGCCTGTAACACTCCTTGCGGTCGTTCTGTGAGCTGCTGAGACACGATGAAGTCTCTGTGTTGTTCTGGCAGGGGCAGCCTGTGCCATCGTGCTCATTACAGGTGTCGGCGTGGCCGTTACACTGGCATCTGAGCAAAGAGAAACAAGGTTACTACCAACTAGTCTAGTCAACGGACATCTCTCTTCAGTATGTGACATGCTAAGTGGTGCTAGATATTATGATGAACACCAGCAATTTATCCAGTCCTTACTTTTCACATTTCCCCTGCAGCAGGAAGTATCCACTAAGGCAGCTCTCACACTTGTCCCCCACACTGTTGTTTTGACAGTTTACACACACAGCGCTGTCCTCACCGGGGCCCTCGGTCACCCAATGCACAATCTGAAAAAGGAGGAGACAAGACGGACTGTGTGGGAGAGGGAGAGAATACAGATGGACAGACAAACAGGATGGATGGACAGACACAAAGATAGGATGGATGGATGGATGGACAGATCACTCCCCAGGCCTATTAACTATGTTTTTAAGGGATAATGTCTTTGTTGTTTTGGCTAATTATAGATAAGAACTCTGGGGTTGGATGGACAGAAAGTATAGAAAAACTAACAGAGAGAAATACAGAAGGAAGAACAGAAATGACAGACGAACGGACAAAGGGACAGATATTATAGATAAATGGACAGACAGGACAGGTAGATGGACAGATGGAAGGACATATAGACAGACCAAGAGAAAAGATAGAAGGATGGAAAGACAAATAGAGAGAGACACACTACGTACACTCTCAGGGTCCAGGGGGTAGTCTTTCGGCTGCTCTTGTGCCAACTTCAGCTTGTCTCTGGAAAGACAGACATCACTGTTCCCTCTGCAAAACTCCCGACAGGGCCGACACATTCCGCCTCCCGCTGCTGAACCCACATACAGGGGCTTACACTTCTCACAGTGCTGACCCTGAGAAAGAGAGCGAGCGAGAGCGAGAGAGAGAGCTTGACCATGAAAAAGTACAACCTTGCAACTATTACAATCATGTATTTCTTATGAGAATCTTTACCAAATGTTTTTGGACTGATTCATAAAAACGAATACAATTACTTAACACAACAATTGTTGAATATTTTTCTGTTTTTTATGAACCTCCTCAAAAATCAGACTGTATTCATGCAAACAGCAACACAGGCTCATGCCAACCCACTACTCTAAACGCTGCTACTTTCTTCATTCTACATGTCGGGCCCTAAGCACCACTGTTTCATGCTTCAACAAAATCCCAAGGACCCTTTCACTGGCAAACTCAGAGTTTAACAGAAAGGTTTCCTTTTGTTCCTGAAGGAGCTGTGTGAGCGCAGCTGAACAGTTCGGTACCTTGGTGTGGTTGTGACACTCCAGGCAGATGTCCAGCTGGGTGATGCTCTTGCAGTTGCTGTGCTTGTTACAGTGGCACTGAGAGGAGCAGTTCTCTCCCACGAAGCCAAAGTGGCACTGGCACATGCCCGGCGACACACAAGTGCCGTTTACACAACCCTGGGCACACACCGGTTCACACTGGCCAGACACACTGAGAGAGTGAGAGAGAGAGAGAGAGAGAGAGAGCACATACACACATGAGGATATATTCAGAATCCAGAGTGTCACTGGTTTATTTTTCCTAACGAAAGCAATTTTTTTTTGCTCCAAATTAAAACTGTAATAAATAAAGCACTGTCTTTAAGGTGTTTTATAGCACCCGCTTGTGCACGTGGGTGCTGGACCTTCTCACAGGCAGATCTCAGGTGGTGCGGGCAGGCAGGTCTGTCTCCAACAGCATCACCACCAACACAGGAGCTCCTCAGGGGTGTGTACTTTCTCCGCTGTTGTACTCACTATACACTTCGGACTGTGTGACCGCTCATGACTCCAACAACATTGTAAAGTTTGCGGACGACACAGTGGTATTGGGGTTAATCTCCAACAACGATGAGACGGCCTACGTGGACGAGGTGGAGAACCATAGCACTCTGGTGCCAGGAAAACTGCCTCCAGCTGAACGTCAGCAAGACGAAGGAGCTGGTGGTGGACTTCAGCCGGGGACAGCGCAACTACAGACCCCTCTCCATCAACGGTGCTCCGGTGGAGAAGGTGTCCTCGTTCAAGTACCTTGGCGTTCACATCTCTGAGGACCTGACATGGGCTGGACATATCAATGTTCAGGTTAAGAAGGCAAAGCAGCGTCTGTACCACCTTCGGAAGCTGAGAAAGTTTCGGGTTTCCCCTGCTGTTCTGAAAGCTTTCTACTCGGGTGCTGTGGAGAGCATCATTACACAGAACATTTTGTCCTGGTACGGGAACAGCTGTGTTCAGGACCAGAAAGCCCTCCAGAGAGTGATCCGAGCAGCGGAGCGCTGCTACACGTCAGCTCTCCCTTCCCTGCAGGACATTTACTCCAAGAGATGTAGGACCAGGGCAAGTAGGATTATAAAAGACTCCTCTCACCCAGAAAACAAACTCTTTCAACTCCTGCACTCAGGCAGAAGGTTCCGCACCATCATGGCCAAAACAGAGAGACTCAAGGAGTTTCCATCCTCAGGCCATCCGTCTTCTAAACAAGGACATGCCTTTTAAGTTCCGCTTATTACATCTGCTATTACATACCTCATATCAGTACTTCCATAACTCACACTGTAAATGTCCATGTTATTACATGTTGCTATTACATAAATTTCATATCAGTACCATAACTTACACTGTAAATGTCCATGTTCTTACATGCTAATATACAATTTCATATCAGTAATTTATAACTTACACTGTAAATGTCCATGTTATTACATGCCACATACCCCCCTATCAGCACGATAACTACACTGTAAATGTCCATGTTCTACATACATTACATATCTCTATATCAGTAATGATAACTCACACTGTAAATGTCCATATGTTCTTACATGCTATTACATACCTTATATCAGTACGATAATCCCACACCGTAAATGTCCATGTTCTACATGCCATTACATACCTCATATCAGTACGTATAACTTACACCTCAAATGTCCATGTTATTACATGCTGCTATTATATACCCCATATCAGTAATGCATAATCCTTACACTGTAAATGTCCATGTTCTTACATGCTAATACATACCTCATATCATTACGATAACTTATGCTGTAAATGTCCATGTTATTACATGCTGCTATTATGATAATTTTACATCAGTAATGATAACTTACACTGTAAATGTCCATGTTATTACATGCTATTAAGACACCTCATATCAGTAATGATAACTTCATAATTGTAAATGTCCATGTTATTACATGCTATTACATACCCTCATCAGTAATGCATAACTTACACCGTAAATGTCCATGTTCTACATGCTATTACATACCCTTACATCAGTACCCATAACTCACACTGTAAATGTCCATGTTCTTACATGCCATTACATACCCCCTCATATCAGTACGATAACTTACACTGTAAACGTCCATGTCTCCACATGCCATTACACACCCTATATCAGCACGATAACTTCACACCGTAAATGTCCATGTTCTACATGCCATTACACACCTCATAATCAGTACGATAATCAATCACACTGTAAATGTCCATGTTCCACATGCCATTACATAATTCATATCATAATGATAACTCTATGCTGTAAATGTCCATGTTCTTACATGCCATTACATACCCTATATCAGCAATGGTATAACTTACACTGTAAATGTCCAAGTGTTCTTTTACATGCTATTACATACCTATATCAGTAATGATAATTACACTGTAAATGTCCATGTTCTACATGCTATTACATACCTTGCTATCAGTACGATAACTTACGCTGTAAATGTCCATGTCTTACATGCCATTACATACCCCATATCAGTACGATAACTTACACTGTAAATGTCCATGTTATTACATGCTATTACATACCCTATAATAGCACATAACTTACATAATTCACACAAATGTCCATGTTCTTAAGCATGCTATTACATAATTTCATATCAGCACGACAATTTTACACCGTAAAATGTCCATGTTCTTACATGCTATTACATACCTCATATCAGTACGATAACTTCATAACTGTAAATGTCCATGTTCTTACATGCTATTGCTACCCTCATATCAGTAATGAGAATCCTACACCGTAAATGTCCATGTTCTTACATGCTATTACATACCTCATATCAGCACGATAACTTACACTGTAAATGTCCATGTTATTACATGCTATTACATACCTATATCAGTAATGTATAACTTACACTGTAAATGTCCATGTTATACATGCTGCTATTACATACCCTCATATCAGCACGATAATCCTTACACTGTAAATGTCCATGTTATTACATGCTGCTATTACATACCCCTATATCAGTACGATAACTTACACTGTAAATGTCCATGTTATACATGCTGCTATTACATACCCCATATCGCACGATAACTTATGCTGTAAATGTCCATGTTATATATGCTGCTATTTGCTATTACATACCTCATATCAGTACGATAACTTACACTGTAAATGTCCATGTTCTTACATGCTAATACATACCTCATATCAGTACGATAACTCACACTGTAAATGTCCATGTTATTACATGCTGCTATTACATACCTCATATCAGTACGATAACTTACACTGTAAATGTCCATGTTATACATGCTGCTATTACATACCTCATATCAGTACGATAACTTATGCTGTAAATGTCCATGTTATACATGCTGCTATTACATACCTCATATTTGCTATGATAACTTATACTGTCTGACTGCTATATATACCTCAACTGTGATAATCAATTATACTGGTTGCCACATTTCATTGTCCATATCACATGCTCTACTCTGTCTGCTATGTACAATGCAGCATTTGCACTTGGCACTTTAAAGGAATCACTTAATTGCACCTGCTCTGTCTTAGCACATTTTGCAATCTCAGGTTCAAACTTGCACAGGTAACTTTATATTGCACACATAGCTTATGTTCCTTATTGTATATTGTATATTATAGTTTTTTTTTTTTCGGCCCTGTTACCCCAACCTCCTTATTTTAAGTCAGTCTCATGTTGTAAGTTTGTATTGTATTGTGCTCCTTTTTTGTTTTCCTTGTCTATTGCACAGTTATAAGAGCTGGATCAGGATAATATTTCACTGCTTGTTGTACCGTATAACTTGCACGTGACAAATAAAGAATCTTGAATCTAGTGTGACGCTTAGGGAGTTTGCCCCATGATCGGAAGGTCAGGATCACGGTTTCGAAACACACGAAACGCACTAGAAAGCCTGGCTCTTTGGAAGCAAAATATGAAAACATGAGGGTTTCTCAAGACTTTTGCATGGTACTATAAATCTGGAGCTAATGTCAAAAGTCATAGGTCAAAAGCCTGGTTTTTAAAAATATTAATAGTTAAAAGGTGCATTTGCTGTGAAAGGTCATTACCAAAGAAAGTAGTGACTCAAACTCTAGCAAACACACATGTTAACAAACCAACACTGGAAAATGGCCTTAGTCTACCTACAGAGCTAGAGAAGTGGCTACAGCCAGACATCAGCCATTCCTACCAAGAAACAAAGAACTACATGCATGTTTTCAAGCAAGTTTTATTTCCTATCATTAAACCTCATCAGATTACTCCGTGGTGCACCAGCCACTTCTTGTTGGAAACCACTACCGAAAACAATGTTTGTGGGATCATCTTTAGCTTAAATAAATTACTTGGTTTTAATAAAATATGATCAAAATATATATAAAAAAATACATGTTTTAGCATTTACAAAATAATACTCAAAATACACTATACTAATATATTACATTTATGAAAGAAACTACACTAAAAAACAATGTATAGCATTTGAAGTTTAATGATAAAATAAAATATATTTAATGTACACTGAAAGTGCATAGGACTAATAGTTTTTTGTGTAATTGTTTTTATTTTTATAGATTTATGAAAACTCATTTAAAGATTCAGATTCATTAGGACTACTATCTATATATAACATATATAGAATAAATATATAATGTCTTATTTGGTTTTAATATAGACTATAATTTATATATTTATAGAAAAAGACTCAACATTTTCTTTTCAGTGCCCTATAGGTCCAGATCGGCAGGTTTGGGAATAAAATTCAGGTCACCGGACCCCTGTATGCATGTCATAGTCCAACTATGAGTCCAAAGAGAATAACAGCCCTTTCAAGACAGATAAACAGAACATAAGTTTTACCAAATATGTGCATAAGTGTGCAAATGAGAATATGCCGGCTCACAGGAGCCGCGGTTGGGGAAAGCAAGTCAACATGGTCATGGCTCTTTTAGTACCTGTTGAGGTAGCCCTGTCTGTGGTACAGTGGTAACCATCAACAGGTCGTGACAGTCTTGCACGCGGTAGCGGTGATGGCCGCTTGTACACTCGTCCTCCTCCGGGCAGTGCAGGAAGGACCAGCTGCTGTTCCTCGGGTGGCAGAGGGACTCATTCACACCTGCAAATATCACAGTACTATCCTCCATCAGTCCAGCTCAAACACTGGAGGCCAAAATGTATCAGAAGGATAGAGCTTTTTAAGTCTGTGATGCACATCGCCTAGAGGCACACACTTTAAAATAGAGGTTTGTAAGAAAGGTGGTAGAGGTATGGGGAAAAAACTAAAACACAAATTTGTATAAAACTTAAAACAGCTTATGTAAACTACTGAGCATGACAAATGTGAGTGTATTATAGAATTAATGTGTATTATTTTAGATAGAAATGTTAGGTGGAAGCATGGTGGAAATGTGCAACATTTAGGTCTCTAGTGGGGTTTTGCCCTTTGGGTTTTGTAAAGTGACACAGGCATTAGCAGCATTGGACAATACTGCACATATGCTGGGCTATTCACAGCTACAAACTTAGTGTATATGTGCTACTTGGATTTATATAGTGCCTTCAAAAATCCATGGATGCTTAATAGAACAATTAAGGGAGGGAGGGTTGAGACTGGAAAGCTGTAGTAAATAGGGTATGTTGAGACATTTTTTGAATAAAGCCAGTGATGACGCATTTCGAATGTGCCGAGGTAGGGTGTTCCCCAATGTGGGAGCAGCAACACAGAAAGCTCTGTCACCATAGGTCCGCAGTCTGGTGTGTGGGACAGTGAGCTGGTCCTTGTCAGATAAATACTGAGGGGCGAGAGCGTGAAGCGATTTGTAGGTAAGGAGGAGGATTTTGTAAGTAATACGAAATTTATCTGGCAGCCAGTGAGGCTGCATGAGGGTTGGGGTAATATGCTGCCTAAGCTTAGTGTGTGTTAGGACCCTGGCTGCTGAGTTCTGGACATATTGTACCCTATCTTGGGCCTTGCTAGGCAGCCCAAACAGGACTCCATTGCAATAGTCCAGTCTAGGAGGTGATAACGCATAACCAGTTTCTCAGTCCAACAGTAACGGCCGGAGTCTTGAGATGTTTTTTAGGTGGAAAAATGCGGATTTGGTGGTGTTTTTGATGTGAGCCTGGAAGGAAAGAGTGGAGTCCAGGATAACACCAAGGTCACAAACTTCAAGACTTGAAGACAATATTTGGCGCTTATCCCTCTGAAATGAGGCTTCATAAGATAGTGCTTGAAACAAGCCAATATTAGTCTGGGGGACTTTTAACATAAACACAACTCACTTTGTTAGAAATTGCAGAAATGGTATAAAGCTCATGGCATGTCAGACAACAGGAGAATCTTATCTTGTAAACCTCGCAGGTTTTCCATAAGTCAGCTAATATTAAATGCCCAGGACTGGACTAATATAATAAATCATACCAAAACTGGTCATACGGTAATTACATCAATATCTTTTTCAGCAAATGTTTACAACATTCAATATTCTTGCGGGATCATTAATTGTTCAATAATAATACACATAATAATAATGTAATAATAATAATAATAATAATAATAATAATAATAATAATGCTTTTCCAAAGAGAACAGTAAAACAAGCAAGAATGGTGCAGATAAAAATAAATAAAAATATGAAAATTAGAGACATAAAGATAAAAATAACAATAGAATAAAATAATAATTATAAAAAAGGTCTAGTAATGACAAATCAAACGGAACCCCAGGTGCACACATGGTAGCCAACATGGGCACACCCAGACATGCAGCAACCCAGGCAAAACACATTTACAATAATACTTGTAAATATTGTGTATTGTGTTTAAGTTTGTATAGTCTTGTGTATTTTTAACTACTGTGCATTTTTCTAATTAGTAATTATTTATGAATAGTAATTATGAATGATTTAATTAATTCTTAAAGTAAAGCATTTTGGGCTGCATTTTTATGTATGAAAGATGCAATATAAAGAAACATTATTACTATCATTATTATTATTTTACGTATCACCATGGTCGTGAGGCAGCGTTGTTTTATTTCACTGTGTACTGTACTGCTGTATGTCGCTGAAAACACTTCATTTGACTTAAATTACCAGAATTCATCTCATCAATAAGAATTTAATAAACCCTTTCGCCATTTTAAAGTGCAATCTAATCCATATGTACAAATACGTACCGTCCAGTCCTCCCTGCAGGCAGCGTCCGGCCCCGTTGCCCCCACGGGTGGCGCACCATCCGCACTGTGGCCGGGAAATGCACTGGGAGCACTGGGTGAGCTGGGAGCAGTGGGGAGAGCAGGAGTCTCCTCCGGACAGCAGCCGGCCGCACTGACCCGCCTCACAGCGCAACGGGACAAACGAGGGGCTCATACACTGAGAGAGGGAGAGAGAAGGAGGAGGAAGGGAGAGAAGTATGGAGGGTGAACTACAAAGCGCTGGCTCCAAAGTAGCCATGGGCCTACATGGATATGACATTCTGTCTGAATGAAAACGTTGGCAAAAATGTCTTCGTTTTACATGGTACGGTGCTGCGATTACAATTCTAAAATGTTATTTGGAATGTCTAAGACTTTTTCCTCTGAACACAAACTTTTTTAAACAATGTATAGAATATTTGGAACACATAAATAAGTATGGTAAGCTAAAATAAAATAAGTAACTCAAGTAAAATTTGAGAGGACGAGGACAAGGAAGGAACAGAACTATCTTTTTCTCAAATTTTATCCCTTTTTTTTTTTTCTGTGGAAAATGCACTTCTTAATTGATAATGCTATTGCTGATTAGGCTTCTGATAATTGTCAGCTTCCTGGTTAATTGAACTATCAACGCTGCAACTTAGTTGGTTAGCTGGTGAATGAAAAGAGACACCACACTGTGACTGCGGTTTGGGATGAGCTCCTCGACTGATTAATCTGTTAGATCTAGGATACAGTAATCCCGCTTTTCTTAGAGGTGATCACTAAGATCTAGTATCTTACATTTACGTTTACTACTTTTAGCCATCACTCTTATCAAGAGCAACTTATAATTTCATTCTCGATTACAGTCTCCCTGGAGCAACTTGGGGATAAGGGACTTGCTCAGGGACTCAATGACGGTAGGACACAGCGGGATTTAAACCGGCAACCTCATGGTCCGAAAACAGGGTGTCTTACCGCTAGACCACCACCCACAGACAGTGTCTACTGTATCTACTTGCGATGTAATGATACACCGACCTACATTGATAAATTGATTCAGTGGCACAGAAAACAGGCTGCAGGAATAAAAATGTCAAAATTATATTTCAGTTGCTTTTTGTGATCTGATGTGAAGGTAAGTGATTGTGTTCGATCAGCTTATTATATTGTTTTTATATCCATCACTGGCTCCTGAACTGAATCGAACAGAAAAGATTTCGTAACAGATTTTCTGACACTGACACACTTCGAATTGAATCAATGTAATTCATTGATGAAACTTGTGCTTAACACCTCTAGTGTCTACGGTCGGATGCTTTAAGAATGTTTCCTGCACAACCCTGCACTGATCCCCAGCTGGACAGTGTCTCTGCATGTGCTCTGACCTGCTGGAGTGCCATGCTCCACACACAGTGCTGCCAGCCGCCGTCTGAGCCGCGGGAGCTGAGGCACTGGCTGCAGCTCTTAATCTGATGGCACGGCTCAGGGCAGGGCATCGGGGGAGACGACTCCACCTGCATGGGGGACACGTTCAACAACGCGTAGCTGAAACAAGTCCAGTCATACGTCGGGTTCACGCTCAGGATGCGTCTGGTCTCCCCTGCCAAGAACAAAAACAAGACTGGGGTCAATACACACAGGCTCTTCAGTCATTTTGGGGACAATTCTGGGATGTTTTAACTGAAGGATGGAGGCCCAGATTTAGGCTGTACACCAGGAAGTCATAGGTGTGAACTGTGGTAAATTTACAGGCAAAAGAAATCCATATATATATTACTAGATCTACTGTTTCAAAAGCTTATTGCAGTTATGTTATTATTTTATTAAATAATAACTTAGAAATGCAAAAGATTCTATATTGCATACAGTTTTGTAAAGAATGATATGACGATTACATAAATATATGTCTTTTGTTAATTCAGAACTACAGCTCAAATCTATAATTCCAGAGCTAACTTTATGCCTCATATACTGTTCAAATTATTTGATCAGTTACCTGTAACTTCTTTCATGTACTTCAAATTGCTCCCTCAAAGTTCCAAATAAAATGATACTGGATATATATATACATATATACATACATGTGTGTGTGTGTGTGTGAACACACCACAGCACAGCACACAGTGTACCACTACGAAATAAGACCTCTCTATTTGACCCCTCCATGAAGGAGCAGTGCTTGGGAACAGTACCTTGCTCATGAGTACCTCAGTGGTAGCTTTACTGGTCTGGGACCTGAACAATCAACAAATAGTTTTAACTCACACGGTTCCTCTCCATCTTTAGTAAAAGGTGAAAGGTATAAACGATCTGAAGAGAACAAAAAGCGTTGAGTTGAAACTGAATAAATGACTGTTTTAAATTGAAGTACATGAAAGAAGTATGTTAACATGATTTAAGGATCAAACCATTTTCTACAGGAGGCGCCCCTCACTTCTTTGGCATACTGGCATTGAGACTGCACCGTGTATTTTCACATGGGCAAAACCAAGAGGACCTCTAGATAAAGATGCTGCTTTTGTTAAAAGGAAACTGTGGAAAGAGGGAGGAGCGAAGAGCAGCATGGCTCGATGTAAGCAGCAGCAGCATGTTTAGGTGTAAGATTGAAGAGTTAAACAAGCAGAGCATAGTCATGCACACCCGTGCGTTTAAACTGCCGAGTCCACATGCACTTCCCCGAAGCTGTGCATTTGGGACAGTCGGACGCCTCACAGCTGGTCTCGGTGCAGTTGCTGGACAAGAAGATCTCCCTCTGGTTGATCCTGCAGTCGTGCTCCGACGTGCAGCTGACAGAGCTGCTGATGCACGCACCCTCCGGGCAGTTAGTGCACCACTTACACTGCAGCGCCGGCTGGAAGGAGGGAGAGACAGAGAGCATAAGGAGGTGGAGGAAAGGACAAAAAAAAGGGAGGGGTAGATGGCGTGATGGAGAAAGTGCGAGAGAAATAGAGGGGAGAGAGGAAAGAGAACAGAAGGGAAGGGAGAGGACAGAGGAGGGAGGGAGGGAGATGAAAGAGAGGGGGAGACAGAAGAGAGGGAGGGAGAGGAAAGAGGGAGGGTAAGGAAGGAGAGGGAAGGGAGTTACAGGAAAGAGGAAGGGGTGAAGGAAGGAGACGAAAGAGGGAGGGAAATTGGAGAGGGAAGAATGGAGACCAAGAGACAGAGGCAAGGGGGAGGTCGAGAGAGAGATTAGGAGAGAGGAGCAGGGTATGATAGAGGCACAGAAAACAGAGGGAATGAGAGAGAGCGAGAGAGACAGGGAAGAAGGGAGAGGGAAAGTAAGAGAGAGAAGTGTGGAGAGAGGGAAGGAGGAGAGGGAAAGCGAAGGGATACCAATTTGAGAAAACAGACAGAGGGAAGGATGGAGAGACAGAGGGAAGGAGAGAGAGAGAGAGAGTGAGAGAGAAGAAAAAAATATTAACCCAGTTATTGAGAAAAACTTCTGATTAAGCTTATTAAGACGGTGATTTACTTGTTTCAAATTGAGCCATTTAGTAGTTTTTAAAAAACGGTTAATGTGGCAAAGTTTATGAAGCAATCCATTTAAGACATTCTGCATCATGCTGCATAAACGACTACACGTAGCAGATACTAAATAGGCTACATAAATGACTATGACTATATTCAGCAGATGTGTGATGTCTCAAGTGATGTCACATGTACAAACTCTGTTGCTGAAGCCCCGAAATGCTACCTGAGCAGGGCTGGAGAAGGTTCTGGGGTGTCGCGCCAGACACTCGCTGCAGGTCTTGAGGCGGCGACACTGATCGGGGACGCGGGGGGTCGGGGAGCAGGGAGACTGACCCACTGGACAGCCCAATCTGACCAAACAAAGTAGAGAATGTGAAAGGGGACTAATTTTGACACTGACCAGTATGACGGCTAAAATAAATTGTAACTCAATACCTTATTCACGCCACACAATTCTAAACATGGTCCGTTGCGGTACTGTTCTCACTACAGCACCGCCTTTCAGCGTGACTGATCCGTCTAGTCTACAAAACAATGTTCTCTCCCGAGAAGTACTGCGAGGAACTGTAGCTTGAGGGCAGCTGCATATGTGGTCATAATGGGTGAGTAGCCTGCAAGCTTGTTTGATCTCATTTGTAGTGTTTGTCTTTGCGGTGTTCACACACAGCGATTGTTAACTGATGTAATAGTTAATAAACATGGAGTTGCACCTGATTGAGGGTTTTTGTCAGACACAAAACAAACTTAAAATCATGTAGTGTAAACAAGGCTTTACTTTACACCGCATCAACCCTAGGGATTCCTGCAATATTGGTCAAAAAGTAACTCAATCAACAGGAACGGTCAGACAGGAAAAATTGTGGTTTTGATACTGTGACTTTGTCAAATCAATCAATCAACCTCAATTTCTTTCATTTAAAAGGTTCTCGTTACCTCTCGGCTGTGTCAGAGGACGCGCAGGAGCCTCGGCACCACACGCAGCTGCCCGTGCTGGAGTTGCAGGCCTCGGGGCTGGGCAGCAGGACACAGGGGTCAGAGGGCAGGGAGAGAGTCAACATCCGGCCCAGAGTGACCCCATTAAAGCCACCGGACAGAAAGAGACTTCCTCCCCAAGCGGCCACGGCCAAGGAGATGGAGCGGTTAACGGGCTCACCAACTGAAGACACTGTGAGCAGGAGAGGACAAAGTGATCAGACAGCGACCAAAAATATAACAACTACAAAGAACACCCTAAATGCTGTAAACTGAGATTTACTGAAATTAAAAATGCCATATCAGTACACAGTACGTTTCCGTACATCAATGACCAGCCTATGATGGTGAATGAGAGGCCTCACCTGGCTGGATCCACGTGTTGCAGTTGATCTGATAGAGATAAATACTGTTGCTGTAATCTTCCGCTCCAGTACGGCCTCCAACAATCACCATCGTGTCCTTCAGCAGAGCCGCCGCATGGAAGAAGCGCGAGGGAGGCTGCGGTGGGGAAGCACAACCGTAACTAGCACTACAACTAACATTTAAAAACAATCGATTTTATTAGTTGGTTGTGTTAAAACAGAGAAAGTAAAAGGCATTGACATGTAGCTTCACCTGAACTGCCTATAAATTAGTTGCCAGCTATTTATAATCGATTAAATCATTCATTTGTTTTGACTCCCAAGTTACGCCATGAAACCCTGCCATAAAACAAAGCACTATGTTTCATTTGCTCTCGAGTGCTGCGTCACCTTGTTTCCCCGAGACGGCACCAGTAAGGACCAGGTGAGGTTGGGATAGTATAGGCTGTATAGTTCTCCAGAAGGTTCCACGGTCTCCACGTGGAAGCGGTAGCCTCCAAACACATATACTGCATCTGTCTGCTCGTGGTACACTGCCGAATGCCCGTACAGTCCTACACCAAAAAAAAAAAAATTATGGGAAAAACAAACAATGCCTCACATCAGAAATAGAGGGAGGATTTCGCAGATGGAGGATTTTACCCGTAGGTGGCGTCCCAGTGTGAGGAGCAATGGTCCAGTTGCCCGTCCGGGGGTTAAACTCTAGTAGGTGGTGGTTGAATCCGTTCTCTGGGGAATAGCCTCCGATCAGAAGCACAGAGGAACCTCGGCGCACAGTTAGGGTGTGACCAGCCACAGGGGGCAGCAATGAGCTCTATCAAAACGTCACGAGAAAATTCAATTTAATTTTCATTTATTTAAAAATCTTTAAAAACCTGGCAAGGACGCAAACAACAACACAACAGCAAAGACGTAAATAGTTTTCAGAATGTTTCCCAAAGCCCTTCGATAACTGACAAAAAACCTTTAACTTCTACTTAATAATTTAGGAGACATTTTTATAACTTGTTATCTGAGTTTCACTTAGACAATCATATACAGAGTCAGATTAAATCTTATTGGTTACACATCCAGTGTTATTGTTTCACACTTGATCGCATTATTGCTGTCACCTCCTTTCCCTTATGTAAGTGTTTATGGCAGCATTTAAGGTCGTAGCGATGGCTAATTAATCGAAAATGAATCAAAAGCAGCATTCGGAACCTATAATGGATGTAATCTTTTTTTATTATTGGTCATTTTGATTATTTTTGAAAATCTGCTAAAAGCTTTTAAAAAATTCAGTAAATGCTTTCCCCAGTGAGTTTATGTACAGTCCAGCACAGTATTAAAACCTACTACCATGTTGTGTCACGTGACTCTACCTCATCCAGTCTGCCACTATATCGGAGTGTGTCTCCTTTGATTATTTGATCACTTTTATTTTTAAAAAATATCCCAGCTTTAAAAGTTGAGCGTATTTTCAGTACAAACCTTGTCAGTGAACTATTAGGGCAAAAAACTAACCAGGAAAACAATTATTCATTAATCAGTATAAAGTGAAATGTTCAGTTAATCTTGATACTGACTTATCAAGATTAGTCATATTGCTCTGCCCTCGTTGCCAGCCTGATTCATGTTGTTTTTTTGTTTCGCTATATTGTCTACCACTATTGTCTACCATGTGTGATTCAAATTGCCCCTGTGAAGAATCTGTGTTAGCTGTTGCTTTACTTAGGCTTTGTTTCTGGTTTTGGTCTAAGCAGCCAGAGTAAGCAAAGGTCAACAAAAACTCCCTACACATGTTGCATAAGAGCCAAAAGACACTTGCAATCGGGTGCTGCCAATCGCTAAGGGTCTGAGTGTCCCTCACCTTAAACTCTCTCCACACCAGACTGCTGAGATTGAGGCCCCATGTGTCACTAGCCACACCGTTCTGTGTGACTCCGCCCACCACCAGCATCACATGGTGATTGGCTGCCTGAGCACCGGACTCTTCATGGGTGAACACCACGGCGGAGGCGTGGTGGTAGCGTGGCGTGGGAGTGGAACCTTCCTCCACGGAGCTGGTCAGCATCTGAGTCCAGCGTTGCTCAACGACAAAGTACCTGAAGCAAACAACCCAATGCATACAATCAGTCAGTCGTGAAGCCTATAGACCAACACAACATCTATAATTAAAAAATATAACACATTCTATTTTTGAAAACCTTACCTGTACACATTTCCCAGAATCCCCTCTGACAGTGAGAGCCCTCCATACATCCAGAGCGTGCCCTGAGGACCAGGAACCAGCGAGTGGCCCATCCTGTGCAGGAACCTGTGAGACGGATTCTACAAACAGGAAGCAGCAAGGGAATAAGAGAATGAGAAGAAAACAAGAAAAATAACAATGAAAAAAAATGATAGGATGACCAGTTCTACTGTCATTTTCCTAGATTTTAGACATACAGTATGAGTAATAAATGAACTACTAAGGCTTAGTACAAGTCACACTTAGGGCTGTGTAGTATAATATTTGTTTTCAAAGGCGGTAGCAATGGGTTCAGATATTGACTAAATAATTAAACATATTCCCCTGGTTCTGCTTAAGAGCTTCTTCTCTCATCAAATACCAAACTACTTCTGTGGCAACTTCTAAAAGGTCTCACCACTGTGAGCTGGGTATCCAGCAGAGTCTCCCACACAAGGCTGTTTGGGTCCAAGACAGAGGAACAGTCAGATCCAGCCCAACCAATCGTGCAAACACACACTCCCAGAGTCTGCAAGAAATGTAAAGAAAAAAGAAAAAAAAAAAAAAATCACACAGTGTCAGATAAGCTGGGATTCTTCCACACAGAATTAAGTATGAACTGGAATTTGTGAAGAGCTTTGAATAATCTACAGGGCAAAAGTTGTATTTGTGCTTCATTTGATTTTCTCTATTGGCTGTGTTAAACACAATAATAAAATTAAAACGGTTCCATGACCACATTTAACATGCACACTTATATCACAGAGTACACCTAATAAATGCATTTGTAATTTTTACTATTAAAGAAATTTCTTTAATATGAATGTCCAGAAAAAATCTTGTATGGTCTTGTCTTGTGTCTGGTATTTGTTCTGAAATAATCAGTGAGATTTGCGATCTCTAGCAAGCAACAGTCTTTGTTCTCCTGAAATAAAATGCCAAATACCAGAGAGGCTGCATCTCTTACCATGTTACACATTCCTCTGCCCTCCCGAGTCCCACAATCCCCCGGACACACAGGACGGTCACACAACGGTCCGCCATAACTACGGGGGCAGCGGCAGATTCCTTTGTGGCACTTGGCGCGACCCTGGCATCCGGAAGTGCCGTCGGCTGTGGACCCCGAACTTCCTTCAGCGCAGCGCCGCACCCAGAAGGAGGCGTTAAAGCCCTGGGGCTGAGCTGAGGAAACATTGGCCTCGAAGTAGACCGAGATCACGCCTGAGAAGAGCAGCAAAGATGAGAACTCTCAAGTGTTCACTCACATTTCACATGTGTGTCATTAACAGCATTCATTCAATACTATCTGTAATGTCATCAATCAGAGAGAAAATTAGAGCGATGAGATATTTACAGAACAGCAAAATCACAATTAGTTCATCGAGTGTCTTCTAGCTCCACAGCTGGAGATTGTGGATCACATTGGCTGATATTTGTGACCCTCCACGGCAAAACCAGTCGCTTGTTGCAAATTTTCAAAATTGAGTTATTATGTTTATGTTTTCATGAAAGGGCATAAATCAAGCTTCAAAACGATACCTATATCGAATGAATCGGTCGACATATGACTGAGATATCAACATTCAAAGGAGTCGGGTTTCTCCTGTCACGCCAAGTGAGAAACGGAGAAATCTGCCTTTGAAGTTGACTATCGCCGTAGCACTCACAGACGCTTGGTGCGGTCGCGACTACATTTGTATTTACGGTAGCCTACGCTGCATTCACAGCCACACGGATAGCCTTCCTGCGTTAGGTTAACTGAACTCGGGAGACGAAGATGGATTCCAGAGAAATATCTTCACGCTAGTCAGCGAGTGGATTTAGCGTAAATATTGAAGTAGAGCGGTCAAAACAGAAACTTTTAAAAAAAAAAAAAAAAAAAAAAAAACACCTCAAGAAAGTCACGTTTTTAGGATGGAAAGGGTAAGTTTTTCAGCAAAATTTATTCACAACAGTACAGTATAGACCTTCCACTGTTTCAAAACACTAAAAACAAAAAATCCAAAATTTTACCCCACACAACATAAACGGTCGTTTTTCTCAGAAACCTCCGTTGCGACAAGCGACTGGTTTTGCCGTGCAGAGTCACATATCATTAACAGCTTTTAAAACCTCATCTCAATCTTAATATTGTCTTTAAAATACTATATTGAAGTCTGCTGCTTCAGGTGTTAGCAAGTTAACATGTATTACTATAATGCTAGGTAGGCCAGCCGGTCTAGATCCACTCTGGTACAAGCACCGTTCTGTGTTTGAATACATTGCGTAAGATAACTGACCAACGGCTAGAAAATTGCATTCCATGCAAACTGTCTTCCTTGCAATTCATTTTGTTGCATTCAGCTGTTCAAAACTAAAACTAAAAATGGACTAATACAGCGACCCTTTATTATTTCATCATCCTGTAAACTTCACAGCCCTGAAAAAAATGCAGAACTCGTTACCAGACGTGGCCTCGACCGTGATCGACCGGTTCCGAGTCGTTCCACAAAACGCTCCGATCAAGTTGTGTTCCGAGTGCATCACACCGTTGCTGTGGAATCGTGGCAAGCCGTCAAACACGTAAACGTACGAGTTCTGCACGAGGGAAAGAGCACAAAAAAGACGCATTTTCTCATTTAATGGAAGTTCTGAAAAAGACTACCTGATGTAGGGTCGGACAATATCAGATCAGTATCATGATTAACCAAACATTTCACCTCAATCACCATTATTGAACAATCATTTTTGTGGTGAGGTTTTTTTGCAAATATGAGCTTGACTAAGTAAATGAAATCATTCATAACTCTTGAAGGACAAACTAACAAAGGTAGTGGCAGATGAGACACTGGGGAAAATATTAACCTCCTTTTATAAGCATTAACAGAATTTTTATCTGAAATAATCATTAAGGGCAAGATTACGCTGATTAGAGGTCCTGAACATCTGGTTCGATTATTTTGCTGATTAACTGCCCCGCACTGTTGCTTGGTCTCATCTTGTCTCACTGTATAATATAGCTGAGATGACAACATTTTCTCTGACTGACTGATGTTCTCCCAGACTCACAGTGCATTGGGTGTAGGAGTCCGGATGCAGGGTCAGTGCCACAGGTGGGCACAGCTGGCCCGGCAGGCATGGCACCAGGTCCTGAGAAACAGAGAGGACCCACAGGCAGTGTGAGAGCCCACCCTGACCCCCTGTCTCGCCGCGCCAGCCCAGAGACGATGACAGTGGCTGAGCCGAACCGGACGAAGAAGACAAGACCACTGAGCGGCCCTGACACTGCCTAAAACACGTGCCATTGTTCCTGAGAGAGACAGAAGAACAACAATCTTAACACAGTTGAATGAAATCTGAAACCTGTGTTCGTGTTTATAAAACAGGAGTGGACAGTGAAAGTGTTTGAATTAGAGCTGGATGAGATTACAGTGATTAATCATTTCTACTTCACATCTAAAACGCACAGTGATTTAAATGTAAAATACATTTTAATTAGTTCATTGTATATTTATAACTTTGGTAGTTTATGACGAATTAATTTGTATCATACTAAGTGTTAGGCCTTAAAAGATTTTGAGTGAGTCGAGTAACTTAAGCAAAAACAGTAATTTGCCATTAAAGCTTTCCTTTTTCCTACAACTATAGTTCAGTGTTTCCCTTGGGCATTATTAGACACGCAACATGCAGTGCTACAACTGCTCATACGCTGCTAATGCGCTCTAGTTTTGGTGTTGATGTGACGCCATAGGGCCATTCTTCTAGCTATGCTATTGCACAAGAGCGAATCTCACCAGAGTGTGGTGTATTGGTGCACTCTATTGGAAAGCGGTAGTATTGCGCAGGTAGAAAGGAAGGAAAACGTTTCACTCCGTCTTCAAAAAAAACAAACGTTTCAATTCGTCGGCGACTATTTTTATTGTCGACTTTTGTCGACAACGAATAATCGTTGCACCCCTAGCTAATACACACTCGCACACACATACACACACAAAGGAACTAGTCCATTCGAACTTGTCCATTTTGGGGAGGCAAAGCACACTAACACCGGTCTAATAACTATGCACAAAAACTGTGTGACTAACAGTTTATACAAAGCAAAAAAGAAAACAGATACAAGGAAAATGCAAAACAAACACCTGAAAACAAAGCACAAAAGCCTGACAGCGGTCAGCACTCTCACCTCGGGTCTCCGTAGTAGCCCGGCAGGCAGAACTGGCAGTGAGGGCCGTGTGTGTTGTGTGTGCAGTAGCACTGGCCCGTCTGGTTGTGACAGTAGCCCTGCAGCGGGTCTCCGTGGCCATTACACTGACATGGCACACAGCCGTCCCCTTTGGCCAGCGCTGAGCCGAAGCTGCCCGGCCGGCAGAACTCACAGTGAGGCCCTGTCGTCCAGTCTAGCGGCATAGAACAGAGACACTCTTATCCAGAGCTAGGGCTCATATCAATCTTACCATTCATTGAACATTTTACATCAGTTATGACTACTGAACAATCATTTCTGGTTCTGGTTTTGTTTGCCCTCATAGTTCACTGAAACACTTTTTGTACTAGGGATGCAACGGTACAGTGTGCCCACAGTTCGGTACATATTGTGGTTTTTGGGCCACGGTATGGGTACAGCTTTGGTACATTAATGTTATTTTAGCTCTACCATCCAGTAGGTTTTTGCCTGCTCTATTTCTGGGGCTGAAACAATTATTCAATTAACTCAAATAATTTGTTTACAAAAAATGGTCAAGGCAATGTTTTTTTAGAATCGAAGCATTGTTTAATTCTTTTCACTTGCTATAGCATGCTCAGCTTGTGTTTCACACGGACACTTATTACTGACGCACAACGTTTTCAGTTCCGCAATCAAGGCAAGATCTGATCCCTCTGTATGTGAAAAGATTTGTGAGATGTTCCGTTCACAAAAACAGAAATAAATGTGTAAAACTGCATAAATTACATTTTGTAAACACGCACTTGCGGGCGCACGTGAGCGACATTACTCGCTAAAATGTTAAAATCTCCCCTCTTCATTATTTATTATGGAACGTCCGTCCGTCGCTTTATTGTGGCGTGGTTCTGAATGGTGTGCGGGAGATTGTGGGAAATAGAGTTCTCTCCCAGAAACGCCAAAAGCAGCTCATTTTTTAGTCCAAACGGCTTCAAAATTATCCAAAACGTGTAGCTTTAAAAGCAGTTTTGATCCAATTTGGGCTCCTTTTGGGCTATGAGATGAGCTGCTTTCGGCACTTCTGGGAGAGAACTACTCAGCACCACGTCACAATAATGGAATAAACACAACAAAATACCAATAAATGGCTGTATTGTCAGTAGAACACTGGTTGCTGTTGTTTTTCAGCTAAAATATAAGTTTAGTCTGGAATAAAGGGGAGATTTGACTGAACTGGAGCGTTTTAGCGAGAACCGCAAGCACTCAAACACACTCCGCACGTGTTTACACAGCTGACCCGCGAGCCTGCGTAATCACCATTTAATACATTCTTGATGTGCACACACCTTGCATTTTAATTGTCATGGATCTGCTTTTATCGAAATCCGGCAATCGGAGTCCAATGGGTGGAAATCCGTCATAGCAGCGGGGGACTTTAATCCCAGAAAAATCCCATGTTTTAAAAATGATAGTTTTTACCGAACGCGGCGTACTGAAGGGTTCGGTAAAATATCAAAAACGTTGCATCCATAGTTTGTACTATAAATATGCTGAACTGCTGAAGATGTTGCTGAACGAAAGAGTATATATCTGTGTAGAAATACACACAGACTGGACGGGGCAGAGTCATGTGACAACCAACACAGTAGGATGTATTTTAAGTGGACAGTCGATGAGCAGAATGAACAAAAATGTAAAAATAAATTTGATAAAAAAACTTGATCTCATGAGGAAAGGAAGACCAAGAGTTAGCATTGCTGCAGTTCATTAATCACAGATTTAAGATAGCAGACACATCTCAAAATCAAATGTCGGAGGAGACAGCGTGAGTCAGGCCTTCGGAGTGGAATTGCTACAAAGAAGCCACTACTGTGGAAGAACAAGAACAGTTGTGTGGGCCAAGAACACAATGGTTCTCTTACATGTCAGAAACAATTAAGTGTGCAACAACTACGGCTAAATAATAAAAACTGTGTCCCACAAGTCAGCTCACATTGCGTAACTCGCAACAGATGTTCAGATCAGAAGTCTGGAAAAAACCTGCTAAAAATCATGCAGTGTGAGTCTGCTCACCCTGGCACTGGTCACAGATGCCTGGCGCAGTGATGCAGGTGCTGTGGAAGTTACAGCCGCAGTCGACGTCACACTCCACTCCGCTCAGCACTAATGTAGCTGGGTCTGACGTCCAGCCTAGGGAGCACTCACACTCGAACCGAGGACTGCCGCTGCACTGGCCTTCACGACACTCGTTATAGCACCTACACAGCAGAGAGAGAGCCTTCAGCAACCAACACGATGCAGCAAACACAAGCCCAAGTCTTCATTCAGAGACAAACAGAAATGCTTTACCAATTTCCTTTTAGGTTTACCTGATGTGAGCAGTCTGCAAAATGCAAAAATGGTCCAAAAATTCCATGTATATTTCTGGGTCGACTCTACTCTTGCAAACTCCAACCTGGACCTTACAATTCTGGTTGGTTTACTTGGTAAATATGAATTTCCGATGATCCATGACAGCTAATTTAAAATCAACTCTGTTGTCATGTTTTTTTGTAACTAAAACTTAACTGGTTTTTCAAATGATACACACAATAATCGGAAACAAAAACAAGCAGCTGTACCAGTAACACACAAGAATCAACCACACAACTCAAGACATTAGCTTTCCGTATCCCTGGTGGTGTCTGCGTGAAGGGAGTTATAGGCAGTCTATTTTGTCCATTTTTCCACAAAAGAGGTTTGCTGAATCCTTACTACGTAAGTCTTTCCAGTTCGAATATCTCTTCTACAATGTCCGTCCAGTTATCCAGAGTAGGAGGCTCTTCTTTACACCATCTCCTGGTGACTCACTTTTTAGCCACTGCTAGTAAAATTTGTATGTGTCATTACCAGAAACCTCTTTTTTCAAATTTGTGACTCTACACGGCAAAACCAGTCGCTTGTCGCAAATTTAATTAAATGATTCTTTCCATTTACACAGTTTTCACAGAAACAGAACTCTTTAAAGGAATAAGTCAGCCCAAAATCCATTTAAGAACACTTAATTTCCAGAAGATTGTTAGATTACTCCAGACTTGTCTAACAGTAAAGTATTTTGAGAACAGTAATAAAACTTTAAGAAGCTAACAGTCTAAACATCATGGGAAACGTCAAAATTTATACTTGCACCAAAAACCAATATCAAGATGCTCTACATCCCTAACCGACTTTAGGCAAAATTAGGCAAAGTCACAGAAAGTCACATGAAGACAAGACTGAAATGGTAATTTAGTTAATTTTATTTGAGTTGTTCTCTTGCGTTATTACAAGTTTCTTTTGAAGAAATGCAACAGTATGAAATGTCTTATTTGAATATACCTATAGGCCATAATTGAGTCACAACTCACGTCTGATTACAGTGATGCTCCCCGTCCCCGGTGAAACCCCTCTCACAGTGGCACTCGTATGAGGTGGGGGTGTTGACGCAGGTGGCCGAGGCGTGGCATGTGTGCAGGCCCAGGCGACACTCCTCCACGTCGGGGCAGGACGGGTACGACCACACCGCATCTCCGTCCCCCTCCACCCCCTCCAGCAGCTCCAGCTCCAGCTCCAGCTCCATCGGCCGCGGAGGTGACAAGGTTTGGGGCTCAGGGCTGACGGGGGGGGGGAGACAGAGAGGACTCTTTCACATTCTTTACACCTTATGCTAATAAATAATACAGGACTATGATGATAACATCAATAACAGAATTATTTAACACAATGACGTTGCTTTTAACTTGTTTTTAAATTTGTGTATCATGCAGGGGCTCGTTTAATCCATTTTTGTTGAGCCTTTCTAAGACCTTTCTTTCAGGCTTTCTTTTAGCAGTGAATATTGACTATAATTTGAATATGAATAAACTGCTTTTCACAATGTGTTCGCCAAATTTATTAAGCACAGCTGACTTTCATTACAAAGAGAATGATGTACTGACCCCCCATGCACTGCGCAGCCGCTGTATTTAAACTAATATGTGAGAATGAATCGGTGCTGAGGAGAATTTGAAATGGTCTTTGGCTCTGGTTGTTACTTACCTGGTGGACTTGACGTCATTAACAGCCACAGTGCAGTTCGTTACAGAGGGGTCGATCATCCCTCCCCAGTCTCCCTTCAGACACCTGACAGCAACGCAGAGGAGGAGGCAAAGTGGATCAAGAGTGCTTCATATTTCATATTCACATTTCAAGAGCTATGCATTGTGTAATCAACACTTCTCTAAGGCCATGTCCACGCGGGTACACGGGTATTTCTGAAAACGGAGATTTTCCGTTTTCTTTTCTTTTTCTTTTTTTAAATCGCGTCCACATGAGCACGTTTTCAAAAATATCTCCGTCCACACGCAAAAAACGCTGTCAAAAGCATGCCTTCCATTGCAGATGAAAACCTAATGTAGACACGGCGCGTACTGTGATGTCATAGGAGTGGCGCACAGTGTGACGCGAAACGGTCCGTTTTCCAAAATCTTCGTTTTTCTTGTCCACCCCTAAACGCAGAACGGAGTTTTCAAAAATCGCCACTTTGGCCAGAGTTTTCCCAAAACCTCCGTTTTCACTGACCCAAAGCGCTGTTTACGTGTGGACGAAAGGCCAAAACGCATAGAAAAACCTCCGTTTTCAGAAATACCCCTGTACGTGTGGACATGGGCTGAATGTCACAATTGATGCATTAGAACTAATCAACAGAACACAGCACAACATGAGACGTGAATTAATGCACCATAAGAATGGTTCTCTGCATGTATAACAGTCACTCCAGGTTTGGATTCATGAGCACTTGTTCCCAACGTGAGAGCGCAATAAGACAAAGGTGTGGGGCAATTTTGAGAAAATGTATTTGAAAGCAATTAACGCTGTTATACAGCTCAAATTTAAGCCTCATGGTGAAAGTCACTTTTTATAACACCATAGTAAAGGTGATTTGCCATATTACTCCGTTCATATTATTTTGCTTTGTTCAATAAGAATTCCCAGTTTTAAATGAATTACAGTGTTGAAAATAAAGGAGTTTGGAAGCAAATGGTATGTGTATGTGAGTGTCAGAGTGGGAGGCCACAAGAATATTCTTATTTCCAAAAAGGGAAAAGCAGAAAATGAGACACTGATGTCTTTATTAGTCTAAAAAATATGACAGTCAACTTGTATGAGAGAGGGAAGGATGAGGTGGTACCTGCCAATAGTGGGGTTGCTGTAATCTCCACACCAGCCACACTGAAACGTCTGCAGGCATTCTGTACACGTGGTCAGAGCTGAGCACTGCTTACACTGAGGAACCGAGTGGACACTGCAGAAGAAGAAATGCAAAATAAAATTTCCAATATTAGTTCAATAATGAGACGGGACACTTCTTACGTGTGTACCTGGTGGCAATAACAATAACCTGGTGTCGCCTCAGGCTTGCTTGTTGGGGGGTTTAGGCCGGTTATATGTAAAGTGCTTTGTGACAATGACTGTTGTTAAGAGCGCTATATAAATAAATTTGAATTAAATTGAATTAAATGTATATTCCACGTTTTACAACACTAGTCAAAGTAAACTTTGTCATCTCTGCTATATACTGTACAGATATAAAGAGACAAGATGACGTGCGTTATGTTTGCCGTTTTGTTCATGTGTCTAAGTAGTAGGAAGTGTGGGGTCTTACCTGTCGTACCAGTCTCGGCACTCTCCATAGGGGAACTTGGTGAGGTAGGCAGCGAAGTAGAAGCAGGTTTGAGCCGACTCGCACCACGCACACTGACTGGAGTTGGCCAGACACTCGCTACACGTCAGCCTCCTGTTACACACAAACATATTCCATGACGAACGCACATTTTTCATCATAATTCATGAATATATTCTTTGATGATCGCACAAGGTATTTGGTGCAGACTGTAGCTCGGTCTGAACTATTCTAGATTCTTGCAAAAAGGCATTCAAGAGACGTAAACATTTCAACACTCCTGAGGTCACACATGACAGAGAAGCAAACAAGCTTTTTTAAGTAAGAGAAGGTCATTACAATGTCACCGTGTTGTTAGCAGTCAAAGTCATTCATAAACGCGTCATTCTAAATACAGTTCTCTGTCATTTCTTATTGATTCAACTGCGTTAAAACATTAGAAAACAAGGACTTATACTGGAAGATATGATGTGAACAGTTCTGGTTTTATTTGTATTTTTCCCCGATTTGTTTTGTAATGTATTGTATGGGAAAACAGGTATCCTGAGGAGGCATAGCTCTAAAGGTCTATAAGAAAAAAAAAACTGCCAGCAGCCGACTTTATTTATTTATTCCTACATTAGCCACATGCGAGAGAGGCCTCTATGTCTGACCAGTCAATACGGTACCTCAAGAGAAGGAGAACCAAATCTACAGTTCAGTTTGTAGTGAAATCAAACAGTTTTTATACTGATCTAGACTCAGATTCTGTTTTTTTTAATTCGGGAATAAACAAGACCGTGATCAAAAACGTAACATCATCATGGGCGGCGTAAAAGCACAGATCAATACAGGTGGTCACTCCGCTCTTACTCACTGGTTACAGACTTTAGGACAACCTCCTGGGTCCCGTATGGAGCCTTCCATCCTCCCGCGCCGGCTGCACAGGTAATCACCTTTCTTACCCAAGTTGATTTGCCACTCGCAGTACGGATCCTAAACGAGGCCACAACACAAGCTCAGAACACACAGCCCCATTTGGTGAGCCACTAAAGCTTTAGAGTACGGCTAGCATGGTTTGTATGGCACCTGAGTGCAGGCGGCACAGTCTCTGTACTCCTCGCAGAGTGTGCAGTGCTGGGGGTTGAGCAGCAGGTAGCGTTCTCCCCCCTGTTGCTCCAGGCAGGGCTCGTGGGTGACATTGGCACGCAGAGCACACAGGTTGGTGGTGGGACACCAGCCGCAGGACTGATCGGACAGGCAGGCCAAGCAGGAACGGTACTCGGAGCAGGAATCGGAGCGATAGGGTTCCAGGAACAGGAAGGAGATCTCCTGAAAAGGAGGAACAAGGAAGATGGTGACAACTTCACAACCGTTTATGCCTCTGGTCTTCAGGTCCTTATTAATCTGACACGAGTTCTTACACTTCCTCCAGGCACGGCAGTGCGGTTCCAAGTGAGCGCCATCTCGCTGGTTTGGCCTGAGGCTGAGTTGTTGAGGTAGCCCTCCGCCTGGATCAGGTAGCGGTTCCCGCGCGTCAGGTTCTGGAAGAGGCGTGAGCCATCGGGCCGAGACAGCAGGCGACTCTCCTTCTCCTCTTGTGCTGACCAGCGCCCCAGCACATCAGTCTGTGGACACCAAAGGGTTGCAGATAATTACAAATTAAAGTGAGTGATCATTTATGACCCTCCACGGCAAAACCAGTCGCTTGACGCAACGGAGGTTTCCGAGAAAAACGACCGTTTATGTTGCGTGGGGAAAATTTTTGAATTTTTTGTTTTTAGTGTTTTGAAACAGTGGAAGGTCTATACTGTACTGTTGTGAATAAATTTCGCTGAAAAACTTACCCTTTCCATCCTAAAAACGTGACTTTCTTGAGGTGAGGAATTCAATTCCAGCAGAATGTTAAAAGTTTCTGTTTTGACCGCTCTACTTCAATATTTACGATAAATCCACTGGTTGACTAGCGTGAAGATATTTCTCTGGAATCCATCTTCGTCTCCCGAGTTCAGTTAACCTAACGCAGGTAGGCTATCCGTGTGGCTGTGAATGCAGCGTAGGCTACCGTAAATACAAACATAGCCGCTACCGCACCAAGCGTCTGTGAGTGCTACGTCGATAGTCAACTTCAAAGGCAGATTTCTCCGTTTCTCACTTAGCGTGACAGGAGAAACCCGACTCCTTTGAATGTTGATATTTCAGTCATATGTCGTCCGATTCATTCGATATAGGTATCGTTTTGAAGGTTGATTTATGCCCTTTCATGGCAATAACTCAATTTTGAAAATTTGTGACAAGCGACTTGTTTTGCCGTGGAGGGTCATATTTGTGATTGGATAGAATATATCAGCATTGGCAAGACAGTAAGAGATGATGGACAACTCAGTTATAGTTGTAAAGTTATAACAATCTGAATGCATATTTCATATGAAGTACCATGCACTACTGCTTATAATAACTGCTACCACTGATAGGTCTGTCAGCTTTCTCTAAACAAAAATGGCAATTTTGGTCCTCAAACATTCGAGTGAATGGAAAATCTCCAGAAAAGTGAAAACGTGTTTGTTTTAAGGGAAAATTACACCTATTGTCTGTAGGTGTGTCCTCTCACCAGCTGTAGGGAGTTGGGTCCTGCACCCATCTGGGCAGTGAAGTGGAGCTTCTGCACCCGAGCCCACATGGCCACGGTCTCCTGTGGCGGAGGAGCGGGAGGCGGAGCACCCCACAGTGGGTGGATAAAACCCCGAAACTGCAGAGTCACGTCCATCTCCGTGGAGGGGTTCAGGATGATAGAGGTGCTTCTCAGAATGGACACCTGCGGAGGAGAGAGAGGCAAAGAGTTGCACAAAGACAAATGGACATAATGAACGTAGAAAGGACTGGAATAAAAAAAAAGGACAGAACAGAAAGAAAAAAAAATAAATACGGGTATTAGTACAACAAAAACACACAAAGAAAAACAAAAAATAGGGCTGGGTAATTTACAAACCAGCGGTATTACACTTGCTGCATCACATTCTGAACCAGCGATTTGACAGGTTCCCAAGACAAGGGTCACATCCTAAACAGCTTACTACTGCACTGCATAATAGCAGCCACTACGTGGCACCAGATAGCACTGTTACAAAATTTAAAAAAGGATTAAGTAAGTAACATCCAAATAAATTTGCACAGTAGTGCGAGTGCGAGTGCAAGTCTGAGTAGTTCCTTTAACCAGAATGCTAATGATTATACTGTTGGTTTGGGTCATCAACTAGCTATCTGAGCAACTTGCAAGTTAGCATGTGTTACTAGCATGCTAGACAGTTCAGTAGGATTATACAAATGGTGCCTTACTGGCATTTCCTTACGAGGCATTTCCTTACGAGGCATTTCCTTCAGCATCTGCCTGATTAATATAATACTAGGACACAATCTTATAGCATTCCATCTAATGTTAGTGATATTTAACAATATTCTGGTTAAACAAATGATACTCTCTGTTTTACTTAAAAAGCAGAACACCCCACCCTTCAACCGCACACTAGCGAGCTGCTTAGCGTTTCAGATTTTTTAGGGTTGAGCTGTAGGTTAGCAGTGGCTGACTGAAACCGTGTTCTGGTGACCATATGATTGTGGTTCCGCTGTTCAAATCCCACAACCGAACCTCTGAGCAAAACCCTTAAAACCGTTGTCGTTCCAGGGAGTAAACAGGTAATGGAATTCACGTTGGGTTTTCCTATGGAGATATTATTATCCACTAGTTCTCTAAATCACACAGCCCTATAAAATGACAAAGAAAAAAAATACAGAGATCACCAAAAAGCAAAGTCCCCAAAGACATGGGTCCAGAGAAAGTGAGCCTGCGTGGGAGTGAAAGGGTAAGGGTCAGGAAGGCGGGGTTGTGTGAGTCCTAACGTACCTTGTCAGGCTGCGAGTGGTTGCGCGGATGCTGGAAGGTGAGCAGGTGCAGTCCTGGGACATAGTTCTCGGTGCGACAGAAGGCAAGGGAGGTCAGGAAACGTGTCCTCTCCCCCCACCAGCCGTACGCCCCCGAGATCTGGTCCACGCGGCATGCACTGCGCTCTGCCAGGGGTTAGAGTTCACACTTTAAAACAAACCCCAATTGTTCCGAGAATTGGCCAAAAACAGGAAATACAACAAAGACTTTCTTTTGAGATAACACTTAATTTGAGAGTACACTTAAGATTGGTTCGTACTTCAAACTTACTCAAAAATTTACCAAAAATGTAGTTGTTTTTTTTAGAAAGGTTCGCAATTGATGGAAACGACCTGGATGTATTAGAGGGCCAGTCCCAATAAGAGCTGGTCTAATGCTCTAAACACAATGCTTCCTTCCTCATGTCCTGCATCACAAGAAACGCCTGACTTCCCTTTATTGAAGGAAAGGAGGTTATTACGGCTGCCGCTAACATATCTTTCTACCAATTAATATATTATATATTTAGTAAATTAGTATATGTCAATACATGTTATCACTATTGAAAAATTGATATTCAGCAGGTTTCTTAAACATACAGCTTTATTTTAACTGAACACAACTGTCCATTTAAATGTTACCTGCTGCATTTCCGCCAAAGACATGAACTTAAAGTAACTGAAGAAAAGGGCGAAAAAACTAGTAAGGGTCAACAAGCCCAACACACAAGAAGAGATTTCACCATATTTTTGGTTTTAATGGGAATTTACAGCAGCAGCTACAAAGACAAACAACATTAAACGTTTCTCATGGCAATAATTTAGGAAGGTTTTATCTTGATAGTGGCTCCAGAACAGTGCCTGTGTGCACAATGAACAAAATCCCTTTTAGTTTTTCAAGTATTCCTATGTTTTAGATGTGATTAAAAAAACAGAAAGAGGTTTCTCCACAACAAAATGCGTAATTTCATTTGAAGTGCGAACCAACCTTTACAGTAAAAAAAAATCGAGGCATTTCCGAGATACACTATCCCAGTTTATATTAATAATTATCTCTAAAATCATTTTTACAAAATGTGTAAACACAGAACGCTAAGCAAGTCACTATTTCACAGCGGCAGGAATGAGTGCAGTTCGTGAAACAGTGGCTTGCTCCAAAATCTGTGGTTGCACATCAACGTGGACAATGTCTTGCTGCTTGTTTCTGCTGCCCACTCCGTACCTGAGACTGGCAGACAGGAATCGTTCTGCACACACCAGCCAAAGTCTCCGGGGGCACGGGGCAGCGAGTTGGGCACACCGCTGAACACCAAGCAGGCCTGGCAGTCGGAGAGGAAGCGCGCCAAACCCAAACAGCCGGTGCTGCCGCACTGCGGACAGACGGCAAGTCAAATGGCAGAACAAAAGTGGAAAGAACCGAGACAGAATACCTGGTGTTAGGACTAACACTACTTCGGTCTACATTAATAAATCTGGATAAGGATGTTTTTATTCGATGATCGTTAAACCTTGTTCCAATTTTTTGAGCCACTGGGCCATTCTTAAGATGAAACTGTTCTCGAGAAAGTCGTACAGTTATAGTTTTTACTATAATATTGTGTCTTAACTTTCTTGTGAACAAATGCTTTAACGCTACATTAGAGAGACTGTTCAGAACTGGCTAAGCAGAGGAAAAAGTCAGGACTCTTACCGGGTCGCTTGGCTGGTACTCTCGACATCGACCCTCACACCAGCTGCACTCTGGGTTTTTAAGGCAGAGGCTCTCGTCTGGCGCCTCAGCACACACCGCATCCTGGCACACAGAACAACGAAGTTCACGGTAGGTCAAAAATATACCATCTATAACATACCATATATAAAAATCTCCATCTGACTTCATTCTGCTCATTGTACTATGTTCAAAGAAAAAATTGTCAACATCACACAAATGCCAAAAACCATAAATATACCACTAAAAGTACATTCTCTCATACAGTATCATAGTGTAAATATCTTATGAAGCCATTTCAATTTTACATTTAAGATCAAACTGTGTGTATTCAACATTACCGTACATAGTGGTACATAACAGGCTCTGTTACAGATGATCTGAGGTAGATGTGTACATTTGGTATTGTTATAGTTTTTGTTTAGGGTGTCACTCAAATGAGATAAACATTTTAATATTAAACTTTTTTTTGTGTAAAAGGCAACTCCAAAACCATTATTGTAGGCTGAGTATGCATCCAAATTGTCTTTCCTTCTACTTCTACTTTAAAGTCTATATTTTATGTTATATTCTATTTATATATTGTTTATTCTATGTGCCTTATTGTTAATTGTTCTTGTTGTTTGCACTGTTAAAACTGGAGCCACGTCGGCTCGTCTCTTTGGAAACTTGTACAGCATATAGCAGAGATGACAAAAAAGTTTACTTTGAAGAGATATTCAGGCTCTCAAGATAAAATAAATGTATTTTTCTACAAGTAGTAACTCAGTTCTTCCTTAATAACTTCATTTCTTATAGAGCAGCGGGACTCACTCTGTCTCCAGGGTCACTGCTGACAAACAGAGGGACTTTGTATGCCACCAGGTCACCGAGGGCGACCCCGCTGTAACCGCCGGCGACCAGTAGCACGCGGCCGTCCATCACGGCAGCAACGTGAGCATAACGGCCTCTCACATCCACGTTTCCTATTGGAGGATAAACGGAAACTTGTCAGTCGATTTAATTGATTGCATTTCGTATCAAGGTGGTTTTATTGAGACATTTAATAACGATGTGTTGTCCTGCTGTTACTTTCTCACTGTTCATAGCACGTCTGCACCTCAATTTTACTCTATTTTTCCCTCTCCCATCCCTCTCTCCTAAAATTCACTGTCCCTCCCCTTTCCTTCATTACAAGTCTTAACCTCTTATCAAGCACCAGCCCCCAATTTTGTCTTCTGTCATTTTATCCTTCCACAAAGAAATGTGACCTCTGCATTTGATCAATCCCTTGACGGTACCTTGTTCATGAGTATCTCAATGGATCTTTATTGGCGACCCTCCAACCACAGGGCGAACTCTCTAACCGCCCTAATTCTGTGTGTCTTTGGGAGACTGCCTCTGTATCGCCTGACAGACAATAAAAGAAAGCAGCTGATGGGCGTAATAACAGACTTACTGTGTACAAGACTCTGTTCTGCAGAAACCCACTGGTGGCAGCCCAAATGGTAGAAGAAAATCTCCTCATCATAACATTTCTCCTCCACATAATGGATATGCACGTTTCCACCTTTAAAAAAAAAAAAAAAGATTCAGTCTCCTCTCTTGAAAGACCTGTTAAGACACAACTGTTAACAGACCCCTAAACACACCCCAAGCAGCACGTGTCTAACTCACCGTACACCACCATATAATTGCCGATGATAGTTGCCGAATGGAAAGCCCTCTCGCGAGGTCCATTAGAAAGGAAACGGGAGCGGAGCGAGGTCCAAAAACGCTTGTCTACGTGGAAAACGTCTGTGGAGTTTACCCTAACGCTAAACCTGCAAGACAGAGAGATAGAGACCCACATTAACATTAGCAAGTAGATGTTTTCTTAGAGTGCTGAGTACTGTCCTAAAAACAAGTTCAAAGAGATAGGTCAGTTAAAACATTAAATCTATAACAATATATACATGTATATAGCATGAGTCTAAATATACATTATCTTTTGAAGACTTCGCCTGAATTCAGATTTTTATTCAAAAAGAGGCACTGGGATAAAACTACAAAGTTAAAAAAAAAAAAGGACAACACAAGCAGAAGTAAAACTTGCACAAAATGTAAAACAGATCTTCATGTATAATTCCATTTTTAGACCTCAGTCACAGAGGTTTCAAAGCATTTTCACCTAATTTTACAAAGAACAGTATGACATCTAGATGATGGAGAACTTGCTGGGTTCTGTTGCAACTTTTTAGGACTTTGGGAATCATTGGGATTCTGCATCAAGAAAAACATTTACTTTGGTAAATCAGACATCCAGTGAGTGACTGGAAAATGTTTGGAAGAACTATTCTTTTAAAGTATCCCTATGATGTGTCTCTTGATGATGCTACATGCATGTATGTATCCACTGTCTGTAAGCATTCTTTTAGCTTTCCCAGACAACAAAAACCAGGCACTTTGGTCAGCATCCATGTTGTAGTGTTTGGGAAATCTGTAGTTGAATATGTTTTTTTAGGCTGAACTAGCTCTTTAATGGCTGCTAGCGTATGGCTGTGCTGTACCTGGCTGTAGTGGGTCTGTGTCCCCCGTACACCAGAAGAGTTCTGGACGGCGGGTGGAAGACCATGCTGTGTCCCGCGGTGGCAGGAGCTTTCCCCCCGTACGGCTGTACCGTCTCCCATGTCCCCTCCCACAACCGGAAACGATACAGCGTGGACGAGAACATGTCTTCTTCTGTCCGTCCTGCAGGCCGAGAGGAGGGGGGTTAGAATGCTTATAATCAGGGTTGGCAGGTAAGACCAGCAATTTCCCCTTCCAATCAAATAAACTTGAAAAATATTTTTTTAAAATCACAACTGTTATGAATACACTATAATCTACTAAAACCACAGAGCAATTCTGTGAAAAATTATTATTAATACAGTCCTACAGACAATTACAGTGTTAGCCTGGCTTTGCAACTAGGACGCACATTTGTAATTACTCAGTGCTAATCCTATAGCGCCACTGTAACCAGCTGCCGGCAGAAAAGTTTGATTGGATTCAGAGTGAGAGTGACTTCTATTGGTAGAAGTGGCAACAGTAAGATTGTACAAATTTATACTTTTTACAGAAGTTAGCCGTGCAAGGAACATTTGACATCTCTACTTTCCTTCTAGTTACTTACCACCAAACACGTAGAGGTAGTTGTCCACAGCACAAGCCGCATGATTGGCCAACCTGGGAGCCCCGGGTGCATCGGACCGACCCAGCTGTTGCCAGTCGTTCTGTTTTGGCCGGTACAACCAGACGTCACTCGCTAACGAGTGGTTGCCCAGCTCACCTCCGTAGACCACCATGTTGCCCTGCCACTCCACTGCCGTGTGGGAATGACGAGCCGCCTTTAACCAAGAAGGATTAAAGAGAATCAGAGCAAACTTCAATGAAACCTACGCAAGAAAGAAGAAGCAAAGATAAACAAAGATCTTACAGGGGCGACCGCGTGCAGCTTCTTCTCCCATTGATTGGATGAAAAGTTGTACTCAAGAAGGTCATTTAGTGCTCTGTTCAAGTCAAATCCTAAAATGCAGAATTGTTACATAATTACGCTCTTCCCCAAAGATTTGAAAATGTATACAATGAAAAGCAAACTTTAAAGCCTAAAATAGATTTTACAGATTTATAGGTAATAAAAGGTGTTAAGACAATTTCAAAGATTTTTGCTAATAATTTTTATGCTAATAATTAAATAAATTACTAAATAAATTGTTAGCATGCGTGTCTCTCACAGGGCAGTCCGATATTCACTCAGCGTTCCAGTTCAGTCAAATCTTGCCCTTTATTACAGACAAAACTTAAATTTAAGCTGCTAACAAAAACAACCAGCGATGAACTTATAATACAGCCGTTTACTTGATGTTTTCAGTGTTTATTCCGAGACCTGCGTTCCAAGAAACAGTCCGACATGAGCTAGACGCCAAAATGAGTCCAAATTGGCTCAAGAATTACCAACATTTTATTTTCAATTAATCACAAAATATTTTTTTACATTTTAGAATGTTAGAAAGAAAAAATAAATATATAATATGCATTATTTATTAGTAAATAATTTTATTCTATATCCAGATGGATTCCAAATGGATAAAGTGTTTCTGTCTGGCACTAACCTTATTTATCTTCATAATACTAAGCCATAGAATATCTCTACATAACAAAAACTCTCTTACAGTTCTTACTATTTCTAGCAGTTATATCCAAAATTTCAGCACTTTTATACTACATAAAGCTAAAAAAGAAAAATAATTCTACAGGCGCAAGTCAGTTTTCATCGGAAATGTTCGGATTTCAAGACTATGTCAGCATTTACACATCAAACTATGACAAATCTAAGTAGTGCACGACGTCCTAAACACAACAGCATAAGGCATGTATGGCTTATTCTTCTACTTCTACACAAACACTAGAGTAAGCCTAAAGAAAAAGATAAAGAAAATACCCCAAATTCTCTTAGAGCTGTAAAGGTTAAAAACTTGGGATCAGCCGATACCCAAAGCCCAAGTATCGGCATCGGTACTGGAACTGAAAAAGTTGGAACAGTGTATTTCTATTTTAAACCACAGAGCTTACAGCAGCACACTGTAGCCCGATTCTTGTCATGAATGCTCAATAAACCACAACTCGCCCAAAACTTGACCATGAGGACAAAGACCTTTTCTAAACCAACAGTCTCTCCCAACTAGACCTGTTTGACTGAGAATTCAGGCTAAAATTTATCAAGTGTAAACACAGCCTTCAGACTCCGGAATATCAATATCAGCACATCATGTCAAGTGAGTGTAACATCGGGTGAAAATTATAATTTATCCACAAGAATATCAATTAATTTATACATCATATGAATATGATCTCAAATTGGATGTAGGAATTATTAAACATCCGTTTAGTGTATAACTGAACGCTTTGTGCCTGCTTCTTGAACCTGGATTAAGCTTAGCCCGGGACTAGATCTGAATTCACTCCTCTGAAAGAATGCGACAGTTACAAAGTAAACCTAGAACCAAAAGTGGATTCTCTATAAAACACAACCTGTGTGTCTTACCTCCAAACATGTAGAAGGACCTGGTTGAGGACAGGTAGACGCCAGCGGAGGCGGTCCGAGGATCTGCCCTCGTGTCCCCCGTGTGTACCTCCCACCACTGCCCCACCCCGCTGTTGTCATGGAGACCCAACTGGCAGTTCCGGCCCACGAAGCCTGGGCTGCAGAGGCAGTTCTCTCCTTTCTGCATAAAGAAAAATATACACAGAAAGAAGGTAAGTTCTTTTTACTTTGGAAATTAGGGAAGAAAAAACATATAATGGCTATGTAAAAGTTATCTTTCACATTATATCTGACCAGCTCTATTACTGACTAATGCGTTCATCTATAACTCACTTTCAGCATTCCTTATTTGCTCTCTCTCTCTCTCTCTCTCTCTCCCTCTCAGAGTGCATGGGTGAACTTTCTGTTGTTGCAAGAAATGAACTGCATAGTGTGATGTCCTGAAGTTGCAATTATTGCAACTTATTATTTGTCATTGTGCTGTATTCACAATGACAAATAATCACTCACTTACTTGTAAACATGGAGATTTTCTAAAAACTTGTGAATAAAATCATGTAGGTAATAAACCTAGACATGGGCAAGCTCCCGTGTTGCTTTCACAGAGCAAAAATACCAAAAAATATTTCTTTTTCGTTTCAAAACAAAGTAAACTGTGTTCAAAAAGAACATATTTTACAGTTGTAATTACAATACTATGAAACTGTGGTATTTTTGTTTAAGGTTATCACACTGTCAGAATCTCATAGCAGCCCATGCCTATTGCAGAGTAGACCATTTCAAAGACCTGTGGCTCTAGAACTCCACCAGTTCTCCCCTGACCTTGTCACAGCTGCCCCTCTCGTGCTGGCCGCATTCGGCCGGGCAGAGCGGAGCGGTGCAGTCCGGCCCACCCCAGCCCTGGTGGCACTGGCAACGGAATGAGGAGACGTCGCAGCGGCCATGACCCCCACAGTCACCCGGGCACAGCGAGAAGGTATAGGTGGCGTTAAATCCCAGCAGGTTGTAGTTTGCGTCGCTGAAGAGGTGCAGGAGCATCTGGTAAAAGAAGTACAAATGTGTGGGGGGGAAAAAAAGCAAAGAGTTAAAAGAGGCAGGGGAAAAGAGATAAAGAAATGCAAGAAAGTAATGGCAAGAGTTCAGCTGATGACTTCCTCTGATTAAAAAAAAACACGTTACATAAGTGGAACTACGCCTGCAGTGTTTTTAACTGTATGATCAAAGTACCGGTTGTACTTTGTGTGCTAGTTCTTGTTCTTTTAGAAAGACAAAGAAACCCACAACCAGCAACAAATAACACCACAGAGTTCAAGGTGTGCTCAAGGTAAAGTTGTTCATTTTGATAATTGGACATTTCATGCAAATTAAAAAGGAAATATGAAGATAAAGGTTCTCTGACAACACAGGCAAAGAAAATAATAAGTCACTGTAATTAAAGCCCACACATACGTACCATGAAACCTAATATAAACTATGCAAGCACTGCTACTGCTCACTACTGCTGTACGGCTGCTCGGGTTTACAGTTTAGTTTACTATAGTACATTTAACAATAGTACCATAGAATAGAATCAATTTGTAATTGATGGACTGATTTTAGTTGAAGTCTGGAGACCAGTGCATTTTCACATTTCTAACATCAGAGTATGGTGTTTGTTTCTGTGGGAAAGTCGCTATTCAGGAAGTGAACAAATATTTATCTTATCAAATACCGCCTGACTGTCCACCAAATGGACCCTACACAACACACCACTCAACAAGCCACTGATACTAGTTGATGCCACTTTAAAGAGACAATAAGACTTTGTATCCAGAGGGAGACCCAACAGTCAACACAGCAAAGAGTTTATAACATAACAAAGGTCGGTGTTGTGCCCTTACCTTGCCAGACTTTGCCTCTATGGGTCTGGGCAGAGTTGTGCCACTCAGACTGGCAAGGAGAGGGCTCTGGTAGGAATCTCCATCATACACAAACAGATAGTCGTAGGTGCACTCTGTTTCCATGAAGGTGAAGTTGAGCACGATGCGGTAACTACTGCCAGGAGCTGGAAGTTGCAAGAAAGAGGATTTTTGGGAATGAAAGCAAGGTGCCACTTTCAGCAAAAAAAAGACACAACAATCCTTTAGGTTCCAGTTTCAGAAATCTGCCGTTGAGCTGTTACAGAAATACTGAGCAGTCTAACAGGGTGGAGCTGGGAAACATTCTTACTATGGTTAGCACTTTTACTTTTGAAATGTAAATATATTGGTGTATTCTTCCAATCATTTGGACAAGATGTGAAATTATGCTGCGTAATGACCACAACCTGAGCGTACGTATAATGTTGTCATGCCTTCTTACAGACTAAAGCCAAATTTGCTTTATGTTCATGTCTTCAGCTGTTTTCATTCATGTTTATCATTGGACATCGGCAAAATCACACTCTGAATGTCATTTTTGATTAATATTCAATTAACTGCTCAGCCCCTGCTAGACTCTTGCACAATGACATGTCAAATGTACACTTTTATGTAGCATCCTATAATGGTTGCTGACTGATAAAAAAGACACTAAAATCACAATATTGTCTTGACAATGTAAGTGTCACATACTGCCCATTTAAAGAGACCTTAAGACTTTGTATCCACATGCAGAACCAACAATCAACAAGGCAACACATTTAGCAAATGACTAATCTGAAGCTGTGCGGTGAAAGCTGATTCACCTTTAAGGCCAACTCTGTTAAAATCATCACCATTACTAGTGCTGGTACACAATGAAAATAAATCTCACCAGAAGTCAATAATGCAACATTTTTGTAAATGAAAAAAAGACTGACATTAAGAAACACTGCAACATCTAAATAAAAAAAAACATCTCACAGGCTTTCATACCCCTTTAAACAGAAAGACATTATATAGATTCATTGACATGCAAATGGAGAACAGGGCAATAAGGGGAACAATAACAACACTAACTAACACTTACCTGTGATGAGCCACTCACAGTTCCCATTCACAGAGTAATTTCCCGGCCCGTCTGTCACGTATCCCGGTGGGCCCCTGAGCACCTGGCGCTGGCCCTTACAGTCCCCTGCCCTGCTATCTGGGCTCAGGAGCACCAGGACACCCAGGAACAGGACCGGGACCGGAACCGAAGAACCCATCATCTCCTCCAGGCCGTTGCAGGAGTCAGAGTGATCTGTGGCTCACAGGCCAGGAGCCTTTAGAACAAACATAAACACAACACCTCACATTGTACGGTCCAAACTAGAGCTGTACAATCTTGAAAAAAAAGTTAAGTAAAGATATAAATTTTCTGCAATATTTATATAGGGCTGGTGATGTGACTAAAAATTTAAATCACAATATTTTTGAGAAACTGTCGACAAACAATGTGTCAATATTTTCTCCTATCCAGTTTTACTCAGAAAGAAGGCTTTTATACTTCATATATACTTCCTTATGTGCATTCTTATATTAAATTATTTGGTCTAACTGCACAGATACAACCTAACATGATACATACAAAATACAAGCATTGATGCAAGAAACCCTTATGTTTAAAGTCACAAATAAATGTTGAAAGCCACATATCAGTGTTGAAAAACACATGAAAGCCAATTATCCAATTAAGGTAGTGTAGGGGTAGGTGCCTTGACAACTTTAGAGGATAAAGATAATACATAGAAAATAATTTCAAAATAAAAATGCGTCAACGTGGTTTTTTAAACTGTATTTTGTTTTGTCAACAAATAAACTTGTGTTTCTGTGCAGGAAACACAAGTCTATCTACGACTTTAAAGATGCCAAGCAAGAGACAGGACTTTAGGACTTTAGGACTGTGTTTGGAATCTGCAGAAATTATGCACTGCAACCTGTGTTTGGTGTAACAAATGAATATATAGCAATAGCTTTATTTTTAAAACAAACAAAAATATACAGTTGCTCACATTTAGGCAATCAATTTATTGCCCAGGCCTAGATATATGTTGTGATATTTAAAAATATATCTGTATGTTTCAGCAATAACTTAAAAAGCTCTATTTGGTGGAAAAAATGAACTATTCTAGAAGGATTTGCAGTGATTTTGTAGGGCAATGCATCTACATGGAAAATACAAGAAAGTTTACTCTTAGAGTGCAAACCATGAACTTTACAGCTATAAAACCTCTTTCAGAGCACCAAACTCAAAAGCAGGTGCACACTACGGCTCTTCTAAAGTAATTTAGGGGAAAAGTTGGCCAATTATAACACTGGTTGACTCATCATCATACCACAGCATTAATATGATACTATCCTACCCTACCAAAGGAGGTTTGCAGGCCCTTTTGTGTACGACAGCGAAGACTTGTATTAAAAACGTACGTTTATAACGACAAGGGCTATGTGCTAAGTGTCGTCTGGCTCTGAGGCAGCAAACAAAAAAGCTTCAGCGTAAAAATAACATCAATAGTCGTTTATAATGACTGTGAAAAAAACAGCATTCTAAAAATTCCCCCGTGTTGTGAAGCACCGGTGCAAAACGAAATCAAAAAGCGAAAATTTACATTACATCCAAGACAAGTTACGTAATATCGCGCAGCATAATACAGAGTGAACTAGTTTTAAAGTGAAGCAGCGATTTTAGCGTACATAATGACCTGAATACGCGCTAATTCACATTAAAACGCGGTTATCAGAGTAAGAGCAAAACGTTAACCAAAATGGAGCTGTTACGGCATTTAGATACAGAAGGCTACGAGACCCTTTCATCCCGATATTAAGATAAACATTGACAAAATGTGAGCAGTTGCCTAACGTTACTCGGTAGGCTAAAAACATTAGCATCAATTAGCTAACAACGCGACTGCGTCCCGGTTTCCGTTAACTTACCGACGGTCGAGTCCCGTTTCTCAGGGCCTCATAAGGACAGTTTCTCGGACGAATTACATTCTCTGAGAAGAAGGAAAATTAGCTGTCATTAAATAACTCCGTCAGTCCGTTTCCGGGACTGCTAACGTAGCTAGTGCGGATTGCTGTGTTGGTTGTCCGGTTGTCTGGCCTTTAAAGCCCCGTTCATGCCCGGGTTAGCAGGCGAGCTAACGGGCTTCTCCAGATGTGGGCTTGGGGAATTATTTGGGATTCGCCGCAGTGAAAATCCAGTGTGAGCAACAATATCCGTAAAAATAAGAACCGAGTGTTTTGCTAAAACCTCTACAGGCACGGCTCTGTTGACGCGGAGCGCGCAGGCGTTAAGCGGGAGTTTTAGTGGATGTGAGCGCCGCTGTTTGTGTTTGTCACGGAGCCGGACAGCATCTGTGCGCGATACGCACAAAGCCGCCATAGAGTCGCCACATCGCCCCCTAGCGGTACTGACCAGCAAATACAACGCCTCAAGTGTGGTTGAGTCGCACGATATGGCGTTTCAGCATGCTCAACACGCATGCGCAATAGTTACGCGCAATGTCAAAGACAAAGACAAATTAAGACGTTTTATGCCACAGGTTTTTTTTAATACAAAAAGCTCTCCAGTATACCATGACAAATATACAAGGGAAGACCCAGATAACATATGTAACCGGGGAGGGAAAAATGACCTAATATGTAAATGTTTAATTAAATGAACAGCATACATTAGCAGGAATACATTTACAATATAGACACCGATACCTGTCCCATATAATCAGATTAGGACGCTGGCCCTTTAAGGTTTCAGCGAGCCAAGATCACGTCTGAGGTTTAGCCTCGCGAGAGCGCGTGTGGGAGTAACGCCTTGCCGAATATACTACATTGCTTGTGTGTTTCAGAGATAAAAGTGATATAAACGCTATAAAACGCCAAAAAGGTGGTAAAGATGCACTTGTATTCACATAACATCCCACCAGGGAGTAGTATACAGAGTGAGTAGGCCCTCTGTGAGATCTGGATTGTATTCACCGATCTGGGGTGTGTAAAGGCCACTACCGTTGTCTTTAAATGCCACACTGATTGTATAATTTCTTGGTTTTGTACTTTTGTACTTTGAAGGGAGGAAACCAATTCCCATTTTATTTTAATTGCTGAATATTTGTTTTCCCTATTTTGTAACAAAACAACCCCCCCAGAAAAGCCAAAGCTATCCTTAATGCTGTGTCCCAGTGATCACAGTCGAGAATAAAAGAGTCCAAGTTGAAGTGTTTGCCGGTGTTTGGCTCTTTATTGTGCAGTAGGCCATCAGCTGGTGACACATAATTTACTCACATTTAAATGTTCTTGGAAAAAGTAAAAAATGTGAGGGCTACAGCAGAAATTAAAGAAGGGCCTCAGTATTGGACACTGCAGCATACTTATACCAAATATAAAAATAGCTGAACAGCCCCCGCCCCCCCCCAAACTGTGGGGAAAGGTAAATTTGTGTATGGGGAGGTTAAATTTACAAATGAATCAAATTAACTAATCCACATTTCCACAAATTAAGACACTGCACACAGCAAGACTTGTACTATACCATGTTTAATTCAGAACTCATAAAAATAGAGAAAAGCAAAGGGAATTTCTTTATAATTATGCCACAAGAGACTATTCTTCTCTTTGGCCACTAGAGATCGACAAAGCTCAACTTCTGTATCCAAGTCAAGCACTTCTCGTGAAGTGAACGCGTTGTGAAGGATCACAACCCCGCAAAATGTAGTTTTTTTTCTTTTTGACCTGTTCACTTACCTCAAGGTCCATCAACCTAAAGCCATTATCATTGGAAATCCACTACAGATTGGGTCTAATAATTCGTTCACCTGGTTAATTGATCAGTTGGAATGAAAACCTAATTTTGACTTTTGACATTTGTCTTTAAAAGTGAAAACCAAATTATTATTGAAATTATTATTGTGTTTAAATGTATCAATATTGTTATTGATACATTTAGATAACACTTTATTAGAATATATAGCACATAACAATGTTACTAATTTGGTGAAAAGGGATGTATAATTAACTATCAAGTTACATTTTCTATACGACCAGGTGAGTCCAACTTTGAGGAACTCTTAGCATGCTTATTTCCACTTCTACATATGCTAACGTAAAAAAATAACCGTCAGCACTCGAAGTGATCGCTTGTACTGAAAACCAGAGTAAGGTACCATACCACATACAGGAAAACTGAGTTCTAGTTTGGCCGCACTGTGGACTCTCTCTCTCCCTCCCTCCCTGCCTTCTGTTCTCTGTGACAGTCACTAATCTCTCCACCCACTTCAGTTTTGACGTGCGACCGAACCGGAAAACCGAGCCGAACTAGAAAGATCACCAGGAAATCATTCCAGCTAGAAAACTGGACCCGAAAAATCGTATTTTTTCCTTTTTTTAAGAGTAAGTTCGACGGCAAGCCAGCGTATCCGAGTGCACGCGACGACTGAAACCAGCGCGGCTATAACCGAACCAGCAAACGGGCGAAAGTGAAAGTAAAAACACGAATCATGGCCACGGCGATGGACGTCGACAGCACGGATCCTGGGGAGCGACCATCCCTCTTGGAGTCCGACCTGACCTGCCCCGTGTGTAGGGACCTTTTCCGAGACCCCGTGTTACTGTCGTGCAGTCACAGCTTCTGTCAGGAGTGTTTGGAGCAGAGCTGGAAGCACAAGGCCAAGAATTGTCCCGTATGCCGGAAGAGCTGCGAGGGGGAGCAGCCGATTCCGAACCGGGCTCTGAAGAACACCTGTGAGTCGTTCCAGAAGGAGAAAGGCTGGAGGGTTCCGGAGGCAAATGAGGTTCGGTGCGGTCTACACATGCGAGATCTGCAGCTCTTCTGCGTTAAGGACGAAGCGCCCATTTGTGTCGAGTGTGTGACGCTTCACATAGGCCATGATTTTCTACCTCTGGACCAGGGCGCCCCGACATGTAGGGTACGATGACTTTCGTTGTCTTATTAGTTGGGCTTTGTTACTTAGGAAATCAAAATCCATTCAACTTCTTATTTTTAACAGAGATTCAAGATAAGCTTAAACAGCCAGAAAAATAAAATGGGTGATTTTCAGTGGCCTTACCCCCTAGGAACTGTTTTCCCTTTCCAAAAATATTAGAAAATCGAGCGTCGTACTGCTATATTTAAAGGTAACCTAATGGCCTAAAACTAAACAAAATAGTTAATGGTTAGAAAAAAAGAAATACAAATAAATTTAAAAATACAGCTGTGTGTCAGGCAGTTGGTGGAACATGCGTTTAACGGTCAGTGGTGGTAGTGCTGGAGGTAGAACAGAGCTGGTTTTAAACCCAGAACCTCTTGCCCATAGTCAGGTGTTTTACCACTAGTGAAATGCAAATTTGGTACACCCCTAAGACTTTTCTGGCAGTATTTGAGACAATCGAAATAATATTCATCAGTAAAACAATAAATGTCTTCAGGGCAGGTACACTATACAGGTCTGTACTGTACTGGAGTTGAGCTTAGCTGTTATGACATTTCCTGACTGAGAAGTTTATGGCTTTATGTAATGCTTCTGAAGCATTTTATTTCAGCAGGTAGAACAGGCAGTAACTGCGGTGAGATGAGTCTGCATGTCCTGGTATAAATGTCCCGCAGAAATAGTAGATCTGATAAAATAAATATAAATAAAATGAAATAAATTAACTTAAAAATTAGTATCAAATGTTGAAATCAAGCAAATGAAAACACCAGTACATCTCACTCTCTGGAATGGTCCTATTCCCAAATCAGTATGTCTCACTTGTACCTCTTCACTTGGTATTATCATTCCTGTCTCAGGAAATTTCTCATTAATCAGTGTGTTATTTAAGTATTTAAGATTCACAAATACTTATACTTTTTATATATTATGTTTTATTATGACCTAAGCCCGATTTTCACATTGCTGGTATTATGCTTTACATTGACCTCCTTTTGACATAAAGGCGAATATAGCCAATATGACCATGTGCTTTTTTTTAGGATGAGCTCAACATTAAAATAAGGATTCTCTCTGATAAACTGGATTCTTTCAAGAGAATGAAGAGACGTTATGCAGACACTCTCAGTTTTATTCAGGTATATGTGTCACCAGTTTTCCTGCTGAAGTAACTGGTATTTTTCACACCCTGGGTTCCAAGCATTTTTTGAATATTTGCTTTCCTCAGAACCAGTCTCAGCAGGCAGAGGATCAAATCAAGCAGGAGTTTGAGAGACTTCATCAGGTACTGAGGGATGAAGAAGCATCGAGAATTACAGCCTTAAAGAAAGAAGAGGAGCAGAAGAAGAAGCTGATGCAGGAGAAGATTGAGAGCATATCTCATGACATCACCTCCCTATCTGAGCTGATCCAGTCGGTAAAAAGGGAGATGGGAGCAGAGAACCTGACCTTCCTACAAGTATGAGATCCTACTCTTTTAAAAGGAAATGATCAACTTTCTGTTAATGGCCTTAATAATCTTAACATTCCTTATTAAAATATGAAAACAATATATCTTTGCAGAACTTCCAGGCTCTTAAACAAAGGTAAGTCTGTCCAGGTTCGCTTCACAAAATAACCTGACCAAGTGTGTTATCAGTGCTATAGATTTATTCTTTCACATTGATCCCAGGGCCCAGTGGGTACGTGAAGACCCTCACAAGGTGCCTGGAGCTCTCATCAATATGGCCTTACATGTGGGAGCACTGGGTTATAAAGTCTGGCAGAGCATACAGTCTCATGTCAAATGCCGTAAGTCACTATTTTCTTCTTTACAAATTAGTTGGATACTTAAATAGTAATTATTAGTGCTAGTACAAAATTACTCAAAACTAAAGGCTACTTTTTTAATGTGTCCTACAGAAAACATTGTAATACTTTTTTTGCATACGTAGAAATATTTGCAATGTACTGATGTTGACAGACTTGAAACAACTATGTTTGTAAGTACGATGGAAGTCAAAGTTTTCGACATTCTAATATAATGCAGACCTGAAAGTAGCAAAAAGTGGAAAATATCATTTACTTTTTTTCAAGCCAGTCTTTGAGTTTTGCTAGTTTTGCTAGTACCTTTGCAAATTTGCTTTATAGTAACACTTTTTACCTGCAGTATATGTTTATTTGTTGCCATGTATCATTACTGTAGCTCATTCCAGATGGGAGGAATAAGCCATATTGCAACAGTTCCTTGTTGCAACCGACTCCACAGTCCTTTACACATTAAAAAACTTGACTTGTGCAAACCTTAACATCCTGAAGTCCTCCTCCTTCTCTTCGTCTCTACAGTTCCTGTGATCATGGACCCCAACACAGTTTCCCCTTGGCTGTCTATGGCCCCGGACTATGCCAGCGTGAGGGACAGTCCGGAGAGGCTGTCAGTTCCTGATAATCCTGAGCGCTTTGACCCCTGCGTCTTCGTGCTGGGCTCGGAGGGCTTCACGTCGGGCCGGCACCGGTGGGAGGTGCACGTGGGAGACAACCCCAAATGGATTGTGGGTGTGTGTAAGGAGTCGGTGGCTCGCAAGAGGAAGTTCACGGTGACCACGTCGGGAGGAGTGTGGAGCATCGGCCTGAGTAAAGGAGTGTACAGCGCACTGTCCACGCCTCGCACTGTGCTGAATGTGGAGCGGAGACCCGAGACCATCAGGGTGAAGCTGAACATGGAGAAGAATGAGGTGTCCTTCTGGGATGTCGGCAATAGCAAACACCTTTGCACCTACACTGATAAGTTCCCTGAAAAGCTCTTCCCTCTTTTTGGCCCTGGCCTCCACAGCACCCCCATGACCATTCTGCCGGCCAGACTCACCATTCACAAAAGCTAAAGAGCTTTTATGTAAAAACGATGCTGAAAGGAGAGTTTCCGAGTTCCAGAAATCCAAATATACACATTATTTTAAAATGTTTACCCTGAAAATCAGGTGTGGTGCGGGTGGGCTTGGCCTTCTAACTTCCTAGGGGCTTGAATTGTTAAAAATGTAAGAAAGTGTTTTCCTAACTGTCTGCATAGGTTCTCAGTCGTCCAGGACATGTTAGTACTCCAGAGTTTGATTCAGAGTGATTTGTAGGTAACTGGACTTCTTTTAAGATTCTTTAAGACATTTCTTGAAGAAGCCTTTTGATTGAGAGGTGAAATATCTTCAAGAACCTTAAAAGAAGTCCAGTTACCTTCAAATCACTCTGAAGATTACTTTTCTAACTACACTGTGCCTCTGTACCTTTGTTCATACCTTTGGCAAATGTTGGCTGATTTTCAAGGTTCTTTCAGAATGAAATTTGCAGCAGATTTATTATACTATAATAGGACTGGGCAATAAATCGAAACCAACATTCAGAACTTCCAATTGACAAAATACTCACTTGGTTGCAAAAATCGGCACTGAGTAAAGTTATGGGTGAAGGTACAAAGGTCCTATTTTTTATACTCACAGTGTATTTGTCCTTGACTTTTATAGATGTCACAAGGTAAAGGAAAAGGAGGAACATTGAGACAAAGTTACACTACAACATGAGTTCATTCTTCAATCTCCCACTAATATTTATGCAGTGTTAAACAAACTTGTGGAGATCAGAATCCTAGTCCTGGACTCTGGACCAGAAACTTAGAAGCCGATGACGGCGTGAAGATTCAATTTGATCAATAACAAGAAATACTGCTTTTATAACCAAGTTTAACAGACAAACCCAATGAGAAAGCATAAAATTTTCGATCAGTAAACTCTCAGATTTTGTGAAACTTTGTGAAATTAATTTCACCTTAGCCTTAACTACAGAGAAGACTCGGGGGGAAGTTGGAGAAAGACTATGAGTTTCCACTTGTTAGAGCAATCACTCAAGAAGAGATGAACAGATGAAACATGCCGCTTATATGATGCTTTTGGAAATGATGCTTTTGAATGATGATCAGCCATGATAAATATGACTTGCACAGTCAATGATTGATCATTTTTAAATGGCAATTAAACGTCATCCCTTTTTGCAATATCTGCCATAAACATATGACCTTGCAGTTTTTTACTAGGATTTTTTAAAGATGTTGCTCTGATATGAAAGATGCGATGCATATGACTATAAGCTGCTCATACTATGATTTTTTTGACATTGCTTTTGAGAGAATTAACTTACGTTGAGTAAGGTGTTCTTTAAATATATAGCTATGCAGTGAATGACCATGACCTAATATTACCAAAATATCCGAGAATAGAACCTGCTGCTGGTGTTCTATGCCTCCATATTCCTGACACTGACAGATATATGAAATGTGATATGTTGTCATTATGGTGTCAGTGTACATCCTTTGATCCAGTCCTTCATTTATCCAAAGAAAAATAAAGAAGACTAATAATAAGGCCTCTCCTCCCTTATTCCTGCACCTGCTGCCACTTTCTTCAAGTTATTTGAAGAATATTTAGTATTAATATTAAAATAATAGTTGAAACATTTGTTTGTTACAAATTAAAAGTTTTGTCTATGGTAGATTTGTGTTTCATACCGTTACATTACCAGTCAAATGCAGCCTTCTTCTGTTGGTCCAAAGTCCAGTTCTGACGGTCTTTAGCCCAGTGGTCAATGTGTACGGGGTTATCAGTCTCACGGGTCCAGCCGCATACACAGTAGACTTCAACACACTATGTCATGATGCATGACTTCTTTCAGCACCAATAAAATAATTTAATTGATAATTCAAATGCCGGAAGAAACAACTCTCATTGACTTCGTCATCAATTAGACCCCTTTTCCACTGCACTGGTAGCAGGGCTGAGGATAGCAGCTCCTCCTGAGTCTCTCCTCCCTGAGTTTTGGCCATAATCTTTCTGAAGCATTTGCCTGAGTTCAGCAGGTGGGTTAGTTTCTGAGGTAGGGCAGTTGGTAATGTAATGGTTAGGGAGTTGGCCCTGTGATCAGAGGGTTGCCTGTCCAAGGTAAAGGTACCACTGAGGTACTCATGAGCAAGGTCCCGCCCCAAGAACCGCCCTGTTGCACTGACAAACAGCTGCCCACTGCTCCTGTACAGAAGGGTAAAATACAGAGGTCATGTTTTGCTGCGGTGCACTGTGCTGTGTTCACAATGACAATCACTCACTTAATACTTAAAATAGATAAGTTACTGATGCTCCTATTTGTTCTTGGCCTGAAACTTTTAATTTGAAGTTTATCAAATGTTAAAATTTAACAAATTAAAACACCAAGGCATTAACACTTTAAAACTTCAACACTTTGAAGTAGGGATTAACCTTTACTAATATCAGCATCTTTTTGATATTAAATATAGATTTTATTTTATTTAATGTCAGGAACTTACTCATAAACAGTTGCTTTTAGCTTTTTGGTTGCTTTTAACTTTAACTGGAGTCTTTGAAATTAATCTTTTTAACTTAGATGTTGGTGCGTCATGCAATCTACAAACTACTATAAAGAACGAGTACTTGGTTATTGACGTGATTAAAGCGGGTTTTCCTCTGAGACTGTCCTCTCTCTTATCTCAACTCAAACGTCATGGAATTGTCAGTTAAGTCACCTCCTTCATCACCAGCAACCACAGTACCAAACCAAGAGTGTGCGCAAAAGCTTCATACCATCAGGTAGGTTCATTTTTTTATTGGTACTTACATGGTAGCAATCTAAGTAAGCTGTTGCAATTTTTAGAATAAAGTGCAATGTTAAGTAATATAATAAGACTTATATTATATTTTTATATCACTTTACCAAGTCATAGTTTAGTGATTTTTTTTTTATGAAATGAGGTTGATAATTAATTATCAAAAAATGTGTGTGTGTGTGTGTTCATATATTTATCGCATTGTGAGGACCTGTCCCCTAAAATCACTTTTATCTGTTTTTTTTTGGACTTTGTGTGGACATTTGAGAGGTCCCCATGAGGAAAAATGACTTTATAGAAAATGTGCTTGTTTTATTTGAGAAACTAAAAGAGGTAAAAGATATGCATTTGGTTTCTGAGGTTAAGGTTAGGGTTAGGATTAAGTGTAGGTGTAAAATTATATACATCTAGTCATTATGGGAGTCTATGGAAAGACCTCACAAAGATAGTAATACAAAGACTGTGTGTGTGTGTCTGTGTGTGTGTCTGTGTGTTCATGTATTTATCGCATTGTGGGGACCTTTTGTCCCCTAAAACCACTTTTATCTGTTTTTTTGGGCTTTGTGGGGACATTTGAGAGGTCCCCATGAGGAAAAATGACTTTATAGAACATGTACTTGTTTTATTTGAGAAACTAAAAGAGGTAAAAGATGTGCTTTTGGTTACTGAGGTTAAGGTTAGGGTTAGGATTAGGTGTAGGTGTAAAATTATGTACTTTAGTCATTATGGGAACCTGTGGAAAGACCTCACAAAGATAGTAATACACAGACTGTGTGTGTGTGTGTGAGTGTTAGCTTAAGGTTTTACTTGTTACTTGTAGGTTACAGAACAAATAAATATTCAAGTTTATTATCTGCATTATACATTATAGAATATATTTAGGCATTATGTAATATCTATTTAATTTATACAAGTAATTTAACTTCACAGAATAGCTACAAAACACAAGGAATTAAGTCAAAAAGAAGTACATTTTTCTGAGCCGCACCTATTCTTATCTCAAAAGGATAAGCATTAGACACTGGTGGATAGTGGATTTTTTGTGCTAAATATTAAATATTGTCTGCAAAGATTTAATATAGCACCTGGAATGGTGACATGAAGGTACATTGGTAGAGTCTCTTTTGATAGCAAGGTAAATGTTCAGCTTTTATTCACTGTGTGTGTATGTGTGTATATTAGCGCGGGCAAAAATGAGAGGGGAGGACGTTGTTTATCTCTCTCAAACACCCATATCCCTATCTTGCAGCAGGAGGGCCTGGTGGGGTGTGAAGAGAACCTATGTTACACACACATAGCCAAAAACACATTTATGCCTTCACTCTTCTCCCCCCTAGATATATTAACTAGAAAATATCACACATACAGGCCTGTTTGCAGTGCTGCCATTTCTACAAACCAGCTGGTGGGACGTGGACTGAAAGGACGTCCAGTGAGGAGGAGAAAAAGAAGGAGAAATGTTCCGTTATAGAGTCGTCTTCCTAGACGATACCTACATAGAGCGGGATCTAGAGGTCAGTCTTAGCCAATTTGCATGAAACCAAAAATATAACACATTGCTATTGTCTTAAAAAACCACATAATTGTGTCTGTAGAAAAATGCAGTGGGTAAAGTTCTGTTCGATCAAGTCTGTGAGCATCTCAACTTGCTGGAGAGGGATTATTTTGGACTGGCAGCATGGGAAACTTCCAGCTCCAAGGTAAAAAATGTCTGATAATTTATCTATTTCAATTAATGGCATTACCATGGCCTTAACTATATTTCTAATGATACCTCCAATCATGCTGTTTGGTCCTGAAACCTAATACATGAGATGTGAACTCATGATATTCTGTGGTTTTATTACAATATTGGCTACATAATTCATAATCCTCTAATCTAAAGTAAAGTAATATTCAGTTGGTTATTAATTCTATTGGTGTATTACATTCAAAACCTTCTATTAGAATTTGTTCTGCTTTTTTGTCATAGGTGAACAGCGTCACATAAACACTTTAGTAATAGCAAACTATTTTTACTGTGCCAACTAAAAAAATTCTTTGCAAAACATCTGAATATAATAATTAGCAAAATGGAGAATGCAATTAAAAAAAAAAAAAAAGAAAAGAAAAAAAGGGTGTTCTGACTCCGGTTAGCACACAGTTCAGCATCAGTGATAGGTAGAATTATCTTAGTTAACATTAGCTAACTGTCTCAAGACTGCAATCAACTAAAAACATGAGATAGGAAATTGTCAAATCTTTATAAATTGGAAAGTTGGCTCTGACATAAGCTGTGAGATTAATTTGACTTTCCTTTGTATGCTTATCTCAGCATTAGCCAGCTGAGATAGTGATAGCACTAGATTACTAGATAAAAACATTTATTTCACATCATGTGTATATGATATTTAGCCATGGCCATGTGTTATCATGTATTAGCATCATGTTTGCTGTTTTACACTGAAGATATTTGTCTTTTAAACTTCCTTTTTCAGGTCTGGCTCGACTATTCTAAAGAGGTTCACAAGCAGATCATAGGTGGGTAACTCATTTCTGCCCTGTGATGTTTGGCAGTGAGGAGATTTATTCATGTCCTCCAATGATTTTTTTAGGTCACGATCCCACATTCACATTAAATGTCAAGTTTTACCCACCGGATCCATCAGTACTGGCAGAGGACATTAGCAGGTAAAACCTCCCTCCTGAAAGTAAACTTAATTCACTTAATTATAACACCCTTTATAACCACATCATAAACCTAGTTATTGCATTAAAAATTGATGCTTTTAAGATTTTAAGAGACAATGTCATAAAGATGAAAGAATTACAGAACAAAGAGGAACCTGCTTTGTTCAGCTACTAGCTTAAACATGTTAGCTAATCCTGCATGCACAAGTACAACTGCTTTGAGGTGTTAAAAACATTTCAAGCCATGAAAAAGTGTGTGCTTTCAAAAGAGAAAGGACAGTGTGACATGGAATATGCTAGCTAATGCTAGAGATAATTGTTGTTTTACTAATGCAATATTACAGTTACAGAAATAATTGTAGAAGTTAGTACTAGCATGTCAAGCAGTAAAACACTGGTGTACTTTTCTACATGTTAATTTATCAATTATTTTTCCAGCTAATGCTAATAATTGAATTTGTTGCTAACTCTAGATCATAATCGTGGAAGTATTAGCAAATATAAATAGTGTCAGTTATAAATTGTTTCGGGATTCTATCACAGTTTTTTTTTATTTCTATATATAAATGTTACATACTACATGTATAATCGCTTCATGCTAACGAGAAGTATTTCATATATTTTCTCATCATTTATTCTTTGTTCCCCAGATATTTACTATGTCAGCAAATAAGAATGGACGTCATGACCAGGCGCTTGCCCTGTCCATCAAACATGTTGGCAGTTCTTGGGTCGTACACGGTGCAGTCAGAGTTCGGGGACTACGACCCGGACCTGCATGAGGAAGGTTACCTAAGTAATGTCCCCCTTGCGCCCAGTCAGACCCCCGAACTGGAAGACAAAGTGGCAGAGCTTCATCGCACATACAAGTACAGCCACAATTAGATAACCCTGCTTGTATAAACATACACAAGGATAAGCACAAATTATGAGCTTAATTTTTTGTTGTGTGTTGGATCAGATCTATGAGTCCTGCCCAGGCGGATGAGCTTTTCCTCAAGAATGCCAAGACACTGCCCATGTATGGAGTGGATCTGCACCCTGCTCAGGTAATAATCTCTTAGTCTCTCTCAGCCATGTTATAACATTTTGTGAACATCCTAAAAGTAATATCTATGTAATTGTGCCATAACATTAGCAACTTCATAAAGCTGTTCTATACACATGTAGAATGACACCCAGAACTTTCTAAAAACCTAAGCTAACTAAATGAAGTCTAAACTAACTATGTGAGGAGTTCAATAGCGTGCAAATATCATAAGAGCAGTCAAGTGAATAAAAACTAAATTTACAATTACAATACAATGAAATACAGTCATACTTTTTATGCATTGAATGTACATAAGATCAGCAGATCTGTTGAGTTATTGTTGGTGTTTCTGACATATTGTGTGAATCTTTCCCTCTGGTGATGTGTGTGTAGAATGCCAGTGGAGAGGATGTGATGCTGGGTGTGTGTCCTGATGGCCTAACGGTGTATGATGGAAAGGTCAAGACACAGAGTTTCCTCTGGCCAGGGGTTCTAAAGATCTCCTACAAACGCAGCAAATTCTACCTCAGGGTTCGCGACTCCCAGGTGCTTTGACATGACAAATAACATTATTTCTTTCTTTTAAAGTATAAGCATTGATTTGCTTAAAGTTTGTTTTTATTACACTTGGAACATTAATCAGTGATTATAATTTGCCCTTTCACGTAACTCACGTAATAAGCCAATGATTTGGTAAATAAATGTACACTATCTGCTAATTAAAGTTAGTCAAACCATTGTTACAGAACAGAATCTAAAACAATATTGTGCATTTTTGGAATAATTCCTTAAAAAAACCCTTTATGTGCAGAATACTTCTGAAAGTTCCCTCACCTTCAGTCTGCCAAACTACCGAATGTGCAAATGCCTGTGGAAAACTGCTGTGGAGCACCATGCCTTCTTTAGGTAGTATATACAACAAGTATGAGTTTGTGTATATTAGGGGCAGAGATGGGTAGAGGGGTGGGGGTGGTTATGGGTAGAGTGGGGTAATTTTTGTTACTGTACTTGAGTAATATTTCGAGTACTTTTTTACAATGTTTTCAGTCTCTATTTAACTGCAATTAAATTGAAAGTAATGGGCATTTTACTGCAATTCTACTGTTCAAGGTTGTTACCTGCTATATTTGGCACTATAATTTTGTCTAAACACTTTTAATACTTAAGTTAGTAAATATCAAACATGCAGTTAATATCAGATAGCATTCGATTGTACTTTTACTTAAGTGTTATTTTTGAGCACTTTTTTACTTGAACTGTTATCAATATAAGCAGCTTTCACTCTCTGTTTGACTATAATTATAATAAAAGTTAGGTGCTTTTTACTTCAGCACCGGCATTTGCCACTTTTGGAAATGGAGGTCTCAGGTTTTTATTTAACCGACACTTCAAATACTTTTAATACTTTAGTACTTTAAGTAAGTTCTTTAGTACTTTTAGATCTTTAGTGGGTGACTATTAACTTTTACTGGAGTTTTCTTGGTAGGAAATTTATACTTTTACCTTCTTTAACTGGGTCTGAGGTACACTATACACCACTGATTTGTGTGTGTGTGTGCTGCCAGATAGATTTTCCGAAATGTTTGACTTGACCTACAGAATAGTTATTTACAATGTATTAATTTTGTAGAATAAAAGGAAATGAAAGAAACCTCATACATTTAACACTTTTACTCAGATAAATGAAATCACTTCCAGAAACATCCCTCAAGTCAGGATTGAGGACATGTCCACTAATAAGACATTTAAATCCCAGGAACCGCCGACAGGACAGATTCGCAGAGGGACTCCAGCAGCTGTGGTCCAGATTCCGGTTCCATGGGAAGACTTATACAGAGTCTGTAGAGGCCAGTTCTAACATCAACCGCTCAGCTCCACGCTTCTCACGGTCTGGCGTCAAGAGGAAAGGTGTGTGCATGTTTCAGTCACCTTTTATACTCACACTTATCTCTGCAAGTTTAGCCTTAATTGTTGGCTCTTTTTGCAGCCAAAGAAAACCTGCTTCGCAATTTGAAGTGCAAAAATCGAATGGAGCTTGACGACTGGGTTCAGGTGCTGGACTTCGACCGATCCCTGCCCACTTATCGCCCAGGTAGAGGTTTCCCAAAATCTTTACAACATATTCACTTGATTTCCATTCATTCATATTTATTAACATTCTCTTTCTTTTAATGAAGTAAAAGTAAACCCGCTTACGTGTCCACAGACGCCACAACTGCTGCCCTTCAGGCTTATACACAGGCAGAAGCTAAGAAATTCAAATACGCTGAAAAGGACGAAGCAAACAAGGAAGCAGAGGAGCCAAAGGAATCGGAGGAGGATAAAGAGTGGTTCGAACTTCTGGCTGGGCGTTCACTTCTCACGCTGTTTTCTCATCCCGCAGGTCAGTCTTTTCTTCTCCCTGCTTACTTTTCAATGCAGTTCTTCTTTACACCCTTCCTCTTCATCTGAGGTTGCTATTAGAATGTTAAATCCCATTAGCAGAGGCATCAGAAGCATTTGTAATGGCGGGGGGGGTGGCACACTGGTGAGGCTCTAATATTTTACATGGTAAATGTAGTGGGTCCTAATGAATAATTTTGAAATGTGGGGGGACATACTTAAGTAAGAGTAAAGATGCCTTACAAAAGAATTATGCTATTGGGAGTTAAAATTCTCCTAGTAGAACACCACTAGAGGGGTGGTGGCCAAACGGTAGGATACTCACCTGCTGACCAAGAGGTCAGAGGTTTAAATACAGCTCTGTCCTACTGTTATTTTAACAAGAAGTCCTTTCCTCAAATACTTAAAGTTAATCGCTTCCCTTTGCTTGTAACTGGAGCTGTGTTTAACATATTCAGATTTTAAGATTTTGAACAATTAGTTAAATAAAATTCTGCAGGTGGTGATATACCATTTCAGTATCAGTTTCCAAAAGAAAAATAACTTATATTCTGTGACTGCAAACAAAATAAGGGTGAAAAATGTAACAAGTAAGCACAGGTGTGGGTAGAAATGGACAGTGAATTACTTTTACTGTCATTTTGATCAAGTAGAGAGTGAAATTGCTAATATTTATAATACTCAAGAACAAAGTACTCAAAAAATACTTAAATACAGTGCGGTTACTCAAGTATTATTGATGCATAAATTTTTCAGAATTTGATTTGTGATTATGTGTTCCTCACAGAGGCTGTCACTTCTGAAAGTGCTGTGCCCCAGCTTTGGACGCAGTATGCTGATGATTGGTTTGACCTCCTTCACTCTGATTCATCTCAACTCTCAATTTTGCTAAAGTCAATTCCATGTGAGTTACCGAGCATTTTCAGCAGTATAAAGGTGTGAAGGGATTAGGTTGGGATGATCCCCTTTATCATTCAAAAATCATTCTAAACAAACAAAATATTCTTGAATAAGAGATTGCTGGCTTGACCTGATGGTTAAAGATATTTTGCTTATACATTATTACTTTTTCAAACTCCAGCCTTCCCTAAGGTATCCGAAGTTGCCAAACAGACAGAGAAGAAGGAGGAGATTGAATGGGAAGAGAGAACAACCGAAGGGACTGTGAAGATAGTCAAAATAAGGAAGGAGGTGCAGTTTGCAAGTGAAGGGCCTGTGAGTTTGGATGCTGAAGCAAGAATGAAGAGGCAAGTGTTGAGCATTATAGAAGAAAAGCTAGAAGAAGAAGTGACTGAGGAGAAAATTCAGAAAATAGTATTCAATGAACAGAGAATTGAAGAAGTGGAGGTTAACAAAGAAGAAACTCTGGAGGGTTTTGTCGAGCGAAGAATAACGAGGGTGGAAGTGAAAGAGGGGATAAGGGAAGAGGTGGTTGAGGAAAGTCAGATGGCTGGATTACAGAAGACATTGTTGGAAGTGCAGGCTGTTGAGCAAAGACTACAGGATGTGGAAGGGCTGAAGGTGCGACTGCAGGAAGTGGACATTTTGGAGCAGAAACTGGAAGAAGCAGAACATAAGGGACGTCAGTACGGAGAAGCAGATGACTGGCAGGTTCTGCTGGACCGCCAGCCGCCAGTGGTGTTGACTAAAGGTATGACACATGATTGGTTATGGAACAGTCAGTGCAGATGTAAGACATATAATAAAACAACATCCAACTTCCAAAAATCATCTGTGCTATAAACTGAAAATACATTTTGCTTGATCATTTTTTTAATCTTCAAGTTGGGTCAGATATGGACTAGCAACACTGTTGATGCAGATGCTGTTACACATTAGGGCATTAATGCAACTGCTTAATTTACTACTTTAATTCTGATATTAGCTTACATTTCACTTATTGATGACTTTACTTTAAATTGTTTTTTTGTGTGCAATTAAAAAATAAATATTTCATTAGTTTTTTACATAAACTGGTGATTGAGAACCTCATTTCCTTCCTGTTCATGTATAGCACGTTTCAGAATGAGCTTGTTTATTATAAATTCATCCTAATGTTGTGTATTTGGACTGAAAGGTCACATTGTGCAGACAGCAAAGCAGAGAGCGCAGATGAAAGAGTGGGAAGACGAGGTACACCACAAGGCCGAGGCACTAACAGCAGCCCAGTTTAGGGATGTCTGGTACATTTTGCTGGATTCTCTTCCCCCAACTGGAGACATGCAGCTTGAACCTCCAGGTACAAATTCACAAACATTACTTAGTATTTGATTCTTGATTTCAGACGTATTCTGGTTAAATGTCAAATGGTGGTCCGTGAATGTCTGAATGGTCTGACCATTCAAGTAGTCAACAAGTTGGAACTACTAAAAACCACAGTCTTCACACTTCTCGGGAATGTTAAATCACTAAGAAATACTTCATAAGTCACTGTCAGTTCTTTTTTAGTTTTTTTGTTAGGCAAGTAATGAATTTGAACCATTTTATGCATAAATTCAAAGCCTAAGTATAGTGGCATAAAATGGCTAAATACTAAATCAGAAACGAATTAGTTGTTAACTATTTATGCAAACCTATAACCATCTAAATACAATAATAAGACAAAAGATAAGAAAATGAGTGAGTATTTGTCATTGTGAACACACCACAGCACAACACAGTTGACATGGGCAGCGCCCAGGGAGCAGTGTTTGGAGACGGTACGTTGCTCATGAGTGCCTCAGTGTACCTTTATCAGTGCTGAATTCGAATGGCCTTCCAATCATGGGACGTATGTCCTAACCGTTACGCTACCAATTGTCCTCACAATTTTAAACCAGGAAATGGAGAACAAGACAAAGACAGGGGCAAATTTGGCAGTCTGGTGTGGAAAAATGAGAAGACTCAGTTTTGTAGTATTTGACTAAATTACTACAAGTCAGGACTCTGGACGAATGGTAGAGTCATTAGTAAAACTCTTGTAAACCACACAATATATTTTGTTTACTTTTTGCATGGTTAGTTGAAGAACCTCACGAGGAAGAGGAGTACAGAAAATGGGTGGAGGAGCAGAGACTTCGAGAAGAGATACGGAGAGCCAGTCAGGTGATGGAGACTGTGCAGGCTCCATTGCCAATTCACAGAGAAGCAGAGTCTCAGGACTGGTTTGTGCTGCTGGATTATTCTCCTAAAGATAAAGGTAAGCTAGAATCACATCTACATTTAGACATACAGTAGGTTCCCAAACATCACATACTGTTAAGCCAACTCTACAATCTGCTTTTTTAGATGGTTCTATCAGAGAATTGAGAGATTTAGCAAAAAGTCTTCATAGTCATCTGTATAGTCTTATTTCCTGTATTAATAGTCATTTTAAAGAAGGTTTTAAAATCAACATACGTAGAGAGAAAATGCTGCCAAAAATTTAATCGAATTTCTTTTTGCAGTGGAAGAGATTTTAGTTGGTGGAGGTCTGAGAGATCAGCGCAGGGTCACAATAGTATCGGAGAAGGTGACAATCGAGGAGATCGCTGAAGCGAAAGAAGACGAGGAAGCGGAGAAAAAGATTCCGATTGTGCTCCATGGCATTGACGACACCTGGTTCATATTTCTGGACCCAACACCTTATGAGAAGAGGAGCGTTCCTACACGTAATTATAAGTCCTTTATTCTGGGAGGTTTTCTTCTTTATTCTTGATATCTAATCTAGACTTGAAATGACACTGTTTTACTCATCCAACTGGATGTGAAAGGGAACTGCAAAGTTTATCGATTTGTCTTCCAGATGTTGTGGACACATGGGTCTTGCAGGAGAGGAGAGAAAGAGAAGCCCGGGAGAGGCGGAAGCAAGAGGAGGAAAGGAGAAGGCGTGAGGCAGAAGAACAAAGACGTAAGCTCGGTGAACGTGAACCTGAGATAGAGCCTGGAGATGAATGGTTCATCCTGCTGGAACCTCGCCACAAAGGTCCCGGTAAGAATGGAGTTATTATTTTTTAAAAGGGAATGTGAAGCTTCACTTTGTCTTTCTTTCTGTCTTTTTAATCCTTTTTCTGGTGTAAACCAGTACCTCCATCAGGGGACACAGTGGAAAGGAGAGCTGAAGAGGAGCAACGTAGGAGAGAAGAGCAGTGGAAGAAAGAATTGATGGTGGAGGAAGGGAAAAAGAAAGCAGTCGTGGTGGAGGAGAGAGAAGTTCAGCCTCCAAAGGGACTGATGGATGATTGGTTTTCATTTATGGAGGCTTCTGCCAAGAAACAGGGTAAACACCTAGGGGTGTAAATCACAAGTTTCATCACAGTACAATATTATATTAAGCAATGATTCAGTGTCTGCTGATATCAGTCGGTTACCATCCGATTTCACTTGGATTCAATTTAGAGCCAGCGATAGATATGATTACAATATTATATGCTGATTTTAGACAGGCACTTTATTTCAAATCCATAAAGTAACTAAAATAACCTTTGACATTTTTATTCCTAATCTCAACCAAACATTTAAAAGAAAAACAATTTTACTAAATAAAACCTGATCTACTGTTCAATATTAAGTCACAAAACAATATGTAGATGTACTGTAACACCCCTGAAAAACACAGCTTTTTCTGAATGTCATATTCATTTCAGTTGTTAAAATATAAAATAAATGCTTTCCTCCCCTTTTTTCTCTAGATTTCAAACCTTCCCCAGTCCCTGTTATCTCACCAGTAGCTGTGACCACCGTCCGCCCCCGGCCTCCAGCTGACCAACCCATGACCTCCACTCCCACCACACGCCCCGTCCCCATCACCAGGCCCACCTATCAGGAAGTGAAGCTGCAGAGACTCGACATAACACAGAAGACTGAGGTATGAAACATAAGAGCAGACACCATCCTCCACTTTACTGGCAGTGTGATGAACCATGTTGTGTAAATGATGAGCTTTTTTTTTTATTTTTAATCCCGCCACCACCCCCGCTCTTCGGAGGACAACTTTATTTTTAATTACAGATTTCATTGAGCAAATTTAAAATATACATGCCCTGACGCATCTTTTGGAAAAGAAGGGGACTGATTGAGGGAAAAAAACAGAAACCCAAACAAACAAAACAAAACAAACAAACAAAACAAAACAAAAGAAAGAACAGAGGGGTAAAGGGGGGGATTAATAATAATAATAATAATAACAATTAGAAAAACGAGAACAATGATGAGCATTAAAGGAAGCATGAGACACCCCAGTTTGTGTAAAACTCTATTTTCAAGACAACTCTGGAAGAGTTCAGTGGTTGCAAGGTGGCTTGTACTTCATTGCTGTACTTGAGTATTACAATGTACTTTTTCACTTGGAATAATAATTATGACTCAAGGCAACATCAGTGTTAATTTGTTCCACAGTTTGACCCTCAATATTTTTGGAATTTAATGATTTTTGTTGGTACTGCATTGATAACTAATAAATTAAAGTCTTTAGGTCAAGTAACCTTGAACTGACTAAACATTACTAACACTTTACTCAACTTTAGTAACTTTTACTCAAGTAGTATGACGTTAATCTTGTATTAGAATTATTTATAGTAAAGAATCTTTACTTTAAGTACGTGTGTCTGGATGTTTGTGGAAGTGTGGATGTTTCCAGATAGGTTTTACAAAATGTATGACTTACAGAATAATTAATAAGGATTCATGAATTATTCATTCATTTCTTTCCGAACCACTGAATACCTCTCAGGGTTGCGGGGATCGGAGCTTATCCCCAGAACTAATGGGCGCAAGGCGGGGAACAACCCTGGACAGGCGCTAACACACTGCAGAGCACACACACACTCACACAATCACACTCCCATTCACAATTTAGAGTTGCCAGTCAACCTATATTTAATGCCTTTGGACTGTGGGAGGAAACCGGGGGACATTGGACATTAAAAACACAGATATATTTCTCAAATCTTTTTTATTTCAATACCACAAAAGAACATAACTGAACATTTAACAAAACATATAAAACACAAACATATAGCAAACACATTTAATCCTACATTTTACTTGATTATATAAACAAATCCACATTTACTGTCAGTCAGAGGAAGGGCTTAGAGAATTTCATGCCCCTTTAAATACTAGTTTGGGATTTACCTGGGATGCTTCATTGAAAATGCTTTAATCCATGATTGGAAAACTGGCTCCATGTGTCCTACTCACTCTTTCTTTTCTGCCTACAGATGGAAGACGAGTCAGTCGTCATGAGAAAGGTTAGACTCTCACTATCTTTCCTTTTGTGCATTACATTCTAAAAGGTGAAATGGACAAATGCATTTACATATATGCCATTTATCAGACACTCTTATCCAGAGCAACTTCCATTCCCTAACTGCAGCAACACTCTCCCCTGGAGTTCCTTGGGTTTAAGGGCCTTGCTCAGAGGCCCAGTAGTATTTTTTAGACTGGCCTTGGATTTGCATATGTAAGCATTTGCAGTTTTACTTAGGCCACTGTGCCACCGCTTACACCCCCAAATCAACCGCTATTCTTTGTTACCGTCCCACAGAGAAGAGAGAGGAGATCTGAGGGTGAATCCATTTACATCCGCCACAGTCTTTTAATGCTGGAGGTATGTAACAGCTTTACCAGGGAAACAGAATAAGACTAATTGAATGGAAAATCTTTGCTTGTGTATGTTATGTATCTTTTTTCCCCTGTCGTGAGAATGTCTGCATATTGTATTCCTGTTTGTTCCCTTTAACTATTTTAGTTTCTAGTTGTTCTTAATTTGTAATCATTTTAATAACAATAATTTAACGATTTTTTTTTTTTTTTTTTCCCCCAGGACCTCGATGTGACTCAGGAGGTGGTGCTCCAACACTATGCCAGCGTCCAGGAGCTGAAACGCCTCTTTATGGAGGACATGCCTGTGCTGGGCCCCACCGAGTGGGACAAACGCCTTTCCACACACAGTCCTGTCCGCATCCCCCAGCTGACCGAACAAGAGGAGATCATCATCAGGATGGAAACAGTGAGTTCCTCTCACAAAGACTAACAAAAGACACATACAGACCGCTGTTGTGGGATTCGAACTGCAACCTGATTAGATGAGCTTCTTTCTAAAACTCCACTCCAGGGCAGTCAGAGGGGCTGGATCCAGGAGCAGCCATATGACCCTAGATTTGCCACCTAGGTCTGACAAAAAATGTGACATTTCGCCAAGCGGAAACACATCGGCCTTACAACTTTTAGCGTCCTGGGAGAGTGAGTTTCTCCAGGAGCAGTGGCAAACCCATATGACCCTGAAGATGCAATAAAAGTCAGAGGAAAAAATGCAAACAACTAGCAGCAACACGGGGAGAATAAGCTCTGCTAGGAGAAAAGGAAAGCCCCAAACCTCCACCAAAAGGGGGGGGAATGCTGCCATCTAGCAGCTGTGATTGACCTTACATTTTAAGAAATATAGATTTTCATATAAATTTTATCTTCGTTTCACATTTTCTAATTAGCTTGCTGCAGCACAAATATTAAGTATTACTGGAAGAAATAGCTTTGATGTTTGCTACTCTGTAAGTTATTGTCCATTACAGTGACTCCATGAGCTCCTTCACCCTTTCATGTTACAACATAGATATTTACCCAGGCATGAATGTATTAATGCCGCAAAACATGTAAAAACTGTTGCAAGAATTACAGTATATTGGTAGAAGATGGATAGGAAGAACGAACAGAACAGGGTCAATGGGAATTTGTGTGTGTGTGTGTGTGTGTGTGTGATGTTTCACTCACAGATGAATTTATTTTGCAGATGGAAGAAGAGAGAACTTCAGCCTTGTGATGGAGCTCCACCCCCTTATATGGCGTCACTGATTAACTGCAGTTATTTTTTGTTTTTAACATGTTTAGAGCTTATATTTATTTCCCATTGATATATTTCATGTATTGCAATTAGCTACTTTTGCTACTTTACTTTATTCCTTATTGTCAGTAGCTACGAATTACAATAAATATATGCAGATGAATGATAGAATTAGACTGTGATGCAGTGTGGTGTGAAAGAAAGTGAATAAAATAAATGATGAAGATTTTATTTAGCATAACTAACTGATCAAAATGATATTTACAATTGTCTGATTGCTTGTCTTTAAAGTTCATGTTTTGGGCACCAGCTGCCTTTTAGTCCATAATCTCAAAGCAGTCTTCCAGAGAATTTCATTTCTGTTACAAAAAAGGTGATTCATGATCATAATCAAAAGTCCATCTGTCATAAGCCCAGAAAACACCAATCTATGAGCTGGTTCTCGAGGCTTTATGAGGCAATGCTAAGCTGCTGTGATGATTGCTGGGTCGCCGCAGTCTGTGTCGTCCTGCGTGACAGAGTCGGTGCTCGTGTTTCTCAGATAACCAGGATTATCTGCCAATCATGAAGCACTGGATTAATCAACACTTTTTGACCTTGTGCAAGTACACTTACAGTATTTGTGTGTCACATTAAGAGAACCCTAGAACTGGTGGAACTCAGTAGACTGCTAGACTGTTTAGTTCAATTTATCAAGACCAACCTGACGCCATTAATGACCTCAAAAACAACAGACATCTAAAATTCAATAATGTGAAAGTGGGTGATTATTTGTCATTGTGAATACACCACAGCATAGTACACAGTGCACCATAACGAAATGTGACCTCTGCATTTGACCCATCTGTGGAGGAGTATTATTTTAATAAAGTTTGATATGTAGAGTTTACATTGCCATTCTTACTATAAATAATAGATGTTGGTGTTCATGGGGGTGAGGGTCTGTTTCATGGTTTGCTCCCTTTTATACACTGACATTTTGTGAAGTTCAAAGGTTTCTATTTGAGCAAATGTATTGGCCCCACACATACACAACATAGTAAACATTTATGGCAAAATAATTTCTCATAAAGAGGGAGGTTTTATACAAAGTAAAAAACAAAATGGAAGACATGTAAATATCATGATTTGCATTTTAAATACTTTTCGTTGCTTTTTATAAACCTTATCCAGAATTTTCTCAATAATATTCCACTGTCAGAACTGCTGAGTCCCTTACAGTTATCAAATGCTGTTTTGTGACCCACCTTTTCAAGGATTAAGAAGGACTAACTTACTTGTAAAATAACTGACTTATTTTGATAATGCTAATTATTAAAAGAATGAGTGGCACGGTGGTCCAGTGGTTAGCATTGCAGCCTCACAGAAAGAAGGCCCTGGGTTCAATCCCCGGAGCGGCCATGGGGTCTTTCTATATAGTTTGCATGCTCTCCCTGTGTTCGTGTGGGTTTTCTCCGGGTGCTCTAGTTTCTTTCAACAGTCCAAAAGTATGAACTGCAGATTTATTGGCGACTCCCGTAAGGAGTGAGTGAGAGTGTCAATCTGTGAGTGTGTGCCTTGTGGTGTGTTGGCGCATACCCAGGGTTGGTCCCGCCCATGGTTTGAATTACAGGGGGGGTACTGGGGGGTACTGCAAGACCCAGACTCCCCCAAAGAGACAAGAATAGCAGTTGGGGGGGGGGTCTGTTATGAAGGCAGTACCCCCAATTATGGAGGGGTAACTCGCTCTCTGGTCCTGTCCATAGTTCCATAGGCTCCAGTCCCCCCACGACCTCAATTGGGATTAAGCAGTTCAGGTACTTTTAGCTTTCATGTATGTATGCAGGGACGTAGCACCAAATTCTGGGCCCTATACACAAGCAGTCTCCATGGTCCCCCTCCCAATAATAAAATAAAATTCCACACTTCTCAAGGGCCCTCTACCCACTTGGGGCCCTGTTAAGTCAGTCCCCTTTTTCCCCCCACTACGACACCCCTGTATGTATGTATTCCTGTTGAATATATATATATATATACTGTATATATAAACTTTTGATTTGTACTCTGATGGGGTTTGGAAAAGGTATATAACTCATTAATGTAACTGGCAGTAACTTGGTTGAACAGCAGTTGCTGATTCAAATGTAAGTTTACAAGCATGAAGAACGGATCCTCTTGGTGGACTACAAAGCCCTGGTGCACGTCACTGTGGATAAGAGCATCAGCCAAATACCAAATGTAAATGTAATGGTGTTCAGTTGGGATTTAAATTCAGATTTGTTCTGGCTGGATCAGCTCAGAGGTCAATGTGATTTTCTCTAAATCTGTGACTTAATATTCAAACATGAAAGGGTTAAGATTTCTTTTGCTCTCTTCAGAAATTACATATATTGTGAACATAGTCCCAGATGTTGTGATGTATAGTTCAAGCAAAATGAAACTATATAGTAGAATTTTTTTGTATTAAATAGATACAAAACATCTTCAAAAAATGCAACAAAATCCTTATACCACTTTGACTGTCTTGGCATTATATCAGAATGTCTAGGACTATAATTTACATTATGTTTTGTCTCATTGGTAAACACTAACAGCTCACATCTAACTGCTTTATATCAAGTCAACAGCATTTATCCATTTAGCAAAAGCAGTGTCTGCTTTCCTTTTAACATATTCTGTTACAATGAAATCACAGGTTCTTACAAATGTATTTCCCACAGAGAGATACAAACCTCCCAAAAAGTGCACTTACATTCCTCTCATTCCTCCGTGTTTTGATGAATTAGTCATTATGTGTGATGAGATTTTACTTACAATCCAATCAGTTTTCTGGCTTTCAGTGTTCTCCTTTATTATAGAGTGGCGATGTTACAGTGGTCAGAGTAACTGAAATTTGGTGTTGATGACCATAACATTGAGGGTTCAAATCCAAATAGAACCTAAACCCTTTTTGACACCCAATAGGTTAGTCCAAGAAGACCTGCTGTAATTAGAAAATATTAGTTATTTTCACTGTCTGCCAAATAATGTAATTGTAAGGGACAAAAATTGTGATTTATGTACATTTCAACATCCTTTTCAGCTTTGGAAGGTGCTCCAAACTGGGTGCAGAGTGCAGGAGTTACAATGAAGACAAAGAGGGATAGAATGATGAAGAAAGAGTTACTTCTTAAGTTATTTCTTGAACAGAAAGAGTTACTGTACCAAATGAACAAGAACATATAAACATATCAAGTGTTCACCTCTATTAAGGAGTCATTTAGGACATTTACCTTAGTTTAACTGTTAATGTACATTGTCCAGAGTATTTTATACTTAGGACTTTTACGATTATTCTATTTGCTAACATACTGGCTTGCTGGATTACTTTTAATTCTTTCCTCCACTGTGGACAACTATCCATAAATCTGAACTCAGTGCTAATAATTCATGCATGAATGGGTTAACTGAAGCTGTACTCTAAGGGATGTGATGCTACTTCATCTTTTGACATTTGATGGTTATTGGTTTTTAATACCAGAAGAAAAAAATGTCTTAAAGCATAAAATCAACATTCTGTCTATGTCTTAAATGTTTAAGACATACTAGTATTGCTTTTAACTAAGGGAAAGCTTTTTGCAGACATTACAAAAATGCCATGGAGAGTTTTATGCCCCTTTAAAGACAAACCGAATTACTCAGTCTGCGTTGATTCATCCTTTATCATGCTGACTCCAGCAGCATAGTTCCTGTAAGTACGTTCTGGAAGCGGTGGAGCCTCTGGAAAGCTCATAAGACAGTTGTTCAGCCTAATAACCGGAAGGGTCAGCGTCACAGTGGCCACACCATTCGGAAGAGAAGCCTCACTTTCCAGGTCACAGTTTACCTGACTGGAGTTTGAGGAGTCTGAAGAGGGTGAAGAGCACTTCAGAGTGGGAACAGCTATACCTTCTGCCAGGCAGTGAATATTCAGCTCAGACAATTCATCCATATCACTGTCTGTCTCTATTTTGGGGTTAGAGTCTTTTCTTGAGCTAACATTCTTGTGTCTGTCCACCCGTGCTGACAATTTTCTTTCCCAGTCCCTGTTCTCGTAGAGAAGCGTATTGGCACAAATGAAGATGAAAAGGCCCACACCCATGATGATGGGACCCACCAGTTTCAGTTTCTCGGATGGCGTTCGGCCCGAGGCAGGGTGATGATGCGCCGGTCGCCTGGTGCGATGTGGCCAGTATCCCCCAACGGCCACACCAATGCCTACGAGCAGCAAGACGCCAGCAAACAGCAGGCAAGCTCCAGGCACAGAACGTAGACGCAACCCAACAACTTCATGGCCAGTTTCCTCCTGAGGGGCTGAAGTGTTAGACTCCAGAAGAGAAAGGCCTTTTACTGGTGACTCATCAGCCACAGACATTCTGCAGATGGAAGACAGATGGAAAAAAGTGAGATATTCTACCTTTAAAATAAACAATACTAAGTATTATTTCAGAAGTCAGTCATGATAAGAACTTTAGTACTTGTACTTTGTAACACATACTCATAAATCAAACTCAAATTTGTGAACAATCCTCCAGTGGTGTATAATACTAGCATTTGCACTTAGTTACTGTACTTAAGAATTATTTTCAAAAATTGAAATCAAAAAGCTCAGAATGATATCTGAGTACAGTAACAACGTACAAAACCTAAGAATGATTACGATTGTCATACTTTTATGTGTATTATCAATATTATCAGCTTTTACTTTCTACTTACTATAATGAAAATAAAGTACTTTTTATTCCATTACATTTTTTACTGACAACAGTAATTGTTACAGTAACTACTTTGGACATTTACATAACTGGGGGTGCAATATCCCATACTTTCACTTTGGATTCCCATGATTTTTGGAATATGAGAATTGGCACCATTTTAAGTAAGTTAAGTTAGTGATTTTTGTCGTTGTGAACACATCATAGAGCCCAGCTGCACCATAACGAAATATGACCTCTTCGTTTGAACACCTGTTACTTGTTATTATCAGATACTTTAGTACTGTTTGATATTCCAATTAGTGACTTTTAATTGAGTCATTTTCTTTGTAAGGAATCTTTACTTTTATGTAAGTATTTTACATAAGTGTTTTTACACCGTTGTCAGTAGCCCAGTCGCATGAGACAGCATGACAAAACTATGTTAAAAATATTTATTTGAAGTTCAAACTGAAGAGTTTTCATTATAATTACTTGTCTAACACTTATTAAACCACAACCAATTTTATACCTCAAAGGAGTGATTAATAAGTGAGCAGTACCATTATATTTTCAAGACGAATCTAGCAATTTGACCCAAACCATGACTGGCAGCTTTTTCTCACAATAAAAAACATTTCCAACTTTCCTGCTCCAAACTATCCGTTTTAGAACACGTTAATGTTCCTGGTGTGTTGAAACTGTTTTCCTGGCGTTGGTAATTTTTGAAGAATGTTTTTAGTGTTGGAGGGAAATAAACGAACAAACTCACAGCTGGTTCATCGTGATCGTAACGAAACGCCAGTAATGATAGTTTGCGGTTAGTGATTCAGCATTTGTAACTATCTTTACTGGCGTTAGTAAAGGGTCCTATAAAAGGTTCCATTTCAATGTAGCTGGAATATTTTCTTACAACCACAAATATTTGACTCACAGAGATTAAGTCTTCATTTAAATGTTGTAACGTTGCTTGCGTGATTTGCGTTATGTTATATACCTGTAACTTTATAGTGGCGTCATTTACGAACATTCCTTATCATTGGCTTGGTGAATTCCATCCGTTTTTACCAAACTCTCTCTCTCTCTCTCTCTCTCTCTCTCTCTCTCTCTCTCTCTCTTCTGTCTGAAGTGTATCTACTGACTTCGAAAAAAAGACTATTGCTATCTTTCACAAATCATTTCACTTCAACACAACTTTTTTTTGCAAAAACATTTTCCCTGATCATATACTGAAATGTCCACACAAATCTGAAAAATCTCAGGTTTTCCTATATTTTAGGGGACAATCAGGTTCTCACTAACACACACGTAAACACACAGAGAGGGATACTGAGAACAAAAAACAAACAGAGATACATTATTTGCATCTCATCAGCTGTCCGGTCTCCGGGCTTCTCTCTCTGACACACACACATACACAGAAAATGAGAGACAGACAAAGAGAAAGAGATTTAACCTTAATTTCACCTTATCAGCTGTTTTGTTTCCAGGGTCTTTCAGCTGTTCGGAGATCAGTTGTCTCTGTCTGAGTGTTTGTCCGGTCTGCCCTGTCAGTGTGTGTCCAGCCTGTCCATTCTGGTGCATCGCGGAACACGTTAGACAACAAGCAGACGGACAGATGTGCTAGAGCGACTGAGTATAAATCATCCACTGACGTAGAGAGAGAGAGAGAGAGAGAGAGAGAGAGGGAGAGAGAGAGAGAGAGAGAGAGAGAGAGAGAGAGAGAGAGACTGTGTGTGTGGTTAAGGGTCATGGGAAGATTTGTGCAGGCGCTGGGTCCCACGGTGGACACACTGACCTATTCTTAGCCCGGCCGGGGATCCAGGCTTATTTTACACACACCCAATGTTTATTATTCATTCTTAATGCAGCTTTAAACTAATTCGTCTTTTGTTCCTCCAGCACTGAACGTTCTATGGAACTTCTGCCTTCATCTAATGGGACCTGCTGTCAAAAGACAAACTGTAACCTTGAGCTTTATGTCCTGAAATGACCTTTCACTTTAAGGTCCCACTTCAGTATCACAGATCTGCTCTGGTCAGTATCAGCACAGACATACATGACACTGAGCACACTGGCCACTGTAGAGAGGGGGACACTTTGCTGTAGAGCTCGGTGCTCGGAGAGGTTTTATCCTAAAAGGAGCAGAGGTTATGCTGTAGAGGTGGCTTTGCTTGCATACTTACAGTCCCTTAATGCCTTAAAGACAAACAGACACTTCTTATTGAAGACTCAAGATTCTTTGTTTGTCGCCTAAATGTACATAGAAGTGCAATGTGAAAATCTGAAATGCACACTGATTGGACAAATTAAAACAGAAATTAATCTTGTAAGAAATATTACAAGAAATTAAATCTAAACGATAAAATATATAGCAAAATGTGTTCCTAAAATGGATTAATATTTAAAGAATTTGGACCTGGCTAGAATATATTCCGTCCATATCAAATCTGCAGTGATGTGAATGCCCAGATATTTGAAGCTGCTCACACTCTACTCAGTCTCATTGATGTTGAGGAGGTGAAATGAGACATTTCAGAACTTTCAGGTGCATTTATGGCATATGATTGCTTTGTAGTCCATAAGAAGCAAATTGTGTGTCTTTGACAATCTGATCATTAGTGGACAGGTGTGAACACATCCAAGATGCATGCATGGTATGAGTCACTGAGATCCGATCACATTGAGATCAGACTTCATGATATGGGATGCATGTGGTCACATTACCTTCTCATTCCACACTATCTGCATAAGTGAAAGTATGTTCTCATTTACAGTATATACCAAAGTAAAAGACCAATAGTTTAGTTAACATTTAAGCTTATTTATTTAACAAAAGCGGATTATTTGCAAGACATTTATACACACACACATGTATATATATATATATATATATATATATATATATATATATATATATATATATATATATATATATATATATATATATATATATATATATATATATATTATATATATATATATATATATATATATATATATATATATAATGTTGCTGTTTAGTTATGGGAGTATTGTTATTTAAATTAATGTAGTTGAAGGGCATTTGCTTATGTTTATTTAGCTCATTTAGCATGTTAGCCTAGCTATTAGCCTTAGCCACACTTTGGTGTTGTATTATGTCTATGTGACAAAGGGATATTTTCATTTGTCTTTAAACGTTATCAAACTAATACTAATACTGCTCAATAAAGGAGACAAAGTATTGAGTTGGTCCCTTGCGTCCTTCGGTCTTGATCAGGCCATTTCAAGTTTGCCAAGAGCTGTGGTGCTAAACTTACCAGCTTAACTTGACAACTGGCATAAAGAGTGGGAAGTAACAAAGCACGAATAGTTCATTACTGTGCTAGAGTAGAATTTTCAGGTATCTGTACTTGAGTATTTATTTTTCTGACATCTTTCTACTTTTAATTCCTATATTTTCAAAACAAATATCTGTACTTTCAAATCAACCCCTTACGTTTTCAAAACATGCTTGCTGATGCTATCAATATGTATACCTTACCAACATTGAGACCACATTCATTTTAAACCTAAATGTATGCTGCAAAACACCTAGAAAACAAGTGCATGACAGAAAGAAGATGAAAATGTAGAACAGGCTAGCTAAAAGATGCAACAACAAGACAGACAAAAGATGGAGACTAGCATGATGAAAAGGCAACTACTGATTGCAGTGGAGGTGACAGGGAGATCTAGTAGAATGACCAACACAGATGAAAGAGAGCCGGACCTGCAAGACATTACCCTTCAAGCATTTTATAAGAAATATTGAAGTTATGGGCTCTAAGAACAATTCATAGCCAATGTGCTGTGAAGACTCATCACCAGTACCATTGTAAAGATTTAGTTTGATCACTGCATGTGGTTCAGGGCTATTTTTAGGGTGATCTTTGAGTTCATATCATTGAGCTACTTCAGGTTTTACAAACTCCTTTAAAATCTAGACACCTGAGTTTGATAAATTACAAATCTTACGGAGTTCTTCTTTAATTTGGACATATTTGTTTCCCAGATTAAAAGGCTCATGTAGTTGTAGCAACTGCATGTTAAACTCAAGATTGTGCAATCAGTACACAACAGAATCTCTGTGCCTAAATTTAACCAAAATCCTTTCTATTGAAAGGTAAATTACAAACTCTTTCTTAGTACTGTCCTCCCTGACATGAACTTAGAGCTACTTCTTTTTTACATGGAGTATATTCTAGTCTGTGCTACTTGAGTAATTAAGATGAATCATTAGTTATGCTAGTGTAAGCATCACAAGTCTTCAACTTGTGTGTATGAGCGTGTAGGTCTGCTAGCTCTAAGTGGGACAGTGAGATCCAGATGCTTGTGGCGACATTGTCTGATGGTGCCTTTGACCTAAATCAAGGCCGTAGTAATCATAATGTACAATCAGGAATGGACTTAAGCCCTTACCAGATTAGAATACATTGTGTATATACTGTATATGGTCAAAAGTACACAGAAAAAATCAGGACATACATTTCTTACATGCATAGTACATAAAATAAATTGATGAGAAACTGCACCTCAAAGAGGGTGGTCTTCAGATCAAGTTTGGAGACAGAAAGGAACTTTGGAGTTCTGGCAGCAAGAGAAAATTTGTTCCGCCACTGATGTGCCAGGACTGAGAAGTGTCGTGAGGCAGGTCTGCCTCTTCTTTTAGAAGTTAGGGGTTCGAATGGCTTGTGCTTGATGCTCTGATCAAAAGTAAATGACGTAGGTTTGATGCCATGTGGTACTGTTGAGGATTTGGATAACAGTAGTGATGTAACAGGTTGATATTCAGCTGTCATACAATGGAAAGCATCTTGATAAGCTTTACTACTACCTATAAAGCCAGCTACGTGATTAAATGGAAAACAAGGTAAATTTAAAATATGTTAACCTTTTTACAGGTCATAAAGCTAAACTAAAATGTAGGTTTGGTGTTTCCACATGGACAGTTGTGCAGTTACAGGTGTACTAAACCTTGTACTAAACTTCTGCTTTATTACAGTACTAAATGTCAAATTTAAACAAATGTATAATACAACATAATTACTTCAATGCATTTGGAACCTACTTTTAAGAAACGGCATCTTTTTATTCTCATCCGTCTTTTTTACACACAAACATTCACAGGATCCCCAATACATTTGAGAGATGAAGATACACAGCTCCAAACTTAGTCAACTTTGGGCTTAAATGTATTCAATGAGCTCACGTTCAGCACTAAAGCTTAGTAATGTTTATTTACAATGAAACTGTGTTTTAGTTCCTTTTCCACTCACTCTCTCTGAAAATCAAAACACTCACATACAAGGGAATGGAGGAATTCACTGTACATCAATTTACAAATTGTAAATTTCACAAAGCACAAATTTGAAATTTTCAAATTTGTCATCATATCAACGGCAAGACATTCATAAGCTTCGCCCCAAACTCTGGGTTCCCTGAAAAAATAGGGGAAAAAACCCACTCAAAATTACACAACTCCTCACATAATTTTACAAGCCCTCATCATTAATTTGTACACACATTCACAAAGAGACACACACCATAGCGGTCATGCACGTGCCCACGATGACCATCCCCAATGAGTAACTCTATACAAATGAGTCTCTCACTCCAATTCTTTCCTTCTTAAAAATCACTTTGTATATTTCAAGTAAAATATCCACCAATGTGGAGTTTGTTCGCGCGTTCAACATGACTTGACATTTAATAATCATAAAATCATAAATAGCGTCCATGAACAGTTGATATTATAGTGCCTTAGGACCGTGCGCAGAAAAGTCCGAAAAAGGTCAAATAAAAGAGGATATAAATAAAAATCCATTTAAAGCAGCAGAGCGTAGAGCTCGTGGGACGTTGGTGGGTGTGTGTGTGTGTTTGGGAGGAGAGGATTATGGGAGGGTGCAGCACGGTCCTCCAACCATCAAAGATTCTGCTCAGGTTTACCAGAAACCAGCCATTCCAAGGCTAAAGCTGCAGCAATTAGCCAACAGAATTTGCAGAGTTGCTTTGGTGACTGGACACATGGTGGACCTGCTGGACACAAGTTGTAAGGAGAACAATCGTGAATTAAAAGAGTTTGTTCAGTGCTGCTGTGAGGAGGTGAAGGACCTACTCTTCATCCACACTCTTCAGCATCAGTATGCAGTTGTAGATTTTTAGCGCTGGACCTAGTTTGATGCTTAAGATCTTTACAATATCGGACTGGGTGAGGAGCAGGAAGGCCTCGCCGTCTATTTGCTGCACAAAAGGAGGGGGGGAAACAGAACAATATCAGTTAAAATCTTGTACTGTCACTTCATGGATCCAAAGAAATGTCAGTTTTATTCTCTGCATTTTTACCTCATTCCTGAAAATGGCAGCTTGCTCGCGGCAGCCTGGCAGCTTTCGCACAAAACCTGCAACCTGAAAAAAATGCAACACAAAGGAAGAGTGTGTAATTCCTAATACCAATGAGGGTTGGAAGTTGGAAGCTGAAAACTTTGTAAGTTTATATTCTATAGAACTTACTTCTTACGTTGCTATTTGGTTTTTAAAAAACGACAGTGAGTGAAATACATCAAAACAGTTCTAATGAATACAAACTTTATTGAATTACAAGCTTTTTTAATCACAGTGAAGTTAAGAGAAGACAGGAGTGCCATCCTTGGTACTGAAGATGATCGCAGGCTCCCGTTTTAAGCAGCAGTTAACACAACTTCATCTGCATTTTTTTGGTTAATACTACGTTGATAAGATTTTTTGTTGTATAGTTGTTTGAAAGTTTGGATATGGCTTCCTGGCGGTGGTGGAGTCTCCTCATCAAACATTAAAATAATGTAATTTTTTCCCCCCCGATCCCTACAACTCTGCTTAAACCCATTTTACACAATGTTGATTTTATTTTTTTGAAGACATTTACGCACGCACTCTTCAACGTAAATGATTTTTTTTAAATCTAAACTTAAGTATTAGATAATATATTTTGGGGGATATTTTTATACGTTTTCTTTTTAAATCATTCCTAAGGTTAATATTTTCTTTAATCTAGTTGCTAGGAACAAGTACCAGGTTGAACTGTACAAATGTTGAACTGTGCAAGACACAACACCACCACAAGGGGGGAGTTCCCACTCTAATGTAGCACTGTGGTCAGTTGCTGTACCTCCTCTGTGCTCCACTTGGCCACAGTCTTGGCGCTGAGGCCCAGGGCTTCAGGCAACAGTTTTCCATGTTTCTCCCAGGAGTGCTGGAACCTGGGCAGCTCCCAGCCACAGAACACAGAGTCATGCAGGAACTGCTGCAGAGAGTCTACAACACACACGACCAAGAAATGAAGACATTCTGTCAATACTGTGTATTCTAAATACCTAGAAGCACTGTTTCATAAAAATGTAATAATAATAAACATAATAATAACATGTTGAACTCTACCTTTACCATTTCCCTCATGCTTCACCTGCTGATTCTTCACACACTTGGCTGCGGTAGTAGATCTGGAGACAAATGTATAACACAATAAACTACAATGAAAGTACATTAACACTACGTAAACACATTAAAAACAATATTTTTGTTCTGCAAAAAAACATCCTTTGCTTTAAAACAGTTTTGCACACTTGGCCTTCTAACATTCAACATCATGAGAAGCCTGAAGCTGCTGACAAAGTTATCACTGCTAATCCCTAGGGGTGTTGAAATTAATCACATAATCAATGCAGTGCGATGCAGACGTGGACGATTCTGCATCGATGCAGTGGCAGACATCAGCGATTATATCAGGGATTTTCAACTGGTGGTTCTCGGCTCCCTGGTGGTCCGGAACATGCAATCCAGTTTCAGGGCCAGTTGAAAAGCCATGGATTATATCATCATGACACATAGTGGAAAATTCTAGTCAAAAGGAATATCTGAAGTAACTGAAGGAAAAAACTAAACAAATTAACTTTCATGGTACATCACACCAAATGCAAGCGTTTGTCACCAGCTTATGCTAGTTAATGTTAATTTGCACTACCACAAAGAGCATAGTAAATACATGGTAAATTTTAGGTATATTAAGAGCACATTAACTGCATTGCACTGCACTGTATTGTATTATACTAAGCACAAGAACAGTGTATATCACATGTACAGATTTTTATTTTTAAAAGGTATCGGGCTACTTCATATATAATGGTAAATGATTTTAACACCTTTAGACATTACAAATTATCAGTGGAGAATGGCCGAGAGGCAAAGCCAAGCCACAAGGCGGTCCTGGGCAGAGCATGAGGATCCTAAAATAATAATGGTCGCTCCCCAAAAGGTGTGATGATAAAATTATTGAGTGTAAAAAGTTCTGCAGATAATGTAATAAAGAGAGACCCAGACCAGCCTTCAGGATCACTCTACCGACTGACATATTGGGGTGTGCTGAACCGTCAAATTAATTTAGCTCTCCCAATGGTTCTCTCATATGTGGAGGCTGTTGATTTCTGGTGTATGGTTACAGCTATGTGAGCGGACCTGGGCGGTGGTGGTGGTGGTAGTGGTGGTGGTGATGAGCTCTCTGCGTTGTCGGTGGGCTCCAGGCTGCTGGAGGTGGGTGTGTGAGCAGGAGCTTGGGGTAAAGCCTCCGTCCGGCGCTGTCGCGGTGGTCCACTGAGTGTCACTGGCCTCTCCCCACTCAGCCTGTCCGGCAGGAGCCCCTCTTTATTCAGATTCAGCTCCGAGTATGGACAGCTCACTGCCCTGAAGGAGGGGGAGAATGAGAAGATGCACAAGAGAGTGATGTAACATTACAACTCTGCAGTTTCTAGCCACCTAAGAGTCTCACTGACATTAACGACAAACCATGTCAGAGTCAATAAGCGTGCTGGCTACAGAACTACACTATTATGTGTAACATGGTTAAATGAAACCCCATTTCCAGACTAATGAACACAAGGGGGCACAATTGAGCAATAGATCAGCAAATACAGGGCTAATTTAGTAAATATACCATAACCAAAGTGGATAATTCACCTCTTGAATTTGGCTTATTTGAAGAATTATACTTTTCATACACAGTGTCCATTTCAGTTTCCAACTATCCATAAGACTTTTGGCTGAGTGAGTCATAATTCATGCATTAAAGAGCTAAAAGTTACAGGCAGCTGCACACATTTGTACTTAACACAGGTAAACCTGAGCACATGTGGCGAAGACTACATGTGCTACCGAGTGTGTTTTGCTATTAATCATGAGCCTATTTGGTTGATGGTGGGTTTACATGATGTGACTGGTGGTGGGAGGCTGAACATACCATATCTTGTCTACAGATCTGAAACATTTGCTTTATCGCAGCAAACAGAAAATGTGTAAAATATGTTCATATAAATTATCTGAACAACCATTAATGATAAAAATCTAAGAAATTTAGGAAATGAGTGATTTCTCCATCAAAGTTGGTTACAGTAATGCAAATTAAACACTGTGTATATGTGCTGGTTACTGACGTGTAGTGTGTTCCATAGCGAGGTCCTTTGATGTGTCCCACACCGTTGCATCCTACAGTAGGACAGCCCTGTCCTGGTAGAGCTGGAATATCTGTAAAACCTGCAAGCCACCAAATAAACAAACTATCATTCATCAGTCAGTCTATCCGTCTATCAGTCTATCAGTCAAGTTCAACAGCTGGTTGTTTCACATTGTCGTCAAACAACTTTAAGTCCACGCTTCTTGGCAGAACTAATTCTATTCAGACACACTGGGATGTGTCACAGTAGAAGTGAAAGTGAGAGATTATTTGTCATTGTGAAGACACCGCAGCACAGCACACAGTGCGCCACAACGAAAAGTGACCTCTGCATTTGACCCATCCACGAAGAAGCAGTGGGCAGCTGACATGGGCATGAGTATCTCAGTGTTACCGGCGACCTTCTGATCACGGGGACGAACTCCCTAACTGTTGCGCTATCAACAGACCATTGTGTAAACTCAATTAGGGTTCAAAACTAGAATTTTCGTGATGTTCAAGTCTGAACTCTGACAATCCCAAACCAAAACATTTTCATCTGATGAGTTCATTTGCAAAACCCAGTTTCATTTCCAGGTTTCCCCCCTCACCCAGAACAACAGATTTCCTTCTCTTCAAGAGTTTTTTTTGCTTGAGGCTTGTGTTCTTGTGTGACCGCTTTGGCCTCATTGCAAGGTCAACATATTGTGCAATTCAGATAAGCTTTAAACTAAATTTTGCCCAAATAAATGTAGTAAGAGGGAACAAGGAAAATTCTTGTTCCAATTCTTGCTAGTCTTCACATGTGTATGTGTGTACGTACCACTGGGGTTCTGCAGAGGATGACCAGTCTTCTGACACCATCCCACAGGATGCAGGTCTGGACTATCTGCATCTAACCAGTAATCATATTCATCACTCCAGCCATCAAAATGGATCTGAAACACAAAAGCAATTTTGACTCGGAGGTAAAAAGTCTATTCCAAAAAGTAGACACCAAAGAACAAACACAATTCAATTCTGTTAAGACTTAAAATCTTTTGTAAAATTATGTTCTTCAGAAGTAATGAAGCAGACTTATTACTTATGAAACAGCTTTTCTCTGACCATTATAGTCAAATTAATTTATTGAAGTGTATTTCCTATGTAGCGCCAGATCACAGAAGTCATTTACTGTCTTATAGAAAGGGTCTATACCGTTTCCTTTTATCAAACAAACTAAACAGTCTTATGTTATTTATCTTATTTACATGACGGCAAGTCATTTCTGTCTCTACATGGTCTTGCGTTTACAATTCTGTGTATCGTGTACGGCTGAACTCCGCCCCAACGCACACACACCTGTACTGTACTGTACTGTGTGCTGTGGTGTGTTCACAATGACAAATAATCACTCACTTTCTTCTTTTCTTTCTTTCGTAATTGTTCGGTTGTTATATTGACTACTGTCATTAAAAGAAACACATGAACACCATGATTCCTTTTGGTATTTGTGTCGGTGTCCGTTAGGGTTATAATCTCAACCCTACACCCCCCGTCCCCTGCCCAAGCTGTTAACCAAGGGGAAACACTGAATGTTCATGACAGGGTTGTGTCCAAAAACATCTAACGCATTTCCACGTGACAGACTTAAATCTTTAAGGTCTCCACTTCTGAATATACAGGTGGAAAGCCAGACGTCACAGCCTTCATGTTTAAGTGTGTAAAACTGGAGCAGAGATGTGTTACCTTAACCCTGTGGTCCTCTGTGCCAGCGATGGTGGCCACGCGGATCAGCATAGGGTTGCGTTTGTCCACTGCCTCCAGCTTCATCCCCTTCTGAAATCCATGTGGGGGTCGCTGAAAGGACAGAAGCGGTTTTACAAACGTGCTCACCATGCACACAAGGAAAATTCCAAGAGTATTTGGGCACACTGCCCATTTTGGGCCTCCAAAAAACTGTATTCCCACGCTGCTACAAACACAGCTCAACTTTCACTGTACAAAAAGAGAACTGTAGAGAGATCTGCTTTGATTTCATCTAAAAAAGGAATTCTTATTAAAGGTTTGTATCTCATGGGCCATTGTCTAAACTTTGGCTTTACTGCTTCAGCTGCACTTTCTTGAGCCTACGACATATTAACTGTCAAGCTTTGGAAAGCTAGCGTTAGTGATATTTAAAATGAGACCACTGCAATTGTGCCTTAAACAATGTATTTGTACTCTATGTTTTCATTCATCAGTGTGCATCTGACTGATGGAGAGAGACTTTGTGCCCTCTAGTGGCATTGTAGAGTGGCATTAAAACAACAAGGCAGTGGCATTTCAGATGGTATGTTCTACCCTTTCTGCTGCATTCCACTTTTGTTAGGAAGACCGAAGTATGAACACACCCTTATTCATCACACTCACCTGTTTGAAGGCTCGAGCAGGTGCTGCCTGAGTTCCAGTCTCTTCCAGGTACTTTTCCCATGAGAAACTTTTTGGGTGCTTGTATTCTGAGATACAACCAAAAGTGAAAATTAAAATTTACTCACTAGTCTACTTTAATCACATCAAATGAACGCTGAAAATAGAAATCCTGGTATAATAACAACAATAACAATATTCTTCTTCTTCTTCTTCTTATTATTATTATTATTATTATTATTGTTATACATAATCCATAAAAAATGCAGCCTAAAGGGTTTGACATTAAGAACAGAATCCTGAAAATAAACTAAGCAGCTGGAGTATAGAGAACTGGAGTATTAATAGGTTTAAGATTATAAAAAATGATGAATTAGACAAATAAATAATAAAGAAATAAATTAAAGAGAATTTTAGACATCAAAATGATTATAGATTAGGAAACAGAAAATGAGAAATGCTCTCTCACCAGCAGGCGTGGTGAGTGTTAACTCTGTCTCCTCACAGTAACCAACTGGATGGATATAAGGACTGCTGGCGTCACACCTGGGAGCGGACAGACAGATTTCAGGACGAGGACATTAGATTCAGACCAATTTAAGACTGACAACGATTTTAACCGACGTTTAACCGACCCGTCGCCGTTCCTCTTCCTCCGACATCTTTGGTTTTTCTGTAGGAACTTTTTTAAGCCAATAACAAAACCAGGAGCCATCGGCCAATAGGATTCGCAGGCAGAAGCTGCCAAAACCCCGCCCCCAAACTATCCAAACCCCGCCCCCAAACTGTCCAAACCCCGCCCCTTTCAAACCACGCGCGTAGAAATCTCACCGCTCGTCGGTAATCTACTGTGTGCGCGAGGACATTTAACACATCGAGAGGAAAAAGACATTCGAGAGAAAAATACAGTTTGCGTGCAATATTATCACAACCGCGCACTCGATTTTTAATTTTGTGCTCTCGAGTTTCACATTTGCGCTCGCGACTTTGAAATTTAGGCCCGCAAAATTTTTGCGGCAAGCCATTTAGCGCGCTGTAGTTTTGGTGTTGATGTGACGCCATAGGGCCATTCTTCTAGCGGTCACTGAATTCTATTGCGCAAGAGCGAATCTCACCAGAGTGTGGTGTGTTGGTGCACTCTATTGGAAAGCGCTAGTATTGCGCAGGTAGAAAGGAAGGAAAACGTTTCACTCCGTTTAAAAATACGTCTGGCGACAATTATCGACAATCAAATCGCCGGCGACTATTTTTATTGTTGACTTTTATCGACAATATGTCGAATATCGTTGCACTCCTATTTGGCGACCTCCACGTAAAACCAATCGCTTGTTGCAAATTTTTCAAAATTGAGTTATATTTATTGTATTTTCATGAAATGAAACTTAATCAAGCTTCAAAAGCGATACCTATGTCAGATAGATCGGTCGACATATGACTGAGATATCCAACATTCAAAGAGTCGGGTTTTCTCCTGTCACGCCAAGTGAAAGCGGAGAAATCTGCCTTTGAGATTGACTGCGCCGTAACTCTGAAGCGCTTGAATGCGGTAGCGCTCGTTGTATTCTGTTAGCCTCGCTGCATTCACAATAAGCGGATAGCCTACCTGCGTTAGGTTAACTGAACTCGGGAGGCGAAAGATGGATTCCAACCCAGTGAGTTTAAGCGTAAATATTGAAGTAAGCGGTCAAAGCAAGAAACTTTTTAACATTCTGCTGGAACTGAATTCCTCACCTCTCAAAAAGTCCACGTTTTAGGATGGAAAGGGTAAGTTTTCAGTGAAATTTATTCACAACAGCACAGTATAGACCTTCCACTGTTCCAAAACACTAAAAACAAAAAATCCAAAATTTTACCGTTACTGTCTTTTTCTCAGAAACCTCCGTTGCGACTAGCGACTGGTTTTTGCCGTGGAGGGTCACATTTATACATTTCAAATAGAAAACTTATGTATCAACAGTTTTTTCAGAAACCCAAAGAGTTTCCCAAACATTTTTATGTAGAATATCCTCACCAGGGCATCATCCCATAAAGGATAAAAACAAACCCATTCTCTGGGTCATAAACACTGGGCACTTGTGAAAAATGTGATAAATTATTGCCATATTATTTTCTGCAAAAGTGTGTAACAAAACTCCTGCCAACATTGTCGTTCCAGTGCTCCTTTAGTGGACAAGTAAACAAACCCTTTTAAACACCTCATCCTCAAATCTGCCAGTAATATCAGAGCATATTTCCACACACACAGTACAATCTTCTTCACAACCTCTTACCAGTAATCATAGGTATCGTCCCAGTTGTCAAAGTGGATGAGGAGACGGTTGTCCGCAGCGATGGTAAGCTTCATGGCAGATAGTGGGTTTTTCCTGTCAGCAGCCTCCAGCTTCATTCCAGTACGGAAGCCTGAGGGAGTCACTGACTGTACAGAGATAGGGAGGGTATCTGAGCTAAGCTCTTACAATAAAGTGAGAATATTAATAACTATTTGTTAGAGTGCACGTAACACCAAGACTCACGTATTGAGACTTTTAAAAAGAGATGTTTGAGGGCCAGATTGACCTCTGCAATTCTTAAACGTATTAAGTGTTCAGTTGAATTCATCTTTACAACCTAGAGATTAACACACATTGAAATGACAGCAATAAAATACCACGTTCTGCAAATGCATTTGTGGCCGGAATTTGGTTTACTAACTTTGACACTATCCATTTTATTGAAATTATTGAAAAGAAGAAAAAAATTGTTGTGCCTGCAGAACACACTGCTATATAACCTCAACTGTGATGATCATTTATACTGGTTGCCACATTTCACTGTCCAGATATCACATACTTCTACTCTGTCTGCTACGTACAATGCTGCAGTTACACTCGGCACTTTAAAAACATCTAATTGCACCTGTCATCTGTCTTTGGAACAACTTTGTAAGCTCAGGTTAAAACTCTGCATAGGAACTTTTATGTAACTATGTACCTTACTGAATATAAATATAGTTTTATTTTTTGTCCTAGTTCTGATCTCATGGCTAAGTTTGTATTGTGTATCTCTATTTTGTTTTTTTCTAATTTGCCTAATTGCACAGTTAAAAGAGCGGATCAGGATACATTTCACTGCATGTTGTACCTGTATAATTTGCACGTGACAAATAAAAGAATCTTGAATCTTGAATATTACTCCCACCAAGATTGGCGACTAAAACTAATGCCATACATATGACTAATTAGTGGCATTAATGAACTTAATGATAGCATAAAGCTTAACCGCGCAAATGAAAGACAAAATATTAATATAAGCTGAACAGACAGAACTGCCTGTGAAAGCGTTTACTTGTTTTACTTACTGCTGTAACGTGAGTTTCTTTGGTATTGCGATTTGCAGCTTTGCACATTAATACTAATGTGACAGAAAACGTCATAACTGGACTGCTGATCAACTATATTTTACAATTGTTACTCTTCATTATGATTGTCATAGGGATGGATCCGAAATCAAGTACTAAACGAGCCCCATGGCAAAATTTGTAAAGACAAGGGTATCAATTAAGCTCTGCCGTTAACGTTATTGCAAAATTAAGAAATCAAATTTTTGTTTCTACTTAAAAGTCATTTTCTAGCTTATCTGACCAGCTCCGTACTAATTAAGACACTAATCTAGAGTGTTCCTTGTGTACACTCTGTATGAAACTCACATGCCCGCGCACACAGGCTAGTGTCACTGCCCGGCTGCGTGTATGCAGAAGAAGTTTGTTGAGTAACAATATCTGATTTTTTTTTAAGCAATGTTATGGAGTTGTTAATTTGATTTTTTTTTCTTCAAAAGTACCAATGACAATACAGTAAACAGTACAGGTAGAGGTGGTAAAACTTCCCCAAAAAAAACAATCCAACTGAGTTGAAGCAAATGCCAAGCTTCCCAACCACAAATGAGCAGTGGGCAGTGGGATTCTGGCAGAGACCGGGGAGCAGGGGACGGTACATTGATCACAGGTGCTTCAGTGGTACCTTTACTGGTCTGAGATTGAAATCAGTGATGCTGATCATGGGGGAAACTTCTTAAGCATTACTCCACCTTTTTTTTGTTCTAGAGTGTCTTCAAAAAAAAAAATTAGGTATTGTAGATATGCTATATGCCTGGCTCCACCCGCATGACAATACACATATTTGTGTCATCACTGAAAGAAGTTGTCTTGCTCAGTGGAGAAGTTACAAAAGGAATGCTGTATCTAACCCCCAAATGTCTGAGATATGTTTAAGACTATGGAGCTAGAACTTTAACAGAGGGGAAAACTTCTTGGTTTCATGACAAGCGATCAAGGCCCTTTAAGTAAACCTGCTGGTCTCCCCCAGTCTCGTGCCGCAGTGGGTGAGGCACCTTTGGAGCAACAACAACGAGGCCCATCTTCTCACTGGCCGGGCTTCAAATCCCCGCAGTCTGCGTTCACCCAGAAGTCGTAGCACTCGGGGTAACCGTCAAAGTGAAGCCGTAGTCGATATCCTTGGACCTGAGGGACAGAATACGGTGCGTGTAGCACATGCTTTCCTTTCCAGCCTTTATCACACTATCACTCCAAAACAAAAGCAGCAAAAAGTGATGATGACTATATAGCAAACAATTTACAGTCAAACCCACAAAATTTCCTATGACAATTTGGTCTAAATTGTAATCGTATTTTAATGCTTTTCTGATCTTTTTCGGCTAAATTTGGGGTCACATTTTCAAAAATAACGTCTTCTCTCTGCCAGCCGATTCTCAAACGAATGAAGAAAGACCTATGGAGAGTAGAAATTAATAACGCTAACCTTCAAAAGTGTATTTTTTCTTCAAAGTGATTAGAACAGGAATAGAGATTTACATGTAAAATATCTATTGTAAAAATGTAAGCAAAAATTTGGCTAAGCATGATACTAAAGTTGTCAACAGTCATATAAACATGTAGTAAATCATGTAGCATTAGGCTAAATTCAGTTCATTATATTAAATGAAAGGTGTCAGGATTCTCTACTGTCTGTAGCCTCGTTAATTCATACACTATGTTTCTGCATAGTTCCTTATGAATTTAAGGGAAAAACCACATAGCAGAAAATTTAATAAGCTTTAATAAGCTTTTTGTCTCTGAAATCCCTTTTTGTACATTTTACTGCCCGCTTCTTAGTGATCAGAAAATCTCAATACAAAAACTGTGGTTAAATCTGCTGAGAATATGGTGTATGTATAAGACAGACAGAACACCAGACACTCGGATCTTCCTAATGCTACTGCACACAGCAAGTGGAAACTTGGAGTGACCTTTGACCATGTGTTACCTCTGCCACAGTGAGCACACAGAACAGGGCGGGATGACAAGGGTCCAGGCCCTCCAGCTTCATGCCTACTTTAAACGTGTTGCGGCTCTGAGGAAAGGCCTGGTGCTAAAACACACACATAATCATGTGTTAGAAACAGCAAATAGAAGACTAGCAGATATGTGAAGTGCAGTGCCAACAAACCACTCACCTCTTTAAAAACTTGGCTGCATACTGCAACACCTGCTCCTCTAAATAAGCCGGCCAGCTCCAAGCTTTCTTCTTCACAGATGTTGCTGTAGCTGTTCCAACAGCAGCGCATCAACACAATTTGTACAAAAAACCCAAACAGATTTCACATTTGGGATCTTTGCCACTAATACACTGTAAATGTATATGTTTAGTGCTAATTCTTAACTTCAAATATAATCCAGAATAACAGAAAAAGTACAAATAACAGTAAAAATAATGGAATAAACTATTCCTTTTCTTTTGAAATTAATAAATAAAGCAATCCTGTTGACAATCATTTTGGTCTCTAGGTTTTTATAATATCAAGAGTTGGTTCACATTTACAAGTCTGAATAATATAATTTTCATATTTCAAAAGTTTAGGTTGGAAAAACTGACAAATTTAGATTAAAAAAAGAAAGGGGGCATTTTCAGAAAATTAAATATCAATTTGAATGTACATCATTTGTTCCAAAGGAATTGGTGCGCTCAGGTAAATGACTGATAAATGTTAACTTCTTAACTTGTCCTGAGTTTGTGTTGCATGTGTGCTGGATGAGGTGTGTGTGGGTGTGTGTGTGTGTGAGAGAGTGATGCAGTGTTACCTAATCTGGCAAGTTTAGCTGCTTTTCTGCCCTTGGTGACTTTAAACCTTTCCTGCAAATGTAAAGAAAGAGCACTTTAAGCACAATAAATCATACGAGAAGCTGTGCTCCACTGTCCATGTAAAAGTAGGTTACCTCTTCTTCCTCAGCGTTGTCCTCCTCCTCATCCTCCGACTCCATAACATCTTTTTTCTTCCTTTCTTTCGTTTACCCGCGTTCGACTTCCCCTACATCAGCAGGAGTTGACCTGCACGCACATAAACTTTAAAATCACTAATTTTGTAATATTCTATAAAGACAATTTTGGTGTAATGTCATGCCAACCATGACACTCTTTCACCACTGAAATGGCTCTGAATTGGCAAAGCTCCAGTCTTGTGTGGTGAGGGAATTTTGCAGAGAGTGTTACACTTTGGGTGCGTGTGAGTGTGTGTGTTGTTTCTACCTGCCACTGCTGGGCTGCACACAGCCAGGACTGCAGAACTTGCCCTGAAGGAAAAGACTCCTGAGAACCTGAGTGTCCACAGGACCTGCAGCTGGCCGTCTCGGTGCTGGGTCCCTCCTCAGAGCCGGGGTTCGTCATGCTGGAGCTGATAAGCTGGGCTTGTGTGGAGGGGCCACTAAACACACAAGAAGAGTGAGAACCTCAGGATCAGGCTTTGATACCCAAACGACCATGTGAACACGAATACAAGAGCTGGGGTATTCACCTGCAGTATCGCAGTGCACGTCTGTGGCCGTCTGGATTAGAGGATTGGGTTTGGGGTCACCATTTGAGGCGGTGGTCTGAGGTTGAGCATCCGATGGCTCCTCTACTTTCTCTTTGGGATCGGGATCGTTACAATCTCCAGCGTGCTAAATTCCGTCATCCGGAACTAAAAGAGAGAAGGAGGATTTACACACAAGCCCAGATTTTTGACGTTCAATTTTAACAGCATTTCCGTAACTTCTGCTAGATTCTAAAGGTTGGAGAGTTGCCAGGTGACCTGTAGAATCTGAATAAGATATGACAAGAACTACATCAGCTGAATCCAAATTTAATCACGTTGCTACATGAATGAATGTTGCATGTATTTTATTGCTTCTCTAGCCTTCAAAGTGCTGGACAAACACTTTCTCCACTTCTTACTTCAATGTGTAGTGCATGAAATCGCTCACCACACACCAGCTAAGACTCTGTGAACAGTGGTACAGACAGGGGATGTTTGGAGGGTCCTTTGGCAAGACACAGAGATAAAAAGAGAAGAGGAAAGAACAGCCAGAAACTAAACAGGAGAGAAAGAGTGGCAGAAATAGGAAAAGAGAGGAAAAAGCAAGAAAATGTGAGAAGAACAGAAGTGTCAGAAAAGAGCAGAAGAAATGTAAATGGGAGAAGAGATGAGGGTAAAAAGAGGTACAAGGTAATGGAGGGAAAAAGCAAACAAAGCCATGGATGATGAGAAGCAGCAGCAGCATGGCCAGTCAGCTAAGGTTTCTTAGCACCTCCTCCTTTTCCAACTTTGATGGTTTGTGAAACCCAGCCAGTGCCATGGCCAAAACCTCAGTAGCTCCCAGAGGCCAGCTGTGGTCTGGCTGCTACTATTCAATGTTAATAAGGCTGAAGTGCATTGACTCATTAAATCCAAGTCAGCCCTGATGTGTCTAAATGTCCTCTTAAATTATCGAGTTTATATAATGATCTTATCCTTAAGAGGGACTGTTCATTTGAGCATTACGGAAGACTCCTGCACTTCTGCAAAGCAAGGGTCAAAATGCAGAAATGCACAGAAAACACATGCCCATTAAGTCTCTGTTTCAGTAATACTGCCAGGCAATGTAGCGATGCCGTCCTTCCAGTCCAGGGCTGTCATCATGTCAAAATCAGTTCCTGGGGCTGAAACATCACTTGGGGGTGTGTCTGTCATCTTTCCCTGGTGGAAGGAGGAGAGTGAATCTTAATCTGTCTTTGCAATGTAATTTTGCCTGATCATGCACAAATGGGTTTCCATTTAAAGCTGTAAGTCAAGGGTCCACAATCCTGGTCCTCTTGGATCTTGTTCTGCACAGATTCTGGTTTCTCTAAACATAACATATAACTTGTTGGCTAATGAGCTGTGGCAGGATCAAACTATCATGATGTGAAGTGCCAAATCAGTTCAGACTACAAGGGATGAGAGGCCAGAATGAGGCCAAGAAAAATGGATTTCTGTTCCTAGACTTCTGCATGCCTTGAAAAGTAGTGACCAAAAACTTTTGCGCTGTAAAGTAGTAAGATAGTTTCCTATGGACAAAGCGTTTGTAGGTTCAAATCCATAGTGAATAAAATATTTATGAGACACACAGCATCTACATATCCAGTTTTCAATATTAACACATTTTATAGATTTAAAGGTGTTAAACTGACTAAAAGCAGTATGCAATGCAACATCCAAAATGAACCTCTAGTGCAGAATAACTGATCTTGGCTTCAACAGGTAACAGAATGATTAATGTCCGTCCCAGGTACAGTCAATATCAGTTTAAGGTCACAAATTCACGATTCACTTATTAAAAGTTGGTAAAACTGAAAACCGACTAGGGCTGCTGTACCATGTTTCTGCAACATCATTGTAATAAATGCATCTCAATACTATGCAAGCTCAAGAAAGACAAATTAGCTCCAATATGCCATGTATTGTTAGTACTGGTTTCATTCAAAGAAAAAAGCTCCAGGTTCTCATTTTCCATAACCAATCTACAAGAGAAGTCTGTCTGACATAACATAATTTACTCTTTTTTATTTTTAAGCCCACCACCACCCCTCTTCGTAATTAAATGGACCAATTAATTACAAGTTTCGATACAATACAAGCCACAAGCGAGCAACAATTAAAATATACATGCACAATCCGCTCCAATTGAACATCCACATAGAAGGGTGGACATATGCCATATACACACACCCCAGCCCCCACCAAAAAAAGGGAAAGAAAGGAAAAAAAGGGAAGGGCAAGAAAGAAAAAGGGAACAAAAAACAAACAAAAACATAAATAAGGGGGACAAATAACAGAGGCTAACAAGGTGACAGACAAACAGAACCAACACAGGACTATGTATAGACTAAGATAAGACAAAACTGACAGGACAAGAAGCATGATCTTGATGCTAAGTTCTGGAGTTGGATTAAGAAAAGGTTATAAATAGGTTCCATTGTTCTTCAAAAATTCAAGACAAAAATTATATAATACATTAAACAAAAAAGATGACTACATTAAAAAAATAAATTAATGAACACCTCATATTATAATAGGAATTACTTGATTATTCGACATTATGGAAACAATAAAAATAATCGCCCGGCGCATTTGATTGTCGATAATTTATAAATAGGCATATTACTAAGCGAATTAAGCGTTTCTTTCACTTAATACTACGCTTTCCAATAGAGAGTGCACCAACACACCACCTCTGGTGAGATTAAGCTCTTATAGCATAATAGCGTTGTTCAGTGACCGCTAGAAGAAATGGCCCTATAAACGTCACATCAACACCAAAACTACAATGGCAGCTAAATGGCTTTGCCGCCAAAAAATTTTCGCGGGCCTAAATTTCAAGAAGTCATGGCGCAAATGTGACTTCGAGCACAAAATTAAAAATCGAGTCTTGATTTGTGATGATAATATTGCCGCATAAGCTGTATTTTTTCTCTCGAATGTCCTCGATGTTAAATGTCACCGCGCACACAGTAGATTACCGACGGCTTTTTTGCTCGAGTGGGGAATTTCTCTGTGGCGTGGTTTGAGGGCAGGGTTTGGACAGTTTGAAGTACGGGGTTTGGACAGTTTGGAAGCGGGGTTTGGCCTGTTTCTGGCCTGCGAATCTATTGGCCGATGGCTCCTGGTTTTTAATGATTGGCTTAAGTTCCTACAAACCAAATATGTCAGGTCAGAGGAAGAGGAACGGCGACGGGTCGGTTAAACGCAAGTTATAGTTTATCGACCTTATAATTATAATTTAATAATTAGGTCTTTTACACGTTTAATAAGCACGCAAAACACCAACGCTTTTGTCACTCGCTCATAAATGTTATTATGGTATGTTACCATTTTCTCAGTACCATCACAAAAGCAGGAGCCATCGTAAGGCTAGATAAGGCAAAGAAGAAACTTATTTATTAAAATATGCTTTTGAGTGAACTATCTTTTTTGTCTTTATTTACCACAAAATTTAAATAACCTCATACTAAATGTAAAAGCTGGTAGCTAAATCAGAGCCATTTTATAATTATGCAATTTATAATCCGATTAGTCGACTAATCGTTTTAATAGTCGATGACTAGTCGACTATCAAAATAGTCGTTAGTTGCAGCCCTATTATGATGCACACCCATGTATATACAATAATAATAACAATAATAATAAAAACAATAACCGCTAAACATACTCCACTAGCAGCCTACGTGTGTGTGCGTGAACTGGTTTGTCAATTGGAAGTGGTTGTACTTGATGCTGACGGGGTGAAGCAGTGCCCCATTTCCCCCGGTGCAAACTGGTAGCAGGTAGGACCAGGCAGCACCCTAACCCCAACATCATTTACTCTGATTTAAGTATTCTTGAGTGAAGTTCAATAAAGTATAAAATATAATAAAAACTTGTTTTTCAGCCTTTTCACTTTCTATGCAGATGTACTCCTCTATAGAATCACTCAAATGATTCTTAGAATAACCCATTGTTTCCCAACTGGGCTACCCAAACTACGAGGCTTTATAATCCTGTATATATCTTGTACAGATACAAGGCATATTTAATACAAGGCAATATTTAATTCTGTCACATACACCATTACACAAGTATAGCATTTATTACAAATGTAACCTTTTATTATTATTATTATTATTATTATTATTATTATTATTATTATTATTATTATTACTACTACTACATTGTGCAGCCCTAATAGAGTCCATAAGATACTACTCCTGACATGGACATCAACATGTGTCCCGGACTCTCGGTCCGTTTGAACAGCAGCCGGACTTATGAAATCCATGCGCGTGTGTCGCAGTTCCGCCGCATGTCCGCTAGAGGCGCCGGGCGCTGGCGCTACACACTGCACCAAGCACTTAAACATGGACAAAAACACCGATTTATAATTGTTTACCTGTTAATTTTCTCAAAACACGCGTCCAAATCAACTCGGGCTGCCCCTCCCGCTGGTCTTAGAGTCCCCAAGGCGGGGAGAAGCGTGCGAAATAAAAGTTAGACGCACAAGTTCATCTTTACGTTGTTTTTTTAAAGAATCTTCTCTAATGTCCAGGAGTGCGGGGCGCACACAGTCGCGTGGCTGTCTTAGTGACAAGGGTGCGCGTGGCAGTGTTTTCTAGCGGAAAACTCGTCTTTCGAGCATCTTAAGACTCGCGGACTACAGACAACACTATAATAACCTTCTTATCCCCCCTCCCGTTTACTTTAAATCAAACCCGCTTTCAAAATGATCGCACGCTGTGACAACGCGGCCAAACCCGTGTAGAAGGGGGAAAGAACTTCTTGCAAATGTTTGTTTCTTGCTTTCGGTTGTTGGAGGGATTTATTATGGCCATAAATTTTGCAAAAAAAAGTGCAACGCACGAGCGCCCATTATTAGCATTCGGCCGACACAAAATGGCGGAAGGTAGCAAAGGGCCGCCGACGCGTTTAAACTATGGAAATTTTTGGACTTATTTGCTCTAGTGGGCTCGACGCGGCCCCCAGTCGCCTCGCCAAAGTGGCGCTCCTCACTTGTTCTGTTGGAAGCGAGTGTTTTTCCCTCGGCGAACAAACTCCTCACTTTCCCCTTGTCACGGAATGTCGTTAGCAAGTTGGCTAACCTGAGCTAGCCGCTCGCTGCCTGTCTAGTTTAAGCCCGACTCAAACGGGCAGCCGGCTAGCAAATACAACGAGCTCTGGGGAGCTAGTCGTGTTAGCCGAGCGGTCCACAATATCTCAAATGTACAGTTAAACGTGAACAAAAACAAAGAAAAAAAGCGTTCACGAAGACAGTTTACAGGAGTTGTCGTTTGGCAGCAAACAAACACGCGAACTGTAGCGCTGGCTTTAAAAAATAGCGAAACAGTTGCTTTTAATTTCTTCTTCCCAAACTTGTCACTTCAATTTATCTTTTGCGCTTTCAACGCGGTTCCAAAGAGCCGCGAGTGGCGCAAGCTGCGAAACAAACGTTCCCCTTCGCACCCACGTCGCTCTTTCTTTTATTCGCCGCCGCACCACGGTGCGATTTTAATAAAAACTGTGCAACTCACCTCGTTTCTCTCTTAACTCTTATTTGGAGCTGGATGGGGCTGGGGCGCGCTGCGCATGCGCGAGGTGCGCTGCCTCTCGCCAACTTCGGAGCGAGATAAACTTCCACGCGATCGATTGCGCGAGGCGCATAGCGCATGAGGAAGACGTAAGGATTTGGGGTGGAAAGAAAAGCTTAGTTCGCCTCTATCCATAAAACTTTTTGCACCAGTCGATGCCATAAAGCCAGAGCTTTGTGCTGCTGTAGCATCAATGATGCTATATGTCATTATATGTATCATGCTATGTATGTGCTGATGTTCTGTCTCATTTTAATAGGATTTGCTGTTTATGCAAACATTTTTACTTTCTCTTGGGGAAAGCATGGAGAATTGCAGCTGCAAACGCCCCCTAATCTCGGGCTTGTCTTCGACTTAATTTACGATTAAACCTAACTGAAGAGAGTTTGTCAAAAGACAAAGCGAAAGACAGGCACCCGAATTGTTCTTGGGAAACCCACTGATTTTGGTTTCCTGTCACAATCACGTGTTCGGCTTTTGCGTCGCAGCTCTGGTTTCTGGGGTTAAACACTCTCGAAACAGTTAATGCAAATATTATCATTAGCAAAAAAAAGGTATATAGATTTGTCGTAACAAATATGAAAGCCTATTTATGCAAGTAAGAATTCGCAGACACCTTCGTGGGTTTGACAGCTGCAGACGGCGCATTGCGAAAGCGGTAAAGTGCAGTGAGCAAAAACGGTCACTAGATGTCGCTGTGAATACGTACAAGGACCGGAGGCGTACGTCACAACCGCAACATTGATTCAAGTAGTGTTTGTTTCTGCTTGTTCTTTTTGCTAAGTAAAGCTAATGACGATGAATTGAGGGAAAACGACATTGTGGTCGGTGCGCCTGAGACAATATAGGAAGATGAGGTCTCTTCAGTGATTTCTAAGACTTTTGTGCACGCATTTTAAAAGACATTTTCCTTAGATGAACTGATAGGGCGCCATGGCGAGACCATTTTCTTAAACGAAATTTTATTTCAGTTAAAGATTTCGCGGTCAGTAGGGGTCACAGGCACGCCGACTAACTGTGAATAAAGATTATGATGAGAGGAGAACTTGGATCAGACTTAAGGATACGAGATATGAAAATTAATCATCACGATGTAAAAAACAAAACAAAACGGAGAACAATAAGGACGTGCATTTTAGGGGAGGGGTTTTGTTGAGTATAAAGTGAGATGTTTGGACTTTGTGAAGGTGGTTAATCTCGGGTTTTTTGCTGGATTGCCAACAAATGTGTTCTTTATGCTACTATGCTGGAATGTTTTTAATAGAATACAGGACACTTTCAACCCTGGTGCTTTGCAGTGTACACATAACATCACATCTTATTGAGTAAGTGCTGGCCTAGTGGTATGATACTTGGTTATGAACCTAGACGTCATGGTTTGTGCTCTGTCTCTGGCTCTACCCTGCTCCTAGCACTACCAGCAAGAAGCACATTTACATTTAAAATTTTTACAATGTTACATTCAGGTTTGCACATTTAACTTTATTTAACTTTATGTTCCTTATGTTCCTTATGTTCCTTATTGTATAATGTATAGTTTATTTTTGTCCTGTTACCCCAGCCTCCGTATTTAAGTTAGTATTTATGTTTGTAAGTTTGTATTGCGTCTCTATCTTCCTTGTCTATTGCACAGTTAAAGAGCGGATCAGGATACATTTCACTGCTTGTTGTACCTGTATAACTTGCACGTGACAAATAAAGAATCTTGAATCTTGAATCTTGAAGTCCTTTAACTCCTAGTTGCTCCAGGTAGATTGTTAGGAAGTGGAAGTCACCCTGTATAAGATTCTGCTAAATGCCCAAAATGTCAGTGTATAATACAGTATGGCAGGAATGCACCTTCATATCGACAGTCTCTGCAGGACATTTATGGCAGGAGGTCTACCTAAGCAACCAGGATAATCAGAGACTCCACACGGAAGGAGCTTCTACTCTGAGGTCTTTAGACTTCTTATCTACGACCTGCCACAACTTTTAACATAATATCACAAACTAGTCTTAAAGGCAGACTCTATTACTTAACTACATCATTTACATTTACTGCATTTATAACTCTATTCTGCAGCGACTTACATTCCTTATTTACAGGGACAGTCTCTCTGGAGCAACCTGGGGTTAAGAGTCATGCTCAGGAGACCACTGGTATTAGTGCTGGAGGTGGGAGTGAGTTGGATTTGAACCTATGACATCTTGATCTATAGGTGAGTATCCTTCCACTAGACACCTACATCAGGACACTTGTCTATTGCACAATTACATGTTTGTGGAGATTTAAGATTTAATTCATTTGTAGTAATCTTGTTTCTTGCTTCTTTTATTTACAGTACATTGAGGCTTAATTTATTTTATCTTTTCACTTTAATATTTCTTTTAGTCTTGGGGCAAAATAGGTTTATATTTAACTGAAGTTTCTTCAGATTCTGTATAACTTTTTTTTTAATGAGCAGTCAGAAGAGCTTCATTCACAGTTCAAAATGACATGACTTCACTCAGAGAAATAAAACCTCAATATACATATGTTTATTTCATGTCCACATGGTAGAATGTTTGAATTTAGCATAATCTTGAGTGTGTGTGTGTGTAAGAGAGTTACTTTTTATTCTTTTCTTTATGTTGAATAGTCAGTACAATTACTCAGTCCATTCAACCTCCAACCACTTAACCTGCAAACTCTGCAACAAACTCTTTTCAGTTTTTTTGCATCACTGTCCTTCAGCCACACATCCAGATCCACCAGACAATTACATAAGACTCACTGTTTCTATAGATTCCAGTTCAAATAAACTATAAGACACAAACCTCAAAAGCAAAGTCAAAACTGAGTACAAATATAAAAAAGTAATAAAATTAACAAATGTTTGACTGCTCCTAAGGATGTATTTGTGTACAAAGGCAGTGGTCCATACAGCACCCCAAATAAAAAAGGACGCCATTCTAGTCGTGTGTTATTTTCCTAAAGATCTACATCCTCCACTTAGGCAGGAACGACTGGAGTTCATTTACATTTGGCTCATTGTGGCTTTCACATTTGTTAAATGTCAGTCTATCTCAGTGTCGGCTGGTGTGTGTGGAAGTTGTAGGGACATGTTCACTGGTGTAACTGAATCCAGGGAAGGTGAGTCCAGCCTCTTCACACACGCCCAAAGACTGGGGCACAGGAATCCTTGTAAAAGCAGGATCAATGTTTGTCAGGTCATCAGGGCCAGACTGAAAGAGGAAAAGGAGATTAGATTGAGACCTTACTTTGTACTTCTATGATAGAGGTTAAGCCTAAAGGAAACTGACTGCAAGAGCTCAGCTACAGTGGAATGAAAAAAGACATTCGCCAGGTTTGTTTATACTAATAAATATAATTTAGCTTGAAAAATATTTTATAAAATAAAATGATGCAACTGACAGAGTGAGGTATTATGTGTTATTAGGGCTCTGAGATCCAATGCAACAAAACATAATATTTAACCTATTCACCAAGCGAGTTGCCATAATGCTACCTATGAGCCACAGATTCAAAATAAAACACCCTACAGTAGTGATGTGCACATGAAGCTCCGAAGCGCGTATCAAGTATGAGGGGGCGTGGCAGATGAAGCCCCACTTTGAGGCGTGTATCGTTTAAGCAGAAAACCATGTGACCAATAACAAACGAAGCCTCGGTTCGTTACGTCAGTGTTTCATCCCAAGTGTCGCTTCCTGTATAAATGGGGGTGAATCCCGCCGGCGCTTCGTGGGTTGTTTTGTCGGAGGGTGTATGAGCAAGTATCGGACAGAATTTTTCTTTTGTTTATTTTTTATGCAACTTATATTTTGTTCCACATTTGCAGTTTGTATAAGTAGTAGTATTGTATTAGTCTAATACAATACTACTACTAAATTATGCAAATTGCAAGCAACACTTTGGATGAAACGCTGACGTAACGAACCGAGGCTTCGTTTGTCATCGGTCACGTGGTTTTTTTGCCAAACGATACACGCCTCAAAGCGGGGTGTCGTCTGCCACGCCCCCTTATACTCGATACGTGCTTCGGAGCCTCGGCTTCAGATAGCCCATCGCTACCCTACAGACAGAGATGGTTTTTAAAAAATGACATTTTACGGGAAAGAAGTTTTTTCTTTTACTGTGGCCTGGCGCAGTACTTTTACTGGCCCGCGTGTTCCAGTGTTTGTGGGCCCCTGATTTAACCCATAAGCCTAACCCTAGATGCAACTAAAATTATAATCCTAATCCTAGCTGCAACAATAAAATCACCTATGTGTTAAATTTGTTAGATCCATGTCAAAAACACTTGACAATTTTTATGTCAGACTTTTGTAAGTCACCCAGCCCTAGTACAAATATCAAAGTTATACTATCTCTCATCAGTTAATCTTGCCTTATTAAGTGGTTTAGAGAAATTACCCAAACAGAGTGATGCTCACCAGTGAGGGAATGAATGGCGGTGTGATTTTCTTTGCCAAAAGGTCGTCCCACTGGATAGAAGAGAAGAATGAATGGTGCTTCAACTCAGCCTAAAAAATTATGATTTGCTGATTAACACAGACCTTGTTGTTTCTAATATCAATGAGAAAGATTTACATGCCAATTACATGCAAAGGGAGTTTTACGGTGAAACGTCAGATGTAAGTCTTAAAGCCTAATGTGGGCCGTTCCCACCCTACATTGCACATCAGCTTCAGCTTAGTGGTTGCGGTTTTGAGGATCAGTTTCCATTTGGCACCAAATTTGCCATGTCAATTGCAGATTAAACTGAGGGTTGTTTTTAAGCATTTGAGTATTCAGTAGTGTATTCATATGTGTACACAACAAATCAACACAATCTGTAATATTTGACAATCAAAATAGTTGAATCAATCATCATGACTGAACCAATGCTGAGAATTGTTTGGCACACTGACATCACCACCCATGTAATTAAGAAAATGGTTAAAAATGGCTGAAAGTAGCCCTACTAAAGCAAATTATAGAATGCTGTGTTTTGTTTGTGCTTTACTCTAAACTTATAAGTCAGATTTTGTTGTGGTGCACTGTGTGTTGTAATACGTTCACAATGACAAATAATCAGTCACTTAATACAATGACATCGTTTTCGAATGACAGGGAATTAAGTGATTACTTGTCATTGTGAACACACCACAGCACACAGTACACCACAAAGAAAAGCGACCTCTGCATTTGACTCATCCGTGAAGGAGCAGTGGGCAGCTGATGGGCAGTACTTGGGGATAGTACCTTACGACGTACCTTAGAGGCATCTTTATTGGTTTTGTGTTTCCGTGCAAACGTACCACGTCGTGTTTAGCGCCGAGCCTCTTTGCCCTGTCTCTGTTCAGCAGCCTTTTGAGAAGATCTTTCCCAGCTTTAGACACTCCGGCCTTCAGGACCAGTGGCTGAGACATGATGTTGCTCAGCATCGTCATGCGGTCACTGCTGTAGAAGGGCGGCTGAACAGACAGACACAAAGAAATTTCAGTCGCTAAATTCGGAATATACCGAATTTCATCCCAGCAATCACTCTTTATGTAGCTCACCAGGCCGTAAAGCATTTCGTGCAGCACTGCCCCCAGCCCCCACCAGTCCACTGTGCGGTCGTACTCCCGCTGCTGCAGAACCTCGGGTGCCAGATACTCGGGGGTTCCACAGAAGGTCTTGGTGGTGGCACGGCCAACTAAACCCTCTTTGCACAAGCCAAAGTCCGTCAGGACGACATGCCCTTCAGAATCTAGCAAGATATTCTCTGGCTTCAAGTCCCTGTTCATATAAGAGGCAAAAAAAAAACAAAAGGGGTCATTAATATAAAGAAATCTCTCTTAACTTACACTATTTTGTTTAAATAATAGTGACTTTGGCTTTATCTTTGAATTCAAAATGGTTTTACAATAATAAGATGTGAAAGATGCAACATGTTAGGGATATACATTTTAGGGAGATTTTAGGAGCCTTCTAATACATTTTAGACTAATCTTAAATCATTACAATAGCTAATAAAATTATTAAAAAACTTAATGCAGGTGTTATGGTTAAAGACGTGTTATGGTAAAGAATGGCTAATTAGCCAAATCATACAACTGTGATCGAACTGTGTGTGTGTACCTGTACACAATATGTAGGGAATGTAAGTATCCCAGAGCGCTGGCCATCTCTGCTGCATAGAACCTGGCTCTGGGCTCCATGAACTTACGTTCTCTCTGGAGGTGATAAAAGAGCTGCAAACACACATACACACACAAATTGTAGTATAACCTGACCCCATTTGTTTTGCAAATGTAGATGTCCACTCAAACTGTTCATGCATCTTTGCCTGTGAACACACACACCTCTCCACCACTAGCATAGTCCAGCACCAGGTAGAACCTCTCTCGTGTCTCGAAGCTGAAGTAAAGCCTGACCAGAAACGGATGATTGAGGGTCCTCAGTAACACATTCCTCTCACACATGATGTGACCTTCCTGTTTAAGACACTGCAGTCAAGATACACAAGCTCACTACACACACATGCATGCAAAACTCACCACAAGACTAGGGTATGGCAGCATATATACTGTCAAGCAGGTCGGATAAAATCAAACACGTCATACTATGACTTTTCTGCTGCTTGATACAAAAGAAAAGCTTGCATTTTCCATGACTACTTTGAATATTTATTGCGGGAATAAGACATTGTGACATTTTGCCCAATATCATTCACCCCAAACTGAGACCCACCGCTTGTTTCTTAAAGATGATGCGCTTCTGTAAAACCTTGACAGCATAGTACCGATCATTACACCTGTGCTTGGCCAACAGAACCTGAGCATTGTATGGAGACAGGGACACAGTTAAGAAAACATGTTGAAAACATACATGCTAATGATTCAACTAAATAAGACTTCAATTCATTAAACCAATAACATTTTTACCTTCCCAAAACTGCCTGTTCCAATGACCTTCAGATAGTCAAAATCTGCTGCTGAAGCCCTGAACACAACCAAACAAATATCAATATGGGTATATGTTTGTGTTTGTGTGTGTATACTGCCCATGGTGTCAAACAAAACTACACAATATGGGAATACTTACCGGATTCGTTGCAGTTCTTGCGCTGTGCTGTTTAAATGGGTCTGAAAAATAAGATACATATTTCATATATTATACATACTAAGAATGCGCTGATCTGAAACTGAGATATCATTCCATTACTGACTCAGTCAACTGTATCAGGTATCAGTAATAATAGGCTAATCTATTAAATTGTTTATATTGTGTGAATTTTGATTTAATTAATTATTTAACTTTGTTTACCAAAAAAGTTTACATTTTGTTTGCATTTAATACAGTTGTATTCATACAGTTGTATTGTTTGATACTGATAATTCCTATCTAAATTGTTTCTGCACTAAAGGCTCACACCTGAATTGTGATTCCTATTAATTCTGGAGTCTTTTTAAGTTCCTAGTGCATAATTACCATTTTAATAAAAAAGAACTCAGCAGGTATGTACAGTATATGTGTTATCTTGTCTTTACTGGCAACGGGAGGACCTTGTGAGCTCACTTACAGCAGCTGCTCCAACCTTGTCACTCAGACTGCTGTCTGACCTCAGAAAACACTTAGAGTCCATGCTGAGGTACAGCGGGAGGGAGAGGCAAAGAGAGAAAGAGAGAGAGAGCGAGCAAGAATGAGAGAGGATTTTCAGACACATAGGGCAAAATAACAAAAGATATTGCATCCTCTCAAACAAAATATAGTATGTGTCCATTCTATATATTCACATACATTAATGACGGTATATGTATATAGCGCATGTGTAGGTAAACTTTCCCTCTTGTGTCATAACAATCAAGTTTAATTAAGTTAATCTTATCCTGAACGTTTAATTTTATATTTACCCACCCCTTTATTCAGGACGCTATAGTGCACAAAAGTTTCCCTACTGGGTCACGGCTCCAAACTGGAGCCAATGACCTCAAAAGGCACTTCAATGGAAAGCACAGTTAACACGCCCCCACTCTGGAGCCACAGTCCACCCAAGTATTCATGGAATTACTACGGGATGAACCCGTCGACCTATTAAGAAAAAACTATATTCTAAATACTAAAAAGTCCCACAAACGTTGTTAAATTAAGCATGCGTGTGTAACAACTCACTGCCGGTAGGCTGCATGGCTGGTCCCAAGTTTCTGTAACAGGTCTGCTGAGCCGAACTTTTTCTCTTTGATTAAAGCTGTAGAATTCAATTAGTAAAAGAAATTAAGAAATGTTGGAATTAAGATATTTGATCCGTCACAACATTAAATACAACATGGACTTGTAACGTTTAACGGCCAAATAAACAAAACATTTTATGAGGTAAAACCAAAAAAATCAACGTCCCAATATATTCTGAAAAAAACAACAACATTTAATTCAACTTACCAGCGAAGTACGACACGACTCCCTTCATCTTGGCGTAAGTGACGGGACTTCTCGTTTTCTTCACCATAGTTACTCGGTGTGGTGAGGAGCTCGGTGGTCTCGCGTTGTGCCGGTCCGTTCCGGTTGAGCGCTGTCTCACGAGCGGCACGGCGAGCGGCTATTTTTTGCAGTGCACGTGGCTTTTCCACCGACCAATAGCGTCGCGCCGGTCGCTTAGCTACGGTCATGACCAGTCTCAATTTCCACAGAGATCAGAGAAACTGACTCGCGGCTTCCTGTCAGCGCAGTTTAGCTTAGCATAGCATAATTCGATCACGAGTTCAAGTGAATTGTTGTAAAATGTCTTATTTTTTATCCCGATCGAAACTCCAAAGTGTATAAATACGAAGCATGTGAATAAATTTCGCATATTTCACTCCGTTGACCACTAACCAGCTCCATTAGCTGTCACACACCTCTTCAAAACATTTGGATTTTGCTGATAAGGTGCAAGTGTGCAGGCTTAACACATCTCTACTTGGCTCATTCAGGAATAAAACATAAATAAAGGCTTAGAAGTAACATCATTGTTACGCCCTATTATCTACACTGCCAGGCCCGGCCCTAACAAATGTGGAGCCCTAGGCAAGATTTTAGGTGGCGCCCCCTTGCATCGCAGTAAATTCCACTGATAGTGTACATATACTCACAAGAAACTGAATAGCTTTGTCTTAGACATTCTTTTATTTAAATAAACCAATAGCACATTCAAAATACTTGAACCGAATATATGAAATACTATATAAATTGCTTACATTAAGTATTAGATTTAAATATTCCCAAAATAAAAAGTGACATAACTTAAATTATAAATACAATATAAATATAAATACAATAAAAAATTACAAGGATTTAAATAAAAAAAATAAACAAAAAGGTGATCTTACAAAGACCTCATAGGAAAGTTACGTATCATTATTATTATTACTACTACTACTTAATAGGCTTTGCTAAGCAGGTAAATTTATGTGGGCTTGTTCTTTTCATATTAAGACACATTAATACCAACTAGTTTTAAGAATAGTGGAATGTTACACTTTTTTTCTTCCTCCGTTTTGGCGCCCCCTGGATGGATGGCGCCCTTAGCATTTGCCTATATTGCCTATGCCACGGGCCGGCCCTGTACATTGCAAAAGTTGGCCTGAGTTTCAGTTGCAAAAAATCTGGAGAGTGACATCCCTTGACATACTCTCATGAGGCCATGACAAATGTTCCCTACCCTATGAAAAAAAAGGACTAGTCATAAATCCAATCCATACGGAAGAGGATTATTGCCACTAAAAAAGCACTAGTTGTTTTTGAATCAACTTTCTGAATCAACTTCTGAATTCCGTGTTTTACGTTATAATCATATTTATTCACTTAAAAAGTGTCTAATTATGGAGTGGATGGGAAAAAAAGAACAATGCAATAGGAAAGAATTTCACATTAAATGACTGTTATTCAACTTCAACAGAGTGCTGGAGTTCGGCAGAACAGTTTCTGCTTTGGTAAAACATTTACCTGTAAACAACAAAAAACATTCATTTTTTCGATTTTTTTTTCTTTTTTCATTTTTGCAAAACGAAACGTTTCTGATGTGAGTTTTTGACTAAGTGTTCGTCACGTGTTCTTGCGGGTGCAGTCTATCGTGTGCTGGCAAAACTTAGAAAAGAGTTGTTCTCCCGATTCATAACAATCGTTTGGGTCTTGTTCTGCTCTAAACTTAGCACTAACACTCGAATTCCGTAATTTTTTTTGAGAACTTCGGTGTTTCAGCCTGTTGTATCCTCAAAATAAATGATTGTCCACACTTCGGAGTTGTCTTATGCACTTTATCTCTACACAATATCTCACACAGCGAGGTCTTCCACACAGCCTCAATTTCCACTACGGAATCTCTCACTCTGGATCCGCCCTAAACCGGTTATCCCAGTAGCTAGCCGTCAAAGCATACATTCCCCAGTATAGTATCGCCATCTACTGGACAACATACAACCTTTTGTACACACACAAGAACTGGCTGTACTTATTATTATATTAATATCCACGATATCACACAGCCATAGCTGACCGTTGACTTTTTACCCTGTGCGTTTGTGTGAGTGGAAAGCTTAGTCCCGCCTCAACAGGTAACACGTACAGGGGGCTGCAGCGGCCAAATTGATTAGAAACCATTGCTTTGCTTTGCCCACGCACCGATATCAGTGAATTATACGACATTCCGCGTTTTACAACGGATTCCATTTTATTTGTTGAATTCCGCGATTCCGTCCACGTTTTCCGCATCGCGGAAATCATAGGGCCCTACAAGTGGCATAAGTTGCATAACCAAACTCAAAGTGTCCGGGACACTCACATTTTAAAGACAACTGAGCGATTCCATAGTAACACTGTGTAACACTTCTATAGAAAATATAATTGACAAATTAACTGCATAATGTTTACGACTTGTCGAGAGGTATAATGTGCAAACTACCTCTTGCTGGGCACCAGCTATCATCCAACGATAGGCTACATTAATATAGTGGGAATGCCGCGCGCGAACGCCCACGCAACTTCCTTTCAGTTCAGGCGGATTGTTTTTTTTTTCTTCTTCTTCCCGCGTTTCATTTTTTACTCAGTAACGGGGGTTTTTCCAATGTAGCGAAATAAAATACCTGGGTCAAAATGTACTTGAGTAAAAGTAAAATTACCTATTTCAAAAGCTACTTAAAAAATTACAAATTACTCACAAAAACTACTCAATTGCAGTAACGTGAGGAAATGTAATTCGTTATTTTCCACCTCTGCTAATTACCAGAGGTGGGTAGTAACGCACTACATTTACTTCGTCACATTTACTTGAGTATCATTTTGGATAAACTGTACTTGTAAGAGTAGTTTTTATACAACATACTTTTTACTTTTACTTGAGTATATTTGTGAAGAAATAACGCTACTTTTACTCCGCTACATTGAGAGACATTCCACTCTACTTTTATTTTTATTCATCTGTTTGTTTTGTCGGAAAACTTCCTCCTAAATGACCGTTCCACCAATCAAACGGAGCTACGCAGTCACATGATCACACACGAAACATGCGCGGACAAACACACAGACACTCATATTATGATACACACAGAGATACACACACACGCACATACACAGACACATGCACACAGACACACATTTACACAAACAGACAGACAGACACACACGCACACACATACACAGACAGACACACACACACACACACACACACACTGGACAGTTTGTGCACAGACTGCCTTGTTCTTGTTTAACTGTGTAATCTCTGCCTGTTGAACCTTGTTGTTTAAACTAAAAAAGTTTTTTAATTATTACAGATTATTGTACTGTTTATTGTGGCTGAATTAGCCTTAATTTATGTTATTTTTATAGATTAAATTTATTTATTTTTTTTTTGTTAATGTAATATTGTTTGGTAGTATCCAAATACATTGTTATTTCATATTTTTGCATATTCAATTATATAATAACCAATAAATCTGTAATTTACTCAGAAGTTACTTAGTACTTGAGTAGTTTTTTCATCAAGTACTTTTTACTCTTACTTGAGTAATTTTTTTGGATGACTACTTTTTACTTTTACTTGAGTAATATTTCTCTAAAGTAACAATACTCTTACTTGAGTAAGATTTTTGGCTAGTCTACCCACCTCTGCTAATTACCTAACTTGTTGCATCAAATGCACTGTGGTTGGAACACCCTGAATCAGGGCAGAGAATTAAACCACAAGAACTTGAGAGATGCTATCCTAATGTCAATGGTTTGTTTACTAAAGTCTTTTCATTACGACACACGTTTATCTGGGTATTGTTTCAACAACCTTATGCAATACCATATTTATTTCTGTCCACAGTTGTGTTTTTTTGCTCCAGAGATTCTGCATTGACTGAGCCACATCTTAAAGTCTTTTCCAGTAATTCTAAATACACTTTATGGGGTTAAAGTAAAAATGTTTACGCATTCTCAATTTGAGATATGAACCCTGGCATTCTCCTTCAGAAATATGGCTGTGTCATCGAGGAAAAATTTTAATTAATGGATAACATGGTCACTCATATACAGGTAGTCAACTGACTTCCTTTTATTGCCACATACTTTTGATGACAAAAACAGATCAATTGAAGCAATCTCCAGAGGCTTGTACATTGGACATTAAGTATGAATAATGACATAAATGTATGATGGGTGCATGGCTTCCCACGCTTTCATTCTTATCCTGACACATCCGTCCATCTAACACATGGTCAGTCTTTGCTCATTAGATCACATGACCATTTTCCATTCCTCTAATTTTTGTGCTACCAATCAAACTGACATTCTCCCTAATCGTCTTTAATAACAAGTAGTTTTCCTAAGGCCACATAGTTATTTAGTTCCAATGCTGTGCATTTTGCATGTAGAAATGTTTTTCTTCCATGAATAAACATAACTGTGAGTTTAGTTATAGACTGACTTGACTTTGCATTTGCTATATATCCAAAGGTTAAGATTTTTTGTACATGCAGTGTATGTTGTGGACATAATGTCAGCACACGTGTGGCTCCCCTGACTTTTTAACCGCCATGATCTTGAAGATTCATAGTGATTTATTGACTACTTTAATGGCAACCACCTCCATGAGTGTTAGAAGCTTAGTGTTCCCTGTGAAAATATGACACGATGCGAGGGCTGGATGACTGGATGAGTGCAAGCCAAGAGGCAGCCTAACCTTTTAAAAAGGGCATGCCATTACAGCAGCCATTCTGAACTGACTTCTTGTCCAGTCAATAAAATCCTGTACCGGATTTCTACCCTTACATTTGCAACCCATTCATAGTAAGTCTACTCCCAAGAAAACTCCCTGTAAAGGCATGAGGAAGAGACCTGGAGAAAAACCAACATTCAGATCGTCAGTATTAGAGAGTAAACTCATGCATGAGTTTGTTTGATTGCAGATTGTGTAGGTGTATTACAAAAATAAAATTCTGTAAGGGTGTCTATTTGCATTTACAAAGTTTGTTACGTTTGTTCTACTGATTTAGAATCAGTGCATTAAAATATTTACTGAAATATCTGTTTTAGGAAGGGCTACCCCTTACAAAGTAAAGAGATAAACTCTGTATGGAGTTTGCATGCTCTCCCCGTGTGCTAATGAATGAATGACTACAATACAAATCACGTGTTTGTAAAAATGCTGCTCAGAATGAGTATTTGGTGGTAGAACATATTGACAGGAAGCTTGAAATGTCAGAACAATGGAAAAATAAATATGACTTGGTTGATGTTTAGTTAATGTTTCCTTCATATTAACTGGTTAAAACTGATAAAATATAATTACTCTCAGACAAACTACTGCTACTTTGTTCAGACTGCTATATTATTTTTTTACATTATTTAAACAGTCACACTGCCTGAATTGAATCACTTACCTGTCAGGATGAAATGACAAAGGATTAAGTTTAATGTACCAACAACAGAGAAGTAATAATGAATTTGCTTCAAAATGACAACTGAATACTTTAATGAATTGTGTCACTAAGTTTGTGTTTGTAAGAAACATCTCTAGGATTTGGCCAACAAGCTACAAGTTGAACAATGAGCCACTATAAATGTTGGTTACCTACTAAATTAAAAGAGGACCTACTACCCAACACAGGAACTTAGAATTTGATTCTAAATTCCTGTTTAATTTTACTTTTTACTTTCAAATATGTTATGTACACTCAGTTATGTCACTTTAGTGCAGCAGTCATGTTTTCGATGCTTGAAGTTGAGTCAGCGAAGGATCCTGTCACAGTGTTACTGCTATGTTCTTTCTTGCTGGATCATGCAGAAACCTTGCGTCACCTGAAACCTACAGAGAACTACTGGACTGCATTCAAACCCCAACAGACAGAATCTTAGCACCAGGATCACACACCATGTAATGGTCAACTAGACACACAATTCCAAAATCATATGAAGATGAATCCTGATTTCTGGTGAGGAAAATATTTTTAAGCAAAGATCAGGAATGGTTAGTCACAATTCAATTATTTGAATGGATAGATCAAGTGGGTGATTATTTGCTGTTATGAAAACAGCACAGCACACAGTGCACCACAACAAAATGTGATCTCTGCATTTGACCCATTCATAAAGGACCAGTGGGCCGCTGACTTGGACAGTGCCTGGGAAGCAGTGCTTGGGGACGGTTTCTTGTTCATTAGTACCTCAGTGGTAACTTTGCCAGTCTAAGATATAAACCAGCGATCTTCCAATCACAGAGTGAACATCTACCATTCTAACCTGGTGCAATTAAATTGAGTGACTATTTGTTACCATAAGCTGCATCATAACGAAAAGTTACCTGTATTTGATCCATCCATGAAGGAGCAGTAGGCAGCTGATGTGCAACACATGGGGACCAGTGCTTAGGGACAATGCTCATGGGTACCTCAGTGGTACATTTATCGATCCAGGACCTTCCACGTCAACACCACACCATGACTGCTACTTTATAGTATACTTTGTATACAGTTTGTGGGACAGTCGGCGGTGTAATGGTAGGGTGTTCGCCCCGTGATCAGAAGGTCGCTGGGTCGAATCCCGGACCGGTAAAGTTACCAATGAGGTACTCACTAGTAAGGTACCATCCCCAAGCACTGCTCCCCAGGTGCTGACCGTGTCAGCTGTCTACTGCTCGGGTCAAATGCAGAGGTCACACCCTAACCCCATGTTATTCTAAGTATATGCCAGGTGACCTTAAACTTGCCAACTCCATGTCCTGCTGCTCCCTGTTCTGTACTCTCTTCACAGCTTAACATCCTCCACAGACTCTAGAGGTTACTAAGCTTGGCTGACTGGCAGAATTATTCAACAACCCTCTCGACTTTCTTTAAAGTCAGTGTCAGAGAGCACAGACAACAAACCAGACTAAAATGAGTCTTCATGGACCAGCTTAGGCTTCAGACCAACAAAAAACAAGCTTACTGAACCTTTTATTTGTGTGGAACCATTTAATCACAACCTCACTTCCTGAATAAATCATTAACAGCAGGCTGCTGTGGCCATGCTAACTCCAAAATCCACCTCAAGCTGACTTATCAGGGCTGCCTCTACTCTGGTCCACCCTAAAACCTGTAACTCAATATGAGGGGAACTCTTCCCTGGCTTCAGCTACTCCTTACCTCATCATCATTCCCTCCTCCCAGGGTCCTCATGGGTGGTATTCAGGTTATGTCACAGAGGGCATTGCAGATGGTGGGAGAAGCAGATGGGGTTAGTTTGAACGGTGGAGATTATTCAAAATGTGTCTAATGACCATAGCAGAATTCAGATAAAATGCTAATGATACTAAAAGTCACAGGAAACATATAGTAGTGTCAGTCAGTCAGTCATTATCTGAACTGCTTAATCCCATCTGGGGTCACGGAGGAACCGGAGCCTATCCCGGGAACATGCGGGCGCAGGCGGGGAACAACCCTGGGCAGGCACCAACACACCGCAGGGCACACACACTCACACAATCATACACACATTCACACCTTATGGGGCCAATTTAGAGTCACCAATCAACCTATATCGCATGCCTGTGAAACCGGAGCACCCGGAGGAAACCCAGTTGAACACAGGAAGAGCATGCAAACTCCACACAAAAGGGCCCTATGGCTGTCACCAGGGTTCGACCCAGGACCTTCGTGCTGTGAGGTGGCAGCGATAACCACTGCGCCACCGTGCTGCCCATATAGTAGTGTGTAAAACTTAGTTAAAATTTACCCAACTATGTTTATTTCTCCACAGTCTCATTATGTTCTCCGTCAATTTAGGAAATGACGTCTGAAGGCGGAATTGTCAGATAAGACTCTAAAAAAGTTCAGATTTTTAGTCATTCTATGTTAACATGTATAACATTAGCTAACAGAAAATTCTGACAAAGATTAGTTACAACGGTTAGTGTAAGAAACGTCATGAAAGTAGAACACAACCCCTGAAAGGAACACCACACAGCAGAGAACTCTGCCCTTCTGCAGCTGTACATGATGGACTGTACATGATGTATCGCCAGAGGCTTTGTAGAAACCTAATCAGGTGGAATATGATCACCCAGATGCTGAAGAGGTCTTGTTTCATGGAACTTGCAATGACTTCCTGAACCTTAATTGAACATCCAATAACTAAAATCCAGTAACTTTTGTAATCCTTGCAAACTGATAAAATAAAATTTGCACTTACACTTGAGATGCCCAGAGAAGAATGAAGCCTCCTTCTTAGTCTTGGTTCCTTTCCTATTTACTGAGGGACGTTTCCCTGCCTTGCTTTTTAAAGGCAATATGTAAAACTGCTTTGTAGCAATGTCGGTTGGAAAAGGTGTAATAAACGGGGTGCAGTATGTGGAGGGAAAATTAGGTCACTTATAGGGGTACAGCACTGGCAGTGTCCTTTTTCTGTATGTGTATATACACAACCATGTAGAGGTACACACACTACCTAAATGATGGCTTCCCCTTTGTAAACACAATTGTCTTTCTATAGATGTTGAAACATATTTAAGTTTTAGTTTTCAGTTGTACCATTTCAATGAGTTAACAAATCAACAATGCATTGAAATTTAAAACAATTATTTGAGATTATTTTATTGTTAAAAGCAAGTTAAACAAAGTAACACCTTTTGAGGGAACAACTTTTATTGGTGTATCATGTGAATCTGAACTTTTATCCAAGTTTTTCGCCTTCGGTATTTGTGCCATTCATTCAGACGCTCTTATCTAATTCTCTGGGCTTAAGGTGTGCTTCTGGACCAATAGTGGTAGTAAGATAGAGCAGGATTTAAACCTACAACTACTTCTGTAGGTCAATATCTTACAACTAGGCCACCACTACGCCAGAATAACAGCTGATCAGCTTCCACACCGTCCTACATGGAATTCTTATGAATGTAAAATATAAGGATGTACTTCCTATGACATACTCATATACGAAAGTTTAAATCTGCTCTCTTGGCATCTCTGCATTTGTGTAACCAGGCAGAAACAGGAGCTGAGCAATCTGACTAAAATCTGGCTGTACTCCCTGCTATCTGCTGAAGTCTCCGCTGGATTCCCTCATGACACAATTTATGGTGCCTGTGATACAATTTATGTAATGAAACACTGCTTTCCTCCACCTGCTCTGGCTAAGAGTTTGCCTCTTCAAAGTAATCCCTGCTTCCAGCTGTAACATCCACTACAAATTACAACTCTTCAGTGGTGTACAGTACTTGTGTAATTGTTCTTCATTACTGTACTAAAGAATTATTTGGAATATTTTGTGCTTGCATTGATTTTAAGTGAATTGAAGTGAGAGATTATTTGTCACAGCACAACAGAGAGTACACCACAACAAAACGTGACCTCTGCATTTGACCCATCTGTGAAGGAACATTCAGCTTTTGGCCACACCTGGGTAGCTGTGCTTTTGAAAGTGAAAATGAACATGAGCGATTTTCATTGTGAACACAGCACAGCACAGCACACAGTGCAACACAATGAAATGTGACCTCTGCATTTGACCCAGCAGTGAGTAGCTCACATGGGCAGCACCTGAGGAGCAGTGCTTGGGGACAGTTCATGAGGCAGTGGTAACTTTACTGGTCCGGGACTTGAACCAGTGACCTTCTGATCACGGGGCCAACTCCCTAACCATTATGCAACCAACTGTGCCAAAACTGGTGGTGCTCTAAAGAGTTTGTAGATCCACATCCAGTTCTATCAGACCTTCAACACTACCACCCTTAAGCCTCTGAGCAAGGCCCTTATCTCTGTAATAAGAAAGTGGAAGTAACTATGGATAAGAGCATCTGCCCACTGCGACACATGGATTGATGATCAATATTACTTACTTTTACTCTCTATTTGACTTAACCTGTAATGAAACTAATACATTTTTTACTCAAGTAAGTACTTGAGTAAAACATAATTCCATAACAATTATATATACACAGTAGTGTATACAGAGTAAACCCATACATATATGAAGCCACATTCTGTCTTATCTTCTAGTAAAAGTTTGTAATAATAATGTTTGCCTATTTAATTTAATTATACCAAGTAAAATGCATGTTATGTACAATGTTATTATAAAATGCCCAAACGTTTAAAAAAATTTATTATATATATGAATGAAGATCACAAAACTTCTCTGTTACTCAGAGGCAACAGTTCTTCTGGCATTACTCCTTCAAGGTAATCTCATGAGTTACACAACAAGCATACCGTACTGTCACCACAGCCAGAAACATATGCTGAGACTAACACACATGCAGACAAATGGTATTTTGTAGAGAACATTCTGAACTGCACTATCTGTAAACAAACCACTCATATGTATCCTCTTACCAACATATAAACACATGCAAAGTTTCATTTCATGTAATAAATATAAGAAACAAGAAACAAATGCAGAGATGTGCAACACTTGAGTATCAAGTCAGAGAAAACATGCTAATCCAATCCGATGCCAATTAAGAGGAAAGGGACAGGTTACATATGGCAATGTAGCTAATATTATGAACCAAAACAATGTCAGGGACTAAGAAAATAACTTATGACCTTTGCAGCAATTAAGCATTACATCATACCTTGACAATAAAAAAAATGTAATCCAGAATTACACAGAAGCATTTAAGGACAATTCCATTCATCAAAACAGTTGGAAAGATTCAATACCACTACTATTTTTTTACTACTACCACATTTACATTTATAGCACTTACAATACACCATCAAGAGCGATGTAAAAGAGTGCTTAATAAATAACTTAAATAAACAATCACCAGTTAAGTTATACGCCTTAAAAACCCTTTCAAAGAAAATCAGAAGTGCATGGACAACAAGGGTACATTTTAGTGGGTTAGTGTACTACTACTACTACTACTGCAAAAAAAGGAACACATAAAAGTAGCATTTTTAGATTTACCTGTCTTGTGATTTAATGTCTTCTTATACCTTGATCTGATACCTCTGACACACTTAACAAGTTTTATTTATATTTATGCCTCCTTCCAAGAAATGCATGTTACTGATCCCTCTGTCCCATCGCACAGTGATATGATGGTGACAGAAGTCTATATTTGACTGGAGGTTAAAGTACAGTCAACACTAATTTGAACCTAAATCAGAAAGATGACACCACCTTACACACACACTTCCACCTACGTTACATCTATTGAATTACATTATGAATTTCCATTGGGCAACTCTATAACCAATCACCTTGTGTTGCCAAACCCGTCACTACCAAGCAGACCCTCTTTAAGAGTGTCCTTACACAACATACAACATATAGCATTCTATACCTATAGCATCACAATATGTAAAAATGTACATTATTTGCAATTTTATGTCTGGCTTTATTGTTAGTAAGTTAATAAAAGTATTTTTTAGAGTGGGCCTATAATGCTGCAGTACCGCTTACGGCCTGTGGAGCGCTATCGGGCCACAGCTTCACGTTCGCCCTCGGACTCCTGAAAGCGAAAGAAAGGCGAACGACATTTACGTGCAAGTAGACCAAATGTTACTTAAAGTCATTGTTTTAATTTTCTAAACGATAAACAGTCTAATTTCTTTCCAACCAAAGACCATATATAAACCAGTGCAATGCCTGTCACTTTAATTTTTACATTTGCGCTAATGTAAGGTATTTCACGAGAATGAACTGGAGCAAACAAGTTCCTAAAATGCATATTTAAAAAATGGCGTCTTTTTTCAACATAATAGGAGAATCTCGTGGCTAATACGGCAGAAATGGCAAATAAACGTAGTGTTTTTGTCCTATTTCTTCAGGAGCGTGGGCGTGTTTTATTGACTCAGGAGAGGCAGCGCCCGAGTCGGGCACACGCACCTGAGGCGCGTCCCCGCGAACATTCTTCTTCTCTATTGACGAGAACGCGCATTTAAGACAGTAAAACTTAGGGCGGAACGAAGTGTATGTGTGTGCATGTGTTTGTGTGGGAGAGTGTGTGTGTGTCAACCTTCAGGAATCCTTCGGACGTAATGTTAACAGTAGTAGAATCTACAAAGCTCACGTCTGTCATGCTCTGACTGAGATTTTTCATAAAGGCGCTTGGCCCAGTTCACGTATGTAGTTTGTTAACGACGAAGCGACGGCGAAACATCCGAAAGGAACTGGAAAAAGAAAAGAGTTCCGGAAGTTCACCGACACCTGCGACTGTGGTTGTCGCAACATGGAAACTTTTTTCTTCTCGAGTGGATTATCTGGACCGTCGCGACAACCGTGAGGCCATTTACTGCCACCGCAGGTAAACCTTTATGGTCCGTTAACGCAACCACCGAGTTTACAGCCTCTCTTTTTAACCTCCTAGAGCTCCTCAACAAATCTGCAGAATGCCAGGTTTCGTCAGTCGGGCTGAGTTGGAGAACTATGAAGCTACACAAAGTACTAGTCGGCCAAGTTTAAAACCGCGTCCTCTGTGACAGAAGTGGTAGAAACCAAAGGCGCGTAGCTGGGTTCCGACCTATTTAAGAGCCCAATTTACAGGACAAATAGTGTCGGGTTTAGCTTAAAATTTGGCCTGGAAGAACTTAACACTGTAGGACGTTAAAGCCATCACAATATGTTTTTCAGGGCTGCTAGTGTTTTATATACAGAAAGTAACGTACAGTGTTGTTTTGAGCCAACTTTTCACAAGCACAAACTTCTCCACCCTCAGTTACAGTTAAATAACAAGAGCGGGCCATTTAACCCCTTCATGCATAGTTTCCACTTGAATTGGAAGAATGTGCATTTTTTTCATGCAAAATATTTGTTCATTCAATTGGAAGCAATGGAATGTCAGCATCAGATCAATGTGTGTGGAGCCTATATAATTTTTGTGGAATTGTAAATGAATTGAAGTTCGTTTTGCTTGTATTGTGTTCCTGTGTGCTTCTCCTATGTTTTTCCTTTTAAACTTGTTTACAAAAAGTTTTACATATTCTCAGGGCCAAACTCCTGACAAACAATCTTATAATGACAGGAAAATCTCTCTCATAGGCAAATAGGAACAAACCCTAAGAGGAAGTGAAAATCAGAACAGGACCCCATCTTCCTCAGCCACATTCCTTGTTGAGTTCATTTATTTAAAGTATGTATTTAAATGTGTGTGTAAGATTTAGTCCGTAATGTTCGATTAAGCTTCAGGATATCACTGGTGACAAGGCCTCTGCATTATCCAGGTGATCATAGACAGCCTGAAAATGGTATAGAATTCAAGAGAATTCAGAGGTTCAGGTACAAGCCCGAGTAATTGTAGGCCGTCTGTTCAATTCATATGAGGATTTTAGTGATTCAAGATATCTGCAATTCTCGTTCAAATTAAAATCTTACTAATCTAAGTTTATCTGACTATGTTGTAAAGGGGTTTTAGTGTATGGAAAAATTCTTAGCTATGAACGAAGAAGTCACGCGTTCTAAGATGACCAAGCTGCTGGAGCAAATGTTTATCACCAAGTAAAAAAAAAAACTGTGTCTAAAACTTCTAAAACATACTGACAAAAAGTGCAGCATAGATTTTTAACTGATTTATAATGTTTTTGGTTTAGTCTTTGTCAAGTGCAAACTGGGTTTGGCACCAAGGCCAACATGCCACTCTGGCACGTGATATAACCCTAACAATAGATGGGTAGGATTAAATAAATTGAATAAGACAAATTCACAACCGGCTTGCAGGTGGTGGCCGGGTGTACTGCTGTTGATAGTTCAGGTACTACTTTGCAATTGCTTTTATAGGATTGACTGATACTTTTATCCAGAGTAATTTTCATTATTTAATTCTAGACGTAACCTCTCTACAGCTTCTTGGGGTAGAATATGGAAGAATATGGTTGTCTTAGAACTCATGACCTCTGGGGTTACAGCCAAGCATTCCAGCCCAAAACCACTACAACTACTTTTTAATTGCACATATAGACATATTTTATTTGTTATAATTGCAAATAAATTGACACATTTATTGTTTAAAGGGATGGGTTGGACTGAAAACACACTGGGACATTTTCTTAATATACCTGCAAAATAAAATACTTTTAATCTGTTGATTAAATTTGCATTTTTAAATAAGAAAGTAAGTAAAATGCTGAAGTCGGCTGAAACTATGACTGTGCGATTATATATCAGCATCACCGTCTCAATAGTCGTATTACAGGACATTTAGTGTCAAGTAAGATCAATTAAATCACATGTGTCATGCAGCAGTTTTTTTGCTTGATACAAAAGAAAAACTTCCCTAGTTTTCATTTCGTATGACCGTATAGAGAAATTTATATAATCTATTTAGTAGATCATTGCCTTTTTCCTGGACTGGTAGACATGTATTATTTGAGCACAGTGGTGATTATGGTGAGTCAAGCAATAAATGAGTGCTTTTCTTTAAAAATCACTTCAGAAGGGACACAGCACTTGCCTGCTTTTGTATTTAGCTTTGAGGTTTAAAGAAGAAGGTCAATTCCAACATTTAGCTCTATTGTTCACTGTCACCGGATGCAGTCAGGAGCGGGTAAATGGGATATGGGAGAGCATGAGCTTGACAGTCTGAGATTAGTGACCAGAGTAAGCAAAGGTATGTAACTACCTGAATAAACACTGTAAACATAAACTGTTTTATACAGTTTTTTCACAACTAATGCAGTTACACGACCATGTTAGGAGGCCAAAAGCACGTTTAAAACCTGCCCCAAGTGATTAGCGTTCTAGTCGCCAGGGTGCGAACACTACAAGGAGCATAAGTTTGAATGAAATTTAAATTTTTGTCGCTACTGACAACACACTGTCATGCCGAACAATAGATTTTTATATTGCAGTATATTTCACAGAAAAACATTTAATGGTTTCCTATTTTCAGCAACCCTCACATCTTTCAGTGTAAGGCTTCCTTGAGTATTTTCAACTTTTGTGGGTGGTAGTCTCAGTGTTACAATTTACAATCTCTTCTGCTCTCTGTATCGCTCATTGGGGAGTTTGGCCCGAATACACACACACAGACATGTGCACGCGTGGGCATCGTAGTGGGGTGAAAAGTGGGACTGATTTATCAGGACCCCAAGTTGGGGGAGGAGCCCTTGAGAAGTCTGTAATTTTATTTTATTATTGGCAGGGGGCCCATGGAGACTGCTTGTGTATAAGTTCCAGAATTTGATGCTACGTCCCTATGTGCACGCAAACACAGGTGAGCACACTTCCACCAGTGGACAGAGAGTGCACGTCGGAAAATATGACCCGTCAACCACCTGAAAAGTATTAGCATCTGCTAAATGCTTTATATGCAAATCTGTGATGATTGAGAGCTAACATGGTTTTGTTGTGTTTAGCAGGTGTGGCTGAACTGTTGTTTTCAAGCTTTTTAGGGGCAGCAGAAATGTGCTGTTAATTCCATTATCAGCTTTATATGAGTATTATTTATGATCTTGAGCAGGTTTTAATCCAGGTCCCCTGGTCAAGTACGGGCAACCGTTTTAACTGTCATGATAAGCTGTAAAAAGATTTGATGGAGTGGTGATGGCTTAGTGGCATAAAACCATGTGTTGTTGACCATAAGATTGGAGGATTGACTCCTGGCTGTACCTGAAAAAGCCACTCTTGATCCAAGCAAGACCCTTAACCCCAGGACTATCCTTATTTATAATTAGGAAATATAAGTTGCTCTGGGTTAGAGTGCCTGATAAATGCCCTAAAAATAATATACATTTGGTTCTGCATATCATACTGTACTATGAGAAGTGTTGAGGAAGTTCTGTATTAGGAGCTGTTTCTCCTGTAAACATTACATTCTTATCATGTAGAGACTTCCAGTAAAGCTTTAAGAGTGGATTTTTCCTCCATTGTATTAACAGTACAAAAATAAGGAAATGCTGTTTTTTGGGGTCTTGGAGAGTGAAATATGCTGTTGTGTTCTGTCATTCAAATAGAGGAAGCATGGCCATAGCTTTGTGACACTGGGTGTGTTTTTTCTCTGAACACAAAAGCACAGAATATATTACCAGAGTCTTTTTCCTCAAGGCGGGACTAAAGTGTTTATTAGACATAAGAATATCTCATATCTCTGGGGCATGATGTTCTCAATATTAGTTAATGTAAGTGCTTTCTTGCTGTTTTTTAAAACTTAGTCAATTGTTTAAGGCCGTTTGGGTTTAACACAATGATAGGGTCAGTAGGGGTGGGCAATTTAGCAGTATCACAAATAATTAAGACTTTTACCTTGATATATGGTGTGACAAGTTTGATGGTGTGGAGGCATGTCACTGAATTTTTAAGGGGTCAGTTCATGAACACACATTGGAGAAAGTAGAAATACAATTAAAGGTGACACATCAAGATCAAGTTGGTTATATTTTATAAGTCGGTCACTTAGCCAGCTTTAGTAATCATTTCATGTTTTGTGATGGACGAAACAGAGATGCAAACGGCTACAGTAATGACTGTAAACTTCACAGGGAGATAGATAGGGAGCTAGCCAAATTGTATTTACAACAAATTATGCTTTGTGCTTCGCCAGTCCGTTTTCTGCAACTTTCTTCATAATATTACTGTCTGCTTCATACCCTCAATGAAGATGAACCAAAAATGTAACAGATACTCAGATACTATAGAACAAGATTCAGTTTCTGTTATTGTATTTCAGAAACGTAGTGTTGAAATGATTCTATACTAGTTTATGAACTTGTTTGAGCTGGAAGCAGGCTCCATTTTTAGACTTCTTTGCAATTCTATCAGTTTCCTCTTTGTCTTTACTGTCCTCAGATCACTTTTTGTTTTTGTCAGTTTGCTAAAATTGTCCTTCCTAGTCCATCACAACTGTATGATGTAATTTAATTTTAAACTCTGTTGGTGTACAGTTGGACACTTCTCTTTTCACTTCCATGTTTATTGGTTACCAGAAGGTGGAAAAGTGATGACAGATTCATTGTCACAGTTCAGGCCCTGCAGTGTCTGGTTCTCAGTTGAACTAGGTTTTCCAACCAGAACTTAACTGGTTCTCTCCTTCTTCAGTGGTAAATGGCATTCATCCATCATTTTATGTTTTGAGTAAACAATTTTGTTTTTCCATCCAATTGTAATTCATGAAAACTCCGGCCTTTAGTCTACACTAAATCCTAGTGGGGCAGTTGGTGGCATAACGGTAGAGTGTTCGCCCTGTGATCAGAAGGTCACAAGTCTGGATCCAGGGCCGGTAAAGTTACCACTGATGTACTCATGAGCAAGGTACCGTCTCCACCGCTCCCCAGGCGCTTGTTAGCCCGCTGCTCCTTCACGGATGGGTTAAATGCAGAGGTCACATTTGCTTGGGGTGCACTGTGTGCTGTGCTGTGGTGTGTTCACAATGACAAATAATCACTCACTCACTTAGTGATTTGTATACTGTTTCCAGATCTTCCAAGTATTGTCAGGCAGGATCTATTCTCAATTCTTTCCTCAGACTCATTGGTATGCAAAGACCTTTCAGTGTATTTATTAGCAGTTGTGACCAAGTGTTGACTTCTGTTCAGCTGCTTCCCACTAAACTGATGAACAAAATATTTTGATGTATTGCTTTGCAAAGACTCCTGTTTAATACAGTGTTGATATTGGCGTCATTCTCATGCAAATTTCCAAATGTGGTTTAGACTGTGGTGGCTTTAGCATTGTGTGCATTGTCATAGGTGCATCTATGGAAATCACTGGACGTACTATGGTCACCTCAAGTGCTACCAGAAATTAGCATTAGCTATCTGTACAATTAGTGTTATAGCTCAAATCCTGTTTTTTTGTTATTTTATATTATTTTAGCCATTTAAAATTGGCTGCTGAGTAGATGTAAGAATGGTGAAATACATCGCAGAGCTGGCCGATGCAACCATAAATCAATATCACGATAAATTTGACATTTTATCTTATTATTTTATTACGATTTATACAGTTATACAGTTATTCGGTCTTCACCCTCACCGTTCACTGACAAAGTTTGTTCTTGAAATAGTGCACATCTTTGTGATTTTAAAATGATGAAAGGAAACACATAGAGATGTAGCTGCAGACTGGACATATTAGAGTCATGTCATGGTAGGTTTTTATGGAGCAGTACATGAACACACTGATGAAAGTGTTGACAAATATTTTTCTGTTAATTATTAATAAAATTCAATCAATTGATCAGTTGCGCCAATATGTTGTACATAAGCACAATGTCTATGACCTGGTTACAGTGTTTTTACTTCATAGCACTTATCACTTAACCTTCTTCAGTGTGCCAGTGAACCTTTTGTTGATCCTTCCTTGTTGCTCATTAACCAAAAGCTTTTGCAGACCTGCATCACACACTTCTCTGGGTGCCTGTGTGCATTCTGATTTAAGACATTAGCACCCACATTAGTCCCCTCACGAAGGGTTTCTGCATCAGCTGTTCCAGATTTTGGGATTATCTAGCCTGGGTTTTCAGCCAAGGGCAGCAGCTTGGGAAATAGTCTTCAATTCTGAAAAAAGAATTCAAAATGTTCACAGATCAGTTATTGAGCATTGGATTTTTTTAAACTTTCCCAACACAAGATAAAATATTGCCTGCACTGCCTACTCTTCAGAACAAGAAGTGCTCTGAGTTAGCCTAAGAGTGCTCAGTTAGCCTAAACATTAACTTCCAGCTCAAGACCATTTCCAGGCAGATAGTAAATGGAAAAACGTTTAGACTTTGCTTTCCTTTTTAGTCCTTAAAATATGCACAAGCAGGAGGCTTCTCAGAATTTTAATGATTTTTAATGAATTTCAAGAAATGTAGGGAGTAGAGTTGACTTTCACACTGACTGGCTACCAGTTTTATATGTTGTAAATTTTTTAAAATGATTTTTCTATAGATAGAATATGATTCTCTGCATATTACAATTTAATCTTCTTCTTTTTTCAGCTTTTCCATATTATGATTTCTTTCTTTTTATTGAAAATAGAATTCCTCTCAATTAGGTTTGCAGAATTATTACATTTGTTTGTTTAAGATAAAAATAATAAAGTTTAATTACTGATTCATTAAGAGCACTTTACCAACGTAATAAAGATTTGGAAGGTAACTGCTACATCTAACTCTTGACACTGCAAAACCTTATTCATGAATGAATAAAGGGCTCGTAGAGTAAATTTAGTGTCAAGATTTGTGATCTCAGAAACAAAGAAAGATGCATCCTGCGGTAAATGTCACCCACATAACCTTTCTGTCTTTTGCAGTGGCAAGCAACAGGGAACAGAAAAAGAAATTACCATAAAGCATTTACATTTATGGTATTTTGCAGACACTTTTATCCAAAGCAATGCATGAATGCTCTGTAGTCACCCAGTGAACCTGTTATTCATACTTATAAATCTAGACTTGCATCGAAAAGTACTGTTCAACCAGGTTAATGCCAGCTGAGTTACATACAAATCCTTTCATATTACAACTCGAATGTTAATGTTTACTTCAGGATATTTGCCAATGGTTTACATCAGATTTCTCCAGGGAGACAGTCTCTGTAATTGAGAAAATGCAAGGTGCTCTAGATAAGAGTGTCGGCTAAAAGCTGCAAATGTAAACGGATGCTTTCCAAACATACTCTTATTTTTAATCAATACTCTATATTTAGGCATATGGATTACCAAAGCCCCAGACTTAATCCTTTTTCAACCCTGACCATAGTTTTACTGCATGTTCTAATCCTAGGGTTAAACTTGACCTATTCCAATCTTTAGGGTTTACCATTATTCTACGTTAAATTCTAATATGTGCTATTTTTATACAATACACCAACAACTTTAGGCTTACTGCTTACCCTTTTACCTTTTCTTACTGCTAAACCTAACCCAAGGATGATAATCATATGCTAATCCAAATTCATTCATTCATTATCCAAACTGCTGTTGGGGACCGGAGCCTATCCTGAGAACTACGTGCACACGGCGAGTACCAACCCTGGGCAGGCACTAACACACCGCAATGCACACTCCCATTTACACCCGACAGGACCAATTTAGAGTTGCCAATTATCCTATGCCTTCGGACAGTGGAGGAAACCCATGCAAACACGGGGACAGCATGCAAACTCCATACCCAGCCGACTAAGGAATCGAACCCAAGACCTTCTCGCTGTGAGGTGGCAGCCCTAACCACTGCACCACCGTGCCGCCCACTAATCCAAATTCTAGACCTAAAATAATCCCAGGATAAAGCCTAATCCAAGTCCCAAGTTTAAACAACACGCTAAAATGAGTCTTAATGCTTACCAAAGTCCAAGGCTTAAGCCTTTTTCCAAGCCTAACCCTAGCTTTAGTGCTAACTCTAACTTTGTGGTGAATCATATACTTATCCAGAGGTACCCAAAGTGGGTGGTGCGCCCCGTAGGTGTGACTAGTGCAAATGCATCATTGACATTAAAAAGGAACTAAGTCTCACAGCTGCAACCCTAATGTGACCAAATGATTTATTCTCTCAGAGAGCTGGTTAGGCTTTAATGCCATTTTAATGCGTGGAGAGGCTATTTTGAGAAAATATGTGTAAAGTAGGCCTGGGACTGTTAACACAATGTTAACTGATAATTTTTTACACACAAATTAATCATACGGCCAAGTTTGGCTCAGATTTCCATGGGTATCTCCTGCACTTCTGTTTGTCTGAAATCTCTTTATACTTAAGGGGCCAATTTCCCGGTAAAGGATTAAGCCTAGTCCTAGACTAGTTCTGAGTTTGAATGAAGAATCTCCATTGGTACTACAAATTAGTCCAAAACTAGGCTTAATCCATGAGCGAGAAACCAGCCCAAGGTGTTTATTCTTAACACAGTAAACATTTATTTAGAAATAAAAATAATCTTGAAGTAAAACCTACCCATAACCCATAATTGGGACAGTTGATAGCATAGCAGTTAGGGCGTTCACCCTGCTATCAGAAGGTTGCCAGTTTGAATCCCAGAACCAGTAAAAATATCACCGAGGTACTCATGAGCAAGGTACCATCCCCAAGCACTGTTCCTCTGGCTCTGTTTATGTCAGCTGCCCACTACTCCTTCGTGGATGGGTCAAATGCAGAGGTCACATTTGGTTGTGGTGCACTGTGCTTTGCTATGGTGTGTTCATAATGACAAACACTCACTTCCACGTAAAATAATTAAAGAATACCCTAGTATTAGGCTTAATTCTTACCAACAGTTAAGACTTGATCCCTTTTTCAAACCTAACTCTAACTTTAATGTTACCCCTAACCCTGTTGTTAAGCATGTTCCTAAACCAATCCTAGGCTTAAGGTCCTAGGTTCCTAGGCTTAATTTTTTACACTAAACCTAGGGTTAACCGTTACCCACGTCTAGAAAAAAACCTATCCCTAGTCATATGTGCACTAGGGTTTGGCTTGACCCAAACCATCTTTAGAACCCTAAACCTAGCTTTAGTGTTAACGTTAACCCTAAGGTTAACCACAAGATACAGATTGTTAATAGATTGTTAAACCCCTAATTACAACACTACTAGTGGTGGCGTATTAGTTTGAAGAGATCAGCTCGTGATGTGGGGCTTTTGCCATTACATGTTTAATAAAATGACGAGGTCATAGTCTACATTTAACCCCTTTTAATGTGGAAGCTTATGTATTTTTTTTTTTAGACTGGTAGCCGTTGCCTTACCAGAACAAGTGACATCTGTAATGTTTGGACAGAAAATATTAGCAGTTCTTGGAAAAAGGACTGCATCAGGAGGGGAAAAAAAAGCCAATTTTAGCGTGTGGCTTGTTTATTTTCACATGACACATCCAGTGCGTTGTGTTAGGTTGTGGGAATTGCTGTAGCCTTAATCATTTATTTTCCAAGACCTTCCACAAATGCTACACTGTCCTCGGATGGGAGACTCAACTTTGCTAACTTCGGTAACAAATATTTATTCGATTTGAGTTCTCCATCTTATCTAATTGACTAATTCACATCATACTTATATATAAAACATCGTATTTTATTATCGCTCTACATTTGTTAAAAATGATTGTGTAGTTTTATGATAATGTCAATCTTTTAAACAGAAAAATAACTTATTTTTGGCATTTTATGACGCCATTTTTAGCATGCCAGTTTAGCATGTTGGTACACACATTACATTATGTTTCCTTTGATGGTTAGCTTTTTAAAGGCATTTTTTCCAAGTAATTATGGCTAATTTGGCCATCAGACATGTTTCAAGTGATTGGAAGAGCTGAGGAAATTTAAAATATAGTTTGTCTTTAGGCTGAACTGACCGTGGAACACAGCAGTTTAAACTCTTCAGTTCACTCTTTAAAACTTTACTCTGGTGTTCTTCTTCTTTTTTAACTATTACTTTAGTGCCATCATCTCACTATGTGACTAGCTGAGACTAATGATGTGTTATGTTAGTGTGTTTCTTCCTGGGTCTCGTATCCGGCTGTGCTGTATACAGATATTAGAGGTTAGTTTGTGTTTTTAAGTTGTTCATGTGTTTGTGTGTCTGCTTCTTCTCTGACCTTATTCCAGTCTCTGTGGATAGTAAAATGTTTCACATTCCTCATCTGTTCTGGCTTGACAGTGTAAAGAAAAGATTGTTTTTCACAAGTGTATACTTTTGGCTCTGTAACCTATATTTTCCCTTACTGTTTACTTTAAAAATGATTTATATATGAAGAACCGGTTTAAACTGTATATAAGAGGGATCAGACTTTTTATAGTCTGCTGTTTTGGTGAATACAAAGTTTACCTAAAACCGGAAGATGTTTGAATGTTTGAATATAGATATTTTTATGGTTATAGGATTTGAATGGAAAGTGTCTGTTTAGTTTCAAGTAAGCACTTACAAACACACTTGTCCGTGTCAAGCAGTTGAGATTCAGGGTCAAATATTAAAATACACTAATTTCAGCTGTCCTAACAGCATTTCACTTGGTGCAGCACGAGCAAACAATCACAGGCAAGGCAAAGAATCACACACAAATTTCCAATTGGCTTGAGGACAAAAGTTTGGCTGTGTAAAAAAAAAAAGGGTTCAAAAAGTTACCTCAGTTGTCTCGTGGAGTTATTTTCACAAGTTGACTCTACAGCATGCATTATTGCATTATTGCATGTATAGCCAAGTCACTTGAAGGAAAAAAGTTTTTTTTATCATTTCTGAAATGTTTGCATGAAGCTTCAGAGGTAAAAGTCTGTGTTTTAAGCGTAAAGTCCTGTTATTTTAAATGTGATGCTTAAGAGGCTCAGAGCCAGAGATGTGGGCTTCAGTTCCTCCTGCATTTATCAGATGGTGTGGATGGCCGGGATTTGATAGCCGGTTTGTTTGCAGCAGACAGCAGAAACATCTGGGATTTTTAAGCTCACTTGTTGCCTGAGTTGTGCTGTTTGTGCCTAGGGAAAATGGGGTAGATGAACAATCTGTTTATTTGCATCACCTAGTTTATTTAAAAAGGAATAAACAAAACCCTTTTCACACTACCTTTATCAAGACATAACTGTGTAATTCTAGCTATTAAAAAACAGTTTCAGATTTGCACTGCCATTGTACAATTTCATTTGAAGTTGAGTTTTAACTATGAAGTTTACTTTTTGATTCACTGAAAGCATTTTAATAATACAAAGAACTGTTATTTGCGTTTGGGGGGGAAAAAAGTCATTCAGAGATTCTTTAGTACATTGATTATTGTATCACATTTGCAGTGGCATTATGTGACTTCAAAAATATGAAGTTTACTTGTTGAAGAAAAAAGTTTTTTTAAATTTTTAAAACACCAATGAAATTGTGATATTAAATGCACATAGTTAAATTAAAAGGTAAATATTGTATTAATATATAAAAATATTACATTTAAGCCACTGCTGATTGCAATACTTGATGTACGGTAAAGGGATTATTTTACATTTAAATTCATTGTATTTTTAAAACATTTAATCAAATAAATGATCTTTGCTATAAACATATAATCCTATATGTTTTGAATATACTCTCATGGCTGGTTGGAATAGAGACAGAAGGAACAAAGACTAGTGCCATCTCCTTTGTCGGCATGTTCTCAGACCAAGCTCTTAATTTCTCTTCATAACGTGAAATCTACTTATATATTTTGCTATGTTAAGAATGAGTTTAGTTCCATTTGTCTCTTTTGGACTAAAATGCAGTACAGTGCAGTATGCTCTAAAGGGGAAGTTCATGGATTTTGCCGCCTTCTTGATGTCCATTCATCTCCATGATTCCTAATCACATTCATTCATCATGTTTCAGTTTACATCAAATGCATAAAGTGTAACTGATGTGTCATATATTACATGACAGTAATATATTTAATACAATATAATATTTAAATATTTTATATGCTGTGATTACTGCATTGGATTAAACAACTTTGCTTCTACACAACATCGTAAGTTTAGTCAGATTCAGCATGTGATCAATCTAATGTGTTGTTTTAGTGTCATAGACACATAAAGCTTTTTTAAAAATGATTTGTATATTTATTTCATTAAAACACGTTTTGGTACTTAAATATGCTTTTTTAATTTTGTAAATATTTTCTAAAAATGGATAGTGCATTTAAAAACATGTAAATGCTACTTCCAATGTGATGAACTGTTCCATTATAATGTAGCTTTTTCAGGCTTATGCTGCAAGAAATGACTCATCTGAAAGCAGTAATTATGAGAAATAATGAGTTTGGTCTGAGAAAATGGCAATGTAGGAGAAGATGGTGGTGCCTTAGGTGATGTTTGTTCTTTCTACTAGTAGGGTATATTTCAAAAAACAATCAGATAGCCTAATGACATAACAAGGCTTATTGCTATACCTGCAAGTTTCTTATAAAGATTTGAACATCGAGAAAATCTTTCAGTCTGACTCTTATTTCTCTGTTTGTATGGTGCAGGCGTTCGGTCTACTCGTGTGTGTGTGTGTGTCTATATGTGGTAAACATGTTGTGTTGGCTGTTTCTGCAGGTGTGTTTGAGTGTAGAAGATGACGTCCCCATGGTGTGCGCTTGGGAGTAAAATCAGCTCTCTGGGACTGGCAGATATTTCCAAGCACACACACTTGCCGCGATCCAGCCTCCTGTGTGTGGTGCTCTTCCCTGACAGCACAACACACACCTTCACAGTCAGAGTGAGTACGCAGTTTATCTGTGTAAATGTGTGTGCTTGTATTTGGGTGGGGGTGTGAGTGAGGAGCAATTCAGAAATGATATGGGTCAGACACCCTTAGGGGCCATGTATGTGGGTGGGTGGGGGGTAAGAGTGTGTGCGAGCACGTGCCAGAGTGTGTGTGTGTGAGTGAGTGTTTGTGTGTCTGATCGTGTGCCAGAGTGTGTGAGCGTGTGCCAGAGTGTGAGAGTGTGAGTCAGTGGATGTGTGTGTTCATGAGAGAGAGAGAGAGAGAGACAGTATGTAAGAGTATGAGAGTGTGAATGTGTGTAAGAGTGTTTAACAGTATACAACAGAGTGAGTGCGCGTGAGAGAGAGTGTGTGACAGAGTGTGTGTGTAAGATTATGTGAGAGAGTGTGTGTGTAAGATTATGTGAGAGAGTGTGTGTGAGTTGGTCCATGCTTCTGCTACAGTGTACAGTCTTGTGAGTGCTGACCAAAGCTCTTTTGGCTCTTGCATGTGCATTGTCATGTTTCTGTCAAACAGCATCTTTTCCCTGTATTACACTCCTGTTCTTTTCATCCCAAATTTTCTTTGCTTCCGGCTCTTTGATCCATTTCTAATCCGTGGTTAAAGCTGCCCTCGTGTATTCCCAACTGCACTGATCGAACTTGGATTGGACTGTCTGAAGGGCACTGATGAGCACACGCGCACACACACACACTCACAAACTTCTCTTCTCTATTTACAGAAGCATGATGCTGGACATCTGCTGTTTGATCTGGCTTGTGAGCATCTGGCTATAGTGGAGAAGCACTACTTCAGCCTCCAGATCAGCGAAGATCCCTCTAGTTCACCCGTAAGTGTGTGTGTGTTTGTGTGTGTGCGCGCACTGCAGTGTCTTGGTTTTTATCGTGATTTGTGTAACCAATGTAACTCCTATTTGCGAACATCTTATTTTTTAGAGATGGTTGGACCTCAACAAACCTTTCAAAAAGCAGCTCAAAGGTAAGGGCAGTGCGAACACACACAGATGCACATGCACACATTCTGCTGACATCTTAATATGAACACACTAAGCACATTGGACCTTATTCACCAGTAATTTTGTTTTTTCCCTATTTTTTAAAAAGCAGTAAAAATAGTATGATATTATATAACTGTAGAATTGAAGAATACCCAATAACCTAAGATTTAAACTGAATATGGATGCAGTTGAATTAGCATGCGAGTTCTCGTCAGCAGTTGTAAATTCTGTTCTTGGCTTGGCGCAAATTTTAAATAAGAAAACATTGCTGAATGTTAAAATCTTTGAGAAATGCGTAAGTGGATTTTATAAGAACAGTTGTCTATACAAAATGCTTGTGTTTGTTGTCATGTGTATGTGCATGCACAAATATCTCTCCCTCTCTCTCTCTCTATATATATACACAAATATACATACACACACATATATATATATATAACCTGGTAAATGAAAATGAATATCATATAATTAGCTTATTTAATCAGTGTTCTCAGGATTCAGAAGATTTTATGACATGTTTTTGAAGTAAAGAACTTATTATTAACTGATGATACAGATCAAACACTATTTTTTTAAAATAATTATACAGATGAATAATATATGAGTCATGCAAATTTCTACAATTTAAAACAACAGTACAATATAAACATAAAAATATAAACATAGCTCTCCAGCACGGCTGGTGGTCAAGAGCTTTATGACCTCAGGCTGATCACAGAGACGTTAAATTATGTGTTCACTGAAAGCGAAATATCATACTGACAGGACGGAAAAAAAACATACACACACACACACACACCTACACCTGAATGGAATTTGAGCTTGCCTGTGCAAGACCATAAAGAATTCTTGTTAGCTAGTGCATCAGTCGTCATTTTGTATAAAGACTGAAGATATCTGGTGATAAGTGAAGAGGAGCAGGAGGGCAGAGAGACGGAAACACAACAGCATCTCACAGACAAAATCCCAACTTCAGTATGAAGCTCCAGATACAGCACCCTCCACAATTATTGGCACCCTTAATAAAGATGTGTAAAAAGCCTTAAAATGAATTCATTTTTATTGCACTAGAATATTCTCACACTGACAAATTAGAAAAAAATCTTAACTTTAAGCCAAGTAAAAAGATTTTTTCTTTAAAAAACATCCATCATTAAGAAATAATTTTTTTTTTAACAAAATCACTGGTATCACAGTTATTGGCAACCCTAACAATTCCTGTCAAATAAATGTGTTCATTCATTTTCCGAACCGCTGAATCCCAGTTGGGTTCACGGGGGGACTGGACCGGGGGCGGGGACCAACCCTGGGCAGGCGCCAACACTCCGCAGGGCGCACACACACACACAATCACATTCACATTCACACCTTACGGGGCCAATTTAGAGTCGCCAGTTAACCTATAGTGCATGCATTTGGACTGTGGGAGGAAACGTAGCACCCGGAGGAAACCCACTCAAACACGGGGGGAGCTTGCAAACTCCACACAGAAAAGTAACTAAAGATATTTTAAAAATGTACACTTTACTTTTTTAATTTGATCAGAGTGTCTAGGAACTTTTAATTTGTATTTCATGACTTCCTGTGTTTCTGAGGAATGAATATGATGTGACACAGAAGCCCATTTCTCTTAGCCACTCTTCAAAATGGGAAAGTCGAGAGAACATTCCATTCCAGTAAGGCAGATGTGTGTTGATCTTCACAAGTCAGGAAATGGCTACAGGAAAATAGCTAGTCCAAGTAAAAATGTCAAAGTTTAAAGCAACTGAAACTGTGACAAACAAGACTAGATAAGAACCCAAGTTGATCTTGCCACTCTGCACAGTGAGGAGGATGGTAAGGGAAGTGAATAAATCTCCAAAGCTCACTGTAAGAGAACTGCGGCAAAGACTGGCCTCTTGGGGTCACCAAGTCTCCATAACAACAATTAGATGCTACCCACATTGGGAGGCATGCCAGGAAAAAGCATTTTCTGTCCCACAATCACAAACGTGTAGACTTTGCTAAACGCTGCTGGGACTTTAACTGGAACCATGTGCTTTGGTCAGATGAGACTAAGATTGAGCTTTTTGGCAACAAACACTCCAGGTGGGTCTGGCACAAAACAAAGGATGAATTTCCGACAAATCACCTCATGCCAACTGTTAAGTATGGTGGAGGATCTGTGATGCTGTGGGCCTGTTTCTCTTCCAAATGCCCTGGGAACCTTGTTAGAGTGCACGGCATCATGAACTCTTTGAAATACCAGGACAGGAAACTGAAATGGTTTAACAGACACAAAAATCGACCTTTTTCCATGGCCATCTCAGTCCCCAGACCTAAATCCCATCGAAAACCTGTGGGGTGAGCTGAAGAGGAGAGTGCATAAGAGAAGATCCAGAACTCTGGACGATTTAGAGGAAGGGCCAAAGATCTTTCTCTCTCTGTGTTCTCCAACCTTGTGGAATGTTATAGGAGAAGATGAAGTACTGTCCTGTTGGCAAAAGGGAGTTGTACAAAGTATTAACAGTGGCGTTACCAATAATTGTGATGCACATGATTTCATGTAAAAAATATATTTCTTAATGTGGGATTTTCCCCCCACTGAATAAATGTACTCAAGTTATACTATACATTATATTATTCACCAGAAAATTAATATACTTTATATTAAGGCTTTTTACACATCTTTATTAGAGGTGCCAGTAATTATGGAGGGTGCTGTAGTAACCCCTGTAAGTTTAAAGTTAAATTTTCTCTTTTGCAGTGGTGGCCTAGATGTAGGATAATATTTCCCTGCGATCATGGAACTTGCTCTGGATAAGAGAGTCTGCTAAAGGCTGTTTTTTTTACACAGCTTACCTGTAATTACAGCAACCTGCGACTGGTTGGTGTGTGATACTTTATGAGATATTGCTCTGATAATGATGCAGTCAGATTGTGTCACTTACATGTACAGCATTTATCAGACGCTCTTATCCAGATCTTAATTTTAATCTTAATTTAAGGGTTGTGGGATTAGAGGTCTCCTAAATTAGGAGCAAAACTGCTCCTAATGTGTTTGTTCAGTTTGTTTGTAGACGTTGTAGTTTATTTGATGATAATTACTGTCCATTTGTCAGATTTTTATTACCATGACATTACCATTTTGATCCTTAAAAGCATGACCACCCCACTGTTAATGTTCCTCTTGAGTCTGGTTTGTTTTCTGTCAGATATGATGATATGAGGCTCCAGGGGGCTGATGTTTACTGATGTTTTTAGCTGTTTATCAGTTCAATTAGCTGCTGTTGTGGTGCTGTAACACACTGAGCTGTGAGCTGATGAATCACACAGATGCTGAGAAATTACATGCTATTTGGCTGCTGAAGTAGTGATGCTGACAGTAACTCTCTCACTCACTCTCTCTCACTCTCTGCATCTATCTGTCTTTCACGCTCTATTCTCTCCCTTTCTCGTTATCCATCTGTCCATTTCTCTTTCTGTCTGTCTTTATATCTATGTCTGTTTCTTTTTCATTTCTCGTCTCCCTTTCACCTCTATCTGCCTGTCTGTCTTTTCTCCATCATTTCTTTCCTTTTTCTCTCTATCTGTTTATCCCATTTATTTTCTCTATCTGTCCATCCATCCATCCATCCATCCATCCATGTTTTCTCTCTCTCTCTTTTCCTGTCTTTCTTTGTTTCCATCCGTCTCTCTCCCTCTATCTGCATGTCTGTCTATTTCTCTCATTTCTTTCCTCTTTCTCTCTTCCCATTTCTCTCATTTATTTTCTGTGTTTATCTATCCATCCATCCATGTTCTCTCTTCCTCTCTTTTTTTGTTTCCGATTCTCTCTCTCCCCTCTTCCAGGTACAGCTCCGTTTTATTTACTATTCAGAGTGCGCTTCTTCATCTCTGACCCCAACTCTCTCCAGCATGAACAGACCAGGTGTGTGCGTGTGTGTGTTTGTATGTGTATCTTGCTCGTATCATTGAGATATTATGTGGCAGACACTGATTTTAGCTCTGTTTCCTCTGCAGGCATTTTTACTTTCTGCAAATTAAGAAAGACATTCGGGAGGGCAGGTAAGACCGATGCTATAATTCTGCAGTCGCTTTACTTAATCTGACTCATGCTGATACACCTTAAACGCCCTGCTCAGTCTTAAGCATTCTGTCAGGACACATTCTTCTAGATCTAAAGTCTAATATGATGCAGATAAATCCCATTTCCCATAGTTTTTTGTGTTTCTCAATCTCAGTCAGCTGGATCAGGTGTCAGTAACAATGGGCTGATCTGTTTCATACTGGAAACCACATTCTGTAGGAGGTTGCTCCTGCACTGTAAAATGCTTACGTTGTTCAGTTTGGAGATGTTTACTCAGTTGTTGGTGAATTACTATTTAGATAGGAGAGAAGGTAAGAAAGAATCTTGGTAATCCCAAGGAAAATTCTTTAGCCTTGAACAATAGTACATCTGCGCAAAGATTCAGATAAGACCTAAATGCAACAAAATGCAACATATCGATCAATCTATCTATCTGTCTGTCTGTCTGTCTGTCTGTCTGTCTGTCTATCTTTATCTGTCTGTCTATCCATCTATCCATCTCTGTCACTCTCTCTCTCTCTCTATATATATATATCTACCTATCTATGTCTGTCTGTCTGTCTGTCTGTCTGTCTATCTATCTATCTATCTATCTATCTATCTATCTATCTATCTATCTATCTATCTATCTATCCATCCATCTATCCATCTATCCATCTACCTGTCTGTCGATCTATCGATCTATTGATTTATTGATTTATCTTCTATCCATCCATTTTCTTTCACACTGTCTCTCATTGCAGTTGTGTAAACAACATTTAACGTACATAGTGTTTACATTGAGTTTGATGTTAAGTCACATATAAAAGGCAGATTGCATCTTTATCATCTCTGCTTGCGGATCTTCATGTTATGCTAAATGTGCTTTACTTTCCTGGCTGCAGGTTAAAGTGTCCGCTGAGCTCTGCTGTAGTGTTGGCGTCGTATGCTGTCCAGTGTAAGTCAATGTTTAAAGGTCCCATTTTATGTTTGGAGGTCTGTACTGCCTCTACACACACACTGTGAGTTTGATTAAAAAATGGTCAATTGTGTTATTAATTTGCAAATGTCAGAAATCATGTGCTTAAACAAGTCGTTTAGATATCCTCCCTACTTCTACGTCACATTAGGGGACATTTTAATAACTCCACCCTCCTGTTTGAGAAGCTCCGTCCACCAGGTAGAACCGCTAGCGCTTCCTGAGCAGCCTTTTCTCACAAGCTCCAGCATAGGAATCACAATGAAGAAGTCTACCGGCAGAGTGTTGTGTTGTGTTGAACATGTATGGCTGGTCTGTTAGCAGCAGCCATGTCGATTATTTTTGCATTATTTTTCCGCCCTGCAGTTGCGGAGTGGGTTGTGGCCAGCAGCAGCTAAATTGCATTTAGGAATACTAATGAGAAACGGTCTGTTCTGAAAGTCTCAGATACCCACTTGTAGCGAAAGTGGGATTAGAACTTGTCTAAGTGGTGTTGCAGTGTACAAGTCTCTCTCTCTCTCTGACTTGCAGCTGAATTTGGAGACCACGTCCCTCAGGCCCCTGCTGGTTATCTCCAACATGTCCAGTTTCTCCCAGAGCAGGATAAGGACTTTCTGCCCAAAGTGGAGTCACTGCATCCTCAGCACAAGTGAGTAAACGCACACGCAAACATACTTCCTGTTCAATGTAAAATTAGTCATCAATCAAGCATCCTCACACCTACATACACATCCCTCTGTAGTAGAAACGTAGTATCTGCAGTATATATAAAGTAATGTATGCCTTTGTTCTCTGTGAGCGTGTGTGTGGGAGGACTTCCTTGACGGACACACACAACGTACACGTTTGCTAATATATGTCTTTTCCCTTTCTGTGTGTGTTTGCGTCATGCAGTGTGAGTAAGGGCATGTGTTTGTTCTTTTTATCCATTCTTTTGTGTGTTTGGGGAGTTTTGGAACTTCCTTTACAATGTGGAGTCATGTACGCTCCACTGTAGTGTATGCCATTGTGTCATTTGTGTGCATGTGAGGGGTGTGTGTGTGCACATGGGACTTCATTATGGCACACGCACATTGTGTGCCTTTGTTCTACATTTTGTGTTTTTGTGATTTCCTTTCAACCTTCAGCTCAAGTAGGAACACACTCACATAGGGCAATTTCCTAGTCTGGGATTAAGCCCTGTATTAGACTAGCTTTGAGTTACCATGGTAAATCTCTATTGGTACTACAACTTAGTCAAAGACTAGGCTTAATCCATGTTCAAGAAACCAGCCCATAATGTTTAAGCTTGTGTTTCTATGCATGTGTGAAGAAAAACCTCCAACCGTGTGTGTGTGGCCATGTTTTTATCGCATTGTGGGGACCTTTTTGTCCCCTAAAATCACTTTTATCTGTTTTTTTTGGACTTTGTGGGGACATTTGAGAGGTCCCCATGAGGAAAAATGACTTTACAGAAAATGTGCTTGTTTTATTTGAGAAACTAAAAGAGGTAAAAGATGTGCTTTTGGTTACTGAGGTTAAGGTTAGGGTTAGGATTAGGTGTAGGTGTAAAATTATGTACTTTAGCCATTATGGGACTCTATGGAAGGACGTCACAAAGATAGTAATACACAGACTGTGTATGTGTGTGTGTGTGTGTATACACAGAGGCCTGTCTCAGAGTGAGGCGGAGTTGTGTTACCTGAACACAGCCAGAACATTAGACCTGTATGGAGTGGAGCTACACAGCACTCGGGTAAAGCTCACACCCGCACACACCCTTCAAACATTACTACATACGCACACTTTCAAGGAGTGGATTCCCATGATTCATGTTTGATTGTGTAAATTTGAACATCACACACCCCCATGTGGAGCAGGTGTTTGTGTGTATGTGACTAACCAGAAGGAGTTGTGTTCAGGACTCCAGCAAATCGTCTCTGTGGGTTGGGATCGCTTCGGGAGGAGTGGCCATCTTTAATAATTTGATTTGCACCAGTTTTTTCCCATGGTGAGTTTTTGCAAAATCAGTCAGGCTTTGACCAAACCAGTGGCTTGCACTGTCCTCAACATCAAGATAGATATGAAAGATACTGTATACTGTACGTACATAAAATGATAGTTATACATGTTAGATCCATGTATCAGAAATCAATAACATAATATCGTAAGGTGTAAAAGAGGAAGACTATTAGCTTTTTTTTTCCTCACATGAAGTAGATCATCCCAGTGGAGTGGTTTCATATAGCCAGCATGATCAAAAATATCTAAAACAGCTTACTCATGCAGCATCAAACCTGATTCATGTGCGTCACACAGTGTTACCAGCTGGTTCTATATGCATAAGATCATTAGCATGAGTCATTCAATAATTTTGACTTCTTATTTCTGCTTTAGAGTATTCAGCAGAGGTGTCAAAAATACACACACCCTTCACTCAAGTAGAAATATAGATACGTACATGTGTTTAAAAAGACTCTAATAAAAGCTAAAGTATTAACTCGACTTCTTTACTCAAATTAAAGTGAAAAGTACAGGCTCTTAAACATACTTAATGTATAAAATGTATAAAGAACCCTAGCGAAGGACAAAACCACCGTTTTAGGGCAAAGCTAACTGGACTCTAGGTCCAAGCGTTATGTGGAGTGCAAGCAGAGAAAAATAATGCCACATGAATATATAAAGCTCCAATGGCCATTACCATCATTATACATGATGATCGCCTCATAAACACATCATACAAAAAATATTACAGTGCTGTAAAGAGCGCTGTATAAATAAACTCAACTCAACTGAACTTCGTCAAGCTAAGCTTCTTTCTGCCACTGCAATTACAATATCATTTCCCACCGGGTTGCTGCCTGGTTTTAGTTTCTTTTTCTCTCGCTTTATCATGTCTATTGTGTTGTGCTTCATGTGCAAAGTGGAATACACAGAATTGTCTTGTCTGTGGGTGTTTACAACTTTTTAAGCCTCAACCAACCAATCAGTCAAGTTGTCTGGATGCTGTGCATTATTGATACGGAATGTTATGCTAAAAATGTATGTAGTAAAAGTTAAAAGTTGGCACAAAAATAAAGTAAAGTATAGATATCCAAAAATTTTACTTAAGAAGAGTAACGAAGTATTTGTACCCTGTTACTTACCATCTCTGGTATTGTGTACGATTTCTGCTTTTGACTAATTAAAATGTTACTGTAAATTAAAAATAACATTTTATTTATTTTGTTATATATAAGTTAAACGTTTTTCCCCATAATCTATTCTCAGGATCAACATAATCAAGATGTCTTTCAAACGGAAAAGATTCTTACTTCACCTGCGACGTATACATGTATGTTCTTACAAGAATAAAGTGTACAACAATAAAAGTTCCTAATGATGTCACAGTGTCAATATAAGAGTAAAAAAGTTTCAGTGTCATTTTCATTTTGGAAATTGTCGCTGATTTTTCTACCAATTTTAAAGTGTCAGAGTGTAAAAGGACTGCTACTGTTAAAATGTGTAAGTGAAAATATTTGGAAATGGAGAGTGCTGATGTTTTCAGGGAGAGGTTGGGCAGAAAGTGGTGTGTCTCTCCATGTCTGGTTATCGCTCCTGTAAGAACCTCTTCAGATCCTGCGTGGACCATCACACCTTCTACAACCTGAAGAACTCCCTCTCCATCTCCAAATCAAAGTATAGCTTCTTCCTCCAGAGTCTACACCCATGTACTGTTTCGTTTAATTTCATCTTCCCCGAACAACTCTGTGTGTGTTGGTGTGTGTGTTTCAGATCTATCTCTCTGTATCGAAAACTGGTGGGTGAGGTCATGTGGAACCCGGTATTAAAGTCTCTCTCCTCAGAACACCTGGAAACCAAGAGTCTCCCCTCCAGATCTCCACCCAGCACTCCCAACTGGTGCATTTCTACATAATACTACACTAAGCTCATACTTAGTATTGCTTAAGTCCCCAGCCAGTGTCGATTAAGCATATTTCAACATTTGGAGTATTACAGAATATCACATCAATAGGTAACTTAAAGGAAACTCCATTAGTTAATGATTATTACGGAATTCGGTTGGAGAGCACATTTACCTCATTTTTCAAGGGCCTAAAACTAGCGGAGCAGTCAAGACTCAATGAAAACATGCCCCACAGGGAGCATTATACCAAAGATCTCATACAAGGGACTCTAACATGAGCTAACCTTGTCACAAAACAACGTGCTGTGTTAATTTAATTAGCAACAGCTAAAAATATCTAAAAGAAATAAATTCAGAAGGATCTCACTGTTTCATTTATTAAATTCCTGTGCAATTCTATTTTTTTTTTCATTTATTTATTTTATTTTTTTTCCCTGTCCTGTCCCGTTGCATTAGACAAACAGAATTTATGGTCTGATTGCCTTGTGTGGTCGGGGCAGATTTATTCTGTAATGGAGGAGTGTGGAAATCTCCTGACATTGTAGATTTATTCCGACAGACAAAGCACATTAAGAATGGACAGGAAAGTGAACAACATGTAAGAGGGCCAATTTAGAATAACCAATTAGCCTATGTTGCATGCTTTTGGGCTGTGGGAGAGCATGCAAACTCTCCGCCCCTAAATAACACTTTATTGTCTTATAACATTCCTCAACCCTGATCCATGTATTTGATATTTCATGTTTTAGCAGAATTATGAATTGGACTGAATTAGTTTTGCTTGTGTGATTTAATTCAGGAAAAAATAGACATGAATTTTACACTGTTTTATCATCTCTTTTAAGGCGCAGTCCCCGTATGAGACACGACGTCCGGAGGCCGCGTCCTTCCTCTGCAGACAACCTCGCCAACGAGATGAGTTATGTGACAGAGAGTGAAGATGTGTTTTACACTTACAGGTAAACATTATCTAGATATATTACTGTACTTATATTGGTACTGTACACTGATTAGGCACAATTAAAATTTACAGAACAGTGGAGTTGTAACAGTTAGAAGGTGCCTGGTTCTAATGCCATGGGCAAGGCACTGCTCCCCCGGGCACTGCCCATATGAGCTCCTCACTGCTCCTAAAGGAACGGGTTAAATGCAGAGGGAACATTTCATTGTGAGCTGTGGTTTGTCCACAATGATAAATAATCACTCACTCAGCGTACATAAGACAGAATATGAACAGTTTATTTGTGAAATTGATGTTTTAGAAGTAAGACTGTCACTAACTACTGTGTGTTGATTATTTACTGGATTAGTCTAGTAAAATAGTGGAGTAAATTACTCTGTCAAATTGCATTAATTTACTCAATTCCTCCATAAAATTGTTCGTTTTATTTTGGCAATAAGTTCATCATAATTGTTTAATCTGCAACCATTAAGGGAGAAATATTCACTATGTATAAACTTAAACCTTCCTATAACGTAATTATACTGATTACAGTTACCCAACTTTTCTGATGTTCTCTGTTGCATTTATTACAAATATTTTATTGGCTTATGTACAATAGTAAAAATCTGTTGTAGTTGTTTGTTAGAAATGTGCTTAAAGTATTTAGTTAGGGTCCATTTCTCAACAAGTCCTACCCTCCAAGCATACTAACACACTGCCACTTACACGGTGGCACCATCAGTCCATGTAGTATAATCCCAAATTATAACCTAAACATTTTCTGTAACATATTTGACGGTAATTGAAGGCTTTAAGAATGAGTGTTTTTAGTGCAAGTGCAAGGAGAAAACTCTTACTAATGTAATTTAGGGAGGTTTTGCCTTGCTCATCCAGAATAGAGTCGGTGTGTTTTCTCTTCAGGTGATTGCATATAGCTTTGCTGCTGTGGCCATCGTTACACATTAAACAAAACACCTTTGTTTTCAGATAATCTGAAATGCTCTCCCATGCTCTTGAAGCCTTAGGTCTTGGGAAACTAAAGAACACTGAATTTCTTTAGCGACCAGGTCAGGATCTGCTGCGACTACCGTGATTTTTAAGAAACTGTGGCGTTGACTTTATCCAAGCAATGGCTGAACCCAGAAGGGGCCAACATCCTTCGGGGTGGAGTTCTCTAAGGGATAGTGAAGAAATAATGTTTGTCAAAATGATTAGAAACTCAAGCAGAGTTTTGATTTCATGACAGCAACCTTCACAGCATGGAGCAAGTGGTTTTAACGTTGTGCCTGATTGTTGTGTGTACAGTCACGTTCCACTAATGTACGTGCCCACGTAAGTCATTAAGTCATTTCAGTTCATCTACAGCTGAGTTTCCCAGCCCTGGGCTGGATCTGCCCTGCCCTGCTACGTGAGTCAGGTAATAAGGCCTCGGTTAGTTTAGTGTAGGTGTGGTTGAGGATGAGGAAGCACCAAAATGTGCAGACCAGGATTAGTCTATAAGAATGGGCTTATTTTATTTTTATTTCCCCAAGTTCAGACACAGGCGTAAATAAAAGCCTTAAAGGAGGTTGTGACTTCCTGCCAGAGTTCCTCTATGAGAGATGTGTGCTGTCTGTTGTTCACTAGACTCTGCAAATCCCCCCGGTGTACACATTACACTAGAAAGAAAGAGAATTCCACTTAAATTGCGTCTCTGTCTGTTAAATCAAAAAGTAGAAAACATGTTTTAACCTGCTCATGTGTTCAACATAATACACCTCTTGAAACGTCTTCCTCCATTGTATTAGGGTGTGTTATAAGAATGTGATCATTTTTGTATAGTGCCCAAAATAAGTGTGGGAATGAGGAAATTTGAACATAAACCCTGATCAAATATACTGTATATTTCTAAATGACATTTTGATCCAATGGGGTATGTTGGAAATAAGTTTTTCAGCAATAAGGTACAAAAATGTCTTTTAAATCGTCAAAAAATTTTAATGATTCTAACAGAAAACTCCAAGTGTGTGGAAACGACGGCCACTTTAGAACTACAAGGATGGTGATGGTACTGAGTGACTGAAATTCTGAAAGACTGAAATATTGGGAGGTTTGAATCCCAGTAGAGCCAAAAAAAACATGCCCCTGAGACCCTCAACTCCAAGTTGCGCCCAGCAGGACAAAGTCGCTCTGGATACAAATGTCTGCTAAATTTTGTAAAAATATATATTACAAAGTTGTATTATTTAAATCTGGATACTTTATTCTTACCATATGTGCAGTTCTGACACAGCGGTGGGGGGGAAAACAGTACAAAGAAAAAAAAATGAGTGTGGGGGTCTCTGTTTTGATTGGTTCTGTATTGGGAGCAGCTGGTGGCGTAACGGTAGGGTGTTGGCCCCGTGATCAGAAGGTCGCAGATTCGAATCTAGGGCTGGTAAAGTGACCACTGAGGTACTCATGAGCAAGGTACCATCCCCAAGCACTGCTCCCCGGGCACTTGTTAGCTGCCCACTGCTCCTTCACGGATGGGTTCAATGCAGAGGTCACATTTCCTTGTAGTGCACTGTGTGCTGTGCTGTGGTGTGTTCACAATGGCAAATAATCACTCACTTTCACTTTTCATGTTCCGCTGAAGGAAACCTCAGGAAGATGAGAAGGCCAGCAGCACTGTGACACCCGCCGATGACGTGACAGGAGAGGAGGAAGAGTGGCAGTCTCACTGGGATAAGGTGAGCGATTAAGTTCAGAAGAGTTTGAAACACAGACGCGAGCCCTCACAAAGTTATCAAGACGCTCTGAGGAGAAACCTAAGCCTTTACAGTCTCAAACTATAATGTTAGAGATCAGACAAGCAAGCAGTAATATACGTGGTTGAGTAAAACACTACATTGTTACTGCTGCTGGTCTTTAGTGTGTAGTGTGTACAGTGCAGTATTTGTGTATATGTACTGTATACTAGGGATGCAACGGTACAGTGTGTCCACAGTTCAGATACGTATCACGTTTTTTAGGCCACAGTTTTGGTACATTAATGTTATCTTAGCTCTAACATCCAGTAGGTTCTTTGCCGTTTCTGGGGTTGAAACAATTATTCGAATAACTCAAAATAATTTGTCTACAAGAAATGGTCAAGGCAATTGTTCTAGGATTGAAGCTTCGTTTAATTCTTTTCACTCGCTAGAGCATGTTCCGCTGGTGTTTCACACAGACACGTATTAGTGACGCACAACGTTTTCAGTTCCCCAATCAAGGCAAGACCTGATCCCTCTGTATGTGAAAGTATTTGTGTGATATTCCGTTCACAAAAACAGAAGTAAATGCGTAAACATGAATGTGGCGTTTTGTAAACACGCGTTGTTTGTAAGCGCGTCCCCAGCGACCGCCATTACTCGCTAAAATGCTACCGTTCAGTCACATGTCCCCATTTATTACAGACTAAACTCATATTTGAGCTGATAACTAGCCACAACAACCAGATTCTACTCACAGTTTATTCCAGAATGTCCCTCCGTCGCTTTATTGTGACGCGCCTCCGAATGGCTGCTCAGCACCAGGTCACTACTTTTCAGTGAAAATATGAGTTTTGTCTGTAATAAAGGGAAGACTTGACTGAACTGGAGCATTTTAGTGGAGCCGTGAGCGCTCAAACACACTGCGCGCGTGTTTACACACGCCTGCGTAATCATCATTTAATAAGTTCGCGATGTGCACGCACTTCCCGCTCGCTTTTAAATTCTCATAGATCTGCTTTTATCTTAAATATGCCTTTGCATTTGATTGACAGAAATCTGTTACAGCTAGAGTCCAATGGGCGGAAATGCGTGGTAGCGATGGAGAACTTTAATCCCTGAGAATGAGTGCACAATGACCACGTTTTAAAAATTATAGTTTAATGTCGGGCGTACCGAACTATCGCGGTTCACCTGGGTGTACCGAACCGAACACGGCGTACAGAACGGTGTGGTAAAAGACTGAAAACCATTGCATTCCTGATATATACTGCTTGTATATGTGAGTGTGTGTGTTTATTTTTAATTATATATTTTTACTTAGAATGTAACAGCCGACGGAGAGCTATTGCTTGTGCGAATCAGCCCTGACCAGGAAGGCAAGTTTGGATTCAACGTTAAAGTAAGTGACGTTTATTGTTCATGGAATCTATCTGTGTGTGTGTGTTGTCTTACTCATTTGTACCTTGTATGATTGTAATGACATCTTCACAGGGAGGTGTGGATCAGAAGATGCCTTTGGTCATCTCTCACGTAAACCCCCACTCTCCGGTAAGGGATGCTGACAGCTCGTCTGTGTTTTAGGCATTTTAGCTTTAAACTACAGTCCTGTCTCTTTGTTGCAGGCGGGCCACTGTGTACCTGCTTTGTTAGAAGGGGATCAGGTGCTGCTGATAAATGGCCGAGACATCTCCGAACACACTCATCAGCAAGTGGTGATGTTCATCAAAGCCAGCCGAGAGACACACAGCAAGGAATTAGCTCTGCTGGTGCGGAGGAAAGGTAGGGATTTTCCTGCTCCTTTTCTCACCGAAAGATAGCATAGGGATTTTTAAGCTTTTTTTAAGCTGATTTTTAAGAGTTCATTCTACATGAATGTTACAGAGACGTTAGATCTGATCACTTTCACTAGACCTTTAGGGCTGGTTTCTTGTACATGGATTAAGCCCAGTCTTGGCCTCATCAATGAATATTTACCTTTAGAACTTAAAGCTAGCTGAGGCTTAAGCTTAATCGTAGACTGGGAAACTGACCTGTTCCTACACCAGGAGGTGATGTTCTGAGTCATGTCACTTTACTCATCACCAGAGTAAAAAGTTACAGGACAGATCACAGACTTCCTCAGCTGTCTCAAGAGTCGCTGATGATCATAGTATCTCTTGTCTGGCCTACAGTATTTTAGTTTAAATTATACTGTGCCAGGTCAACTGTGCCGTTTTTGCAGGTCATTTACACCAGGACATGTAGGATCAGAGCTGTAGACCTTTAGTCAAAGCTGTACCCAAACCAGAAGGTGATGTTTTGTGTCAGGACACAGTTACAGGAAGATCAGACCTCATTTACATATGATTAAATCTGAGCTGATATAAAAACTCAAGAGATATCTAACTTGTCTAGATTCAAACAGATCCCCTCGGTTTAAGTAATGCTTGGCCCTTAGCGTAAGTTGGACAGACAGGGATAGAGAGGTGAAGGAAAGTTGAAATTAACATCTGCCAAATGTTCACATCTAGCTAATATCCTGTTACATTTCCCAGTTAGTCTATTTTAATACAGGAAAGGGGAAAATGTAAAGCCTTAAATTGTTGAATATTATTTTTAATGTTACTCAACTATATACAGTATGTTACATGTTACTGAACATTTTTCAAAAATGGCTTTGAGGGGTTTATGCCCCTTCAACTTCTATTTAGATTAGATCAGAAGTTATTCTTGGATCTGTGAATCAAAATTCAAACATGAAATAGTTAAAATATAGTGAAGTTCAAAACTCCATGATTAATAAATTAAAACTCCATGGTTAATGACTTCGACTTCACCACCCCGCCAGCCAGTCAGTCAATGTTATGTGAACATTATGTCTAGATTATGTGGTTTATATTAACAGTCTGAAATCCTTGTAAACCCTACATCAGGTGATTGATGTTCTTATTAATTGTTGCCTCACCTCAGCGGTGCAGCCTGAACTTGAGATTTAAAGCTTGAATGGAATTCAAAGCACCAATAAGAGTGCCAGCCAAGTGCCATTAACGTGAACGTAAATGACATAAGCAATCTGTTTGTTTCTAGGTGTATCTTTACGAGTTGACACCACCCTAGAGATCGGCGGTGGAGGCCTCGGCCTGCAGGAGGAGATCCCGGCTCCGCTCAGCCACCCGTCAGGAGAGACTTTAGATGAGTCCATGACCCGCCTGGACTGGGGCCTGTCGTCTGGAACCCTGCTGATGCAGTTTGAAGTCAGTACAACACATGGTCTCTTTAGAGCCATTAATTTTTCCTCAATCTTCCTCCTACAAAGACCAATAAATGGCAGTCTGGCCTTAATTGCAAGCAAACCCCTGGGGTCATTTCCTGTTTGAACCAAATCTGAATGTGGTGTGTTTAAAAATGTAACAAAGATCACAAAACTGATTGTTTATTTTCTTTGTCACAGAATAATTAAAAAATAATTAAAGAAAAAACACAAGAAGGTCACAAAATGCCTCCTTCATGTGCTGATATATTCTGATCCGCTAAATCATCTGATTAAATGTAGAAATGCAACAAATATTTGATATTTTCCCTGATTCTGACCAGACAGTTTGTGGATGCATGTTTAAACAAAGCATGTGTGCAGTTGAACACTATTGCATGTGTGTGTTTTTATGCATGTGTGTCTTGACATTGGCAGAAACTACAAAGGAAGAAGGCTGGAATGTTAATGTCTTGTGCAAAGCTGTCGCAAAACATGGACAAGAATCGGTACAAAGATGTCTTACCGTGTAAGTGACTCTGTGATGACTCACTTGTTCCAGCCTGAATTGTGCAAGTCTAAAGTAATTGACCTGCAATTTGCATTATATTCAGTTGCCATTCATGATATTAGCACTGCAACTCTGTTTCTTTTGGTTCAGCATGCTTTATTTTGTTAACTGTAAGTCTTGTTGTGTGATTATAAAAACGGCTCATGCATCATGGAGACAACGTTATCAGTCCTGAGTGGATTAGGGTTTGAGGGTCAGATGTCGCATTATTAGATTTTGTGTGAGCTTTGATTTCAGGGGCAAATATAATGCTGTAGAAACTAGTTGGAAGAGGCGTTTTTGAGATAATCCCTAAATCCCCACTTCCTCATTCTTTGCTTATTTTTCTTTCCCTCTTCTCCCCCTTCAGATGACATCACCAGGGTAGTGTTAAAGACCGAGGAGGATGATTACATCAATGCCAGTCATGTGAAGGCTAGTACACACACACACACACCGATGTTGATGACTCATAATAGTTGGACCGAAAGTAATAAGTACCTTAAGTTTGTTCCAGTTTGTTTTGATACATTTTAGGTTATGAACCACATCCAGTTTCCAGGTCTTTCAGAGCAAAGATCACAGTTGTTAAGTGTGTTACTTGAAAATGATTTAGAGTTGAAAAAAAAAGGGGTCATCAAGTCAGTGTTTTTATCTCACTGTGGAATGATGTCCTGGCCATAAAAATGTTTCTGGGAGATAGTAAGACCCAAGACTTTGAGTCACAGTTCTACAGATCAATCATAAACGGGGAAAGTACACAAATGGGACATGAGTGAAAGGTTGTATACTGTATATATATTGCTCTTTTTGTTTGGGCATGTAATGATTTATTTCAAGGAAATATGAGGCAATGATAAAATCTTCAATGAAGGCCGTTTCCTTATTACAGGGTTAGTCTCCCTGGAGCAACTTTGGGTTATAATGGGGAATAATGGTAGTGCTGGCAGAGGGATTGAGATGGATTTGAACCTATGATCTATGACCTTTGCTCTAAAGAGGACACTAGGCCACCACCTTTCAACTATATTTACATCACACCTTCAGCTTTTTAATGCAGCAGTTATGCCTTCTAATGTTTGGGGGGAAAAAACATTAACTGATAGACAACTTTAGTCTGTTTTCTAAACGAAAATGAAACAATGTTGGTATATTATACAGTCGTCAATGACCGGGGCATGGCTGCTTTAAGGAGATTTTGACAGCGGTACTCTAATCGCGCCAGAATGAGATCAAATATCTGAGCAGAATCAGCAACAACGGACCAGATTACACGGTGCTAACAGTAAGCCTCCAGTAAGCCTGCGCTGAAGTTACTGTAAGTCCTGGAACGGCTCTACGAGGAACAGCCTCCACTGGCACAATGGGACAGAGAGAAAAAGGAAGGATAAATGAGTGGCGGGGGGAAGCTGCCGGTGTTGAACAATGAAGGGCGAGTGGCTAAATATATAAAGCAGGTTCCGCAGCTGGCTGTTAACCTATACTGATAATGCATGTAAAGACAAAAGCAGTATCAATGTGAAAGTGAAAGAGAGTAATTTTTTGGCATTGCGATCACACCACACCACAGCACACAGTGCACCACAAAGAAATGTGACCTCTGCCTTTGATCCATCCAAGGAGCAGGGGGCAGTGCTTGGGGACGGTACCTCGCTCATGAATACCTCAGTGGTACTTTTATTGGTCTAGGATTTGAACCAGCGACCTTCTTATCACAGGGCAAACACCCTAACCATTATGCTGTAGAGGTTGAGGGTCCCTTGCATTAAGGGTCTTGCACTGGGGCCCAGTGGTCTTAGTGTTGAAAGTAGGGTAGAGCTAGATTTGTCCATATGAACGCTTTGGTCCATAGATGTTCTTCATACCGGTAAAGCTAGACTTTAATCAACTGCCGATGTTTTACCAAATGACCTCTGGCTGCGTGACTTGCTTTTCCAAACCCATTCAGAGTACTCAGAATTTGACATCTACACGGACAAAAATACAAACTTGAAAGATACTGGGTAAGTCCCCAAAAGTCGTTTTGTGAGTTTGAAAAACACTTCCATCTGTGGCTCCTAGGTGGCGGTAAGGCAACTCACATGGTGAATGGGTTAAATATTATCCACTTTATTGTGTTCTGTTGCATGTCTCATGTCACCAGTCCTCCTGGTCCGCGGAATAATAGTCCGAAATGAAACTGGTCTGTGGGTTGCTGCCGTGAAGGATAGGAAAACCCAAGATTTGTCAGGTTTTTGTGGCTTTGTGGGGACATATTTGGATTTGAGGCTAGCCCTGACAAGGACAATATGCCTTGATAGAAAAACTGCAGGTTTTATGTGAAAAACTAAAAGAGTGACAAGTGTAGGCATTAAGTGTAGTGTTTCTACTTCCAGTAACATGGTAGGTGATGGAAGTTCCTCTCAGAGATATCAAAACCTGATTTTGTGTGTGTGTGTGTGTGTTCAGACTGAGCCGGCAGGCAGCACTTTGCAGTACATCGCAGCACAGGGGCCACTGCCTCACACCTGTACGCACTTCTGGAGGAGTGTGTGGGAGCAGGGAGTCAGCGTGATCGTCATGCTGACCACACTGACAGAGAGAGGACGGGTGGGTTCCACATGACGCACACTACGGACACACACACACACACACACTAATGCTGCGAGGGTCTGCGTTCCTTGAAGGGATGACGTGTATATATGCGCATTACACACTCATATAAAACACACACACAAGCTGATCAAACACACACATATACGCCCAATCTCGCTCCAAGGTTACTTAGAGGTCTGCAGTGATGCTGAACTGTTAGATCCTTGGAGATGCATATTACACACTCTTATAAAATATACACACAGCCTCCTCGTATATACACACACACTCAAAAAGATGTTAAGGTGGTCCAAACTTACATTTGAAACTCACTGAAAGGATGCTTGCAAGTCTGTTATGAGGTTAAACTCTGAGGTGATCACATGAGATTTTTGTAGAAGTATGGTGTATATATGCCCATTACACAATCATGTAAAATATGCTAACACACACACACACACACACTTGTTAAATGGATACTTACAGGTCTGCAGTGAAGCTGAACTCTTCTTTTGAATAAACTGAAGAGGAATATATCAGCTCCCTGAAGAAACTGTGTACATACACATTACATGCTTGAAGAAAGTACGCACACACAGTCTGTTCAGACACACACACACGCAGCATGGATACTCACAGATCTGCACTGATGCCGATTTGTAATGCCATCATATCTGCAGATGGTAGAAATGATGTATAAATTTACATTACACAGTCATAAAAAACGACACACAACCTGTTCGGATACACACGCTCACTCACGCACACACACAACTTATTGTCACTGCTGTATTCTTGAGCTCAGCTTGACTGTTGCTTGGTAACCATGTGGTCTGAATTTTTTCCTAAGGGTGATTTGATATTTTGTGTGTGTGGGTGTGTGTGTGTGTGTGTGAATGTGTGTGTGCCTGCGTGCTTTGCTTAATAATCTCTGGCCCTTTTTTAGACCAAATGCCACCAGTATTGGCCTCATCCACCCGAAGTGATAGACTACGGCCATCTACAAGTGTGCTGTCATTCAGAGGAGTGCAACCTGGCCTATGTGACAAGAGAGTTAACACTGACACACAGTCAGGTAACACATACACTATCCCACACACACACACACACTTGTTCTTTTGAGGCTTATGAGGGAAGGAACACCTGCTTCCTTCAGCCGAGTGATTAGGGATTCATTATTGGACACCAAAAAAAAGTACATGAGGTTATGAGTGTACTAGTATTAAGCTGTGATGTAGCATTCATATAATCATATCATCTTAAAAACCTTTTCCTTCGGATATGTTTTCTCAGGACTTTCTTATTACAGTCCGACTTGCTCCCAAGTCACTCTCGGCTCGGTGTGTTGCAGCAAAAGTGTTGAGTTTGCTGCCTGACGTTACACGCTGTGTGTGGTGCCTGTCTGCTCATGCATTTTCAAGCAGATAATACAATTTGAAAATGATTTTATGATTAGTCCTTTCATGCATGAATTGTGAGCCACAAGTCGAACCTCCAACCTTATGCTCACCAACACGGGGCATAGCTTACTCAGACTACTGCACCGTATGGAACTGAAAAGTGAGATTGTTTTCTTACTTTCATCCTAACCCCAACCCTTATTTCTGATCCAGAATTTTTACAGATGATATCTACAATTACAGCTTCTTGTCAGACACCATTAGCCAGAGCTACGCACGTTCTGTTAATACTAAAGTATTAACTTGACTTCTTTACTCAAGTTAAAGTGAAAGGTACATACTTAAAGTATGAAAGTATAAAGTTCCGCTCCAAAGGACAAAACCACCGCTTTAGGGCAAAGCTGACCAGACTCTATGTCCAAGCGTTATGTAGAGCGCAAGCAGAGAAAAATAATGCCACATGAATATATAAAGCTCCAACGGCCATGACTATCATTATACATGAAGATTCCCTCTATCCTAAACATATCATACAAAAAATATTACAGTGCTGTAAAGAGCGCTGTATAAATAAACTCAACTCAACTGAACTTCCTCAAGCTAAGCTTCTTTCTGCCACTGCAATTATGATATAATTTCCCACCGAGTTGCTGCCTGGTCTTAGTTTCTCTCTCTCTCTCTCTCTCGCTTTATCTTGTCTATCGTATTGTGCTTTATGTGTAAAGAGGAATACACTAATGGGATTGTCTTGTCTGTGCGTGTTTACTACGTTTTTAAGCCTCAACCAATCAGGTTTACTATGTTTTTAAGCCTCAACCAATCAGTTGTCTGGATAGGTAAAATGCATGGCAAAATGGCCTAATAAATGTCATTTAAATTAAACGAAACAAGTAACGAGCTTGATTTGAAAATGTAAGGAGTAGAAAGTACAGATATTCAGGCTAAAAATGTACATAGTAAAAGTTAAGTTATCACAAGAAATAGTCAAAGTACAGATACCCGAAAATTCTACTTAAGTACAGTAACGAAATATTTGTACTTCATTACTTCCCATCTCCGCAGATTAGTGAATAAACAAGTCAATAAGCTAGGTGGAACTCAACTGGCAATGTGTCCTGCCTCTTGCTGTCATTGATTAATTCTTTTTGTCAGTACAAGTCAGGTTAAAAGGAAGCCTATTTTTCTGCCATGTTGTATCCTCAAACCTGTGCTCAAATTTGATGCGGCCTCCGCAGTCTGAATGAGATATTGGACTGTGTGTTAAAAACCCAACCATGTTTTTTTACTTCCATCCACAAGAATCTTGTTTGTGTTCACCTGTGTATATGTTAGAATTACGGTGCAAGTGTGGGCACGCAGGTCACAGAATTTTTACAGCTAACACCACAGGACCACACACACTCACACACACATTCTTACAAACACACACACTATCGTTGCCGGAGAACAGAGACCCATCTGTTGTCTCGGTTGGTGGGAGTTAATCTCAGCACGGACAGCAGACGGAGGTTATATCACACGTTCATCGGCCATACAGTACATGGTGTGTGGTTGGGGGTGTGTGGTTGTGTATGTGTGTGTGTGCACGTTGATGAAAGGAAACAAAAGAGGAGTGGATTTGTGCCTTGGAGAGGGAGGCCGTTCGTGATGTGCTGCTTTTGAAATTGGTTTGTCACAGGAAATGAATTAGTCTTCCTCCTCTGACCTTGATGTAGTGATTCTTCAGGTCCTCGCGTGAAACCAAGAGGCTGTAAAATTCCCCTCAGGGACTCGTTAGCAGTAACACGTCTAACTGAGAACGCTCATGCCTCCTGATCACAAATATTAGCAGCATTTGTATTGATACAGCAGATTTAGACGCCCAGAGGCTGAGACAGAGAAAATGGTGACCAATCTCAGCCACCACCAGTGTGTAAACACCCCTCTGGAAGGTACTAAAGCTTCACATTTTGCTCTCTTTCTCCTACTAGATGTTGGATGGTGAAGGGACAAGCGATAACAAGAATGTAATGTAATGGATGAATTAGAGAGATCAAGAAGTGCCACAATGGAACATTTTGAGTAAACAGCTCTATTTGAAGGGTGACTGGAGATTTTTTTATGACTTTAGAGATTCAGAACCTCTATTTTACATGGCATTGGGACTCATTCACCAGCTGTTCTTAAGGAGAAATTTGTTCTGAAAACCTACTTACGCAGTGTTGATGAAGATTCGGACATCCAAAAGGGCTTTTTTGAGATTTGTCGTTAGGCAAGAATAGAATCAAATGGTCAAGAACACTTTTACGTAAATGTCAATGCATGTCTGTTTGTGCAGAACATTAGCTTTGGGTTTATTTCAATTCTGCAGTTGTGTAATATTTTACAATTTAAATGTCTTAACTTTCTTAAGAACAAATATAAGTAAATCGTAGTGATTGACGCCTGTTGTTTTTTCAGTCTAGTGTCCACATTACACCACTGTGGTATTGGCTTTTGACACACACAACTCATTTAAGCACCCAACTGGACCCACCAACACCTTGTCTAAAAGCAACACAAACCTTCCTAGTTTGTTTCTAGACCTAAGCCTGTTTAACTTCTTGTTAGAAATACATTTTTCCCCACCCAAGTCTTAACATTAAAGTATCTCTCTAATCATCACATGACATTTTTCTCTTCCTCAACTACTCTAATATCTACATCACGTGAAATTGTTCCACCACATTTCAATACGAATGGTTAACTATCTGCCTTTCGTGTTGTATTTAAATTCCTTTAAATGTTAAAATTGGCTGCACATTGCATGGGAGTCAGCATATTGTAAACTGTTGAGTTGTAAAGCTGTTGTAACTGCTCCATCTTATGTGAATATTATGGCAGGAAGCAATCGGACTAGAGTTGGTGCACTTTAAATGTTGTTTCTTTATATCTGTTTATGTAGCACAAAGACAGGACCAGTTGGGAACATTTTTTTGTAACGCTTCCTGTGCACTCGTTCATGTGCAGGGTGGGACTGGAGAAAGAATGGGGAAAATCAGATTTCAGGAAATCAGGTTTTATTGCTTTCCTTCCCGTCCCCTATCTGATTCCAGCAGTTTTGCCGCCATCAGCCTGATACTGATAGCTGGTATCGGATAAGTTCCATGTCTCATCAAAGTCTCACTCCTTTCTTGATAGTCATCTGATGAGTTGGGTCTGATGTGTAACTGGAGGAAAAAACAGGAACTAACATGAATGGGAACGTAACAGAATCAGAAGTGCTTTTGGTTGCCTCTTTGACTTTGATGATGTGATTCTTCGGGTCCTTGTGTGAACCCAAGAGGCTGAAAATTCCCCTCCGGGACTCGTTAGCAGTAACACGTCCAACTAAGATTGCTCAAGAATCCTGATCACAAGTATTAGTCACATTTGTATTGATATGGCAGTTAGACGTACACTAAGATTAATAGAGAGAGGGGAGCTGCTTCAACCACAACTAGTGTGCAGCACCCAAAAGGATGGTTTTCATTAACTGAGTTGGATCTGCTGTGTAAACATGGCAAAACACCAAGGATGCTGCAACAAAAAACGGGACCTAACAGGAACCTGAATTGTTCAGGAATAAGGCTACTATTGATGGTAGTTTTTGTTTCCTTCAGCCTGGGAGAAATATCCAAACCAGATATAATGTCAATATATCACTGCTAAAATCTAATCTGTGCAAAGAGCACAGTGGGACAGACTGTTTTACAGAGGTAATGCATTTCCATTTCAGCCAGCACCAGTCTGCAGCTCCACTGGGATGATGCTCCAGCCATTCTGCCGCAGTACATTCTCCACAAATTAGCTAAGAAAGAATTCACAGGAGAGTTTTCGCCAGTTACCGAATGACTAGGACGGCAGATATTAAAGGGTGGTGATGGTCATTTTAGCAGGACATCAGTGTTCCTCTCTGATTCTTTTAGATTCTCAGGGATCTTTTGTGTTCACAAAGAGTCAGTACCTTAGTCTTAATTATAAAGCGCAGCGTCCCCATCACTGCATTGAATGGCTGGGATCCCCCAAGACCACAGAATGGAGTCTTCAGTTGGTCTCACCAATGCCTCTAACAGCTGCAACCACCTTTCCTAGTTGATCTCCCACCAAAATACTGGCCAGACCCAAACCTGATTAGCTCCAGGTGGATTTTTTAGTCTGAAAAGAAGTTGTTTCAGCTGCTTCCTTTATATAATCAGAAGTTTGGTCTTCACCGGATGCACACTTGAATTGACTTGCGTAGCTTCACTGGGTAACCATTGCTTTGTGGTCCTTTCTGTTGTCTTACTAATCAGAATATTTGCCTGTGCCAAGTTTTGCTGAGCCAAGCCCTAAGTACTGTTAGTTAGGAAACTGAAACCTGTATTAGGAAGATACAGGTGTCAGAATTAAAGAATATATGTGACCTGATCAGGCAAAATGACACACAGTGATCCACAATTCACAATTGAGGGTTTGATACCATTGGAAAGATGTTTAATGTTTGTTTGTTAATATTTTTAATAATCCTTAGCATCCAAAGGGATACACCCAGTATTTTACAAGTAAATTCTACCAAGGTAAAATGCTATTAAACCAGACTGAATCTTGAATTATTGTAGAATATTTATTTAAATTCACATTTCGACCTTACAGGGAGAAAACTGCATTTCTCACAATCCCCTGCACGTCACTCTGAGCAGTGTGACAATAATGCGACAGACACGCATCTGTAATAAACACTGTAAGGCTTCTGGGTGTTGAAGGGATTCTGAGTTATTTAAAAAACTAATAATGAATAAAACAAACAGTCTTGTAAAGTTTTAAGCATTTTGATGGGTTTCAACTTAAATAGCCTTTTCAGTACCTTTACACAATTATATTTACTACGAAAGACCCTTTCTTTCATATAAGATCAAAAAGAACAATCTATATTTTCAACGTTTTTTAATTTTATCGGTCTGTGTCCCAAAATTAGAATATGCAACTTCTGACTCATTTCGCCAGATCGGGTCACAAATGTTGGTCAAAACCAATGGATCCTTTTCCAAACCTGGTCCCTGTTGTGGTGTGAACCCTTCCTGTAAGTGGACGGAGGAGGTTTCTTCCAGGAAGGAGATACAGAAGCTGTCTTGCTAAACTCTCTTTCCTGATCAAATCATGCCTGTGTCTGCTGACTAAAGTACACGTCAACAGTAAAAACTGCTTGGCAAGAAAACACTTCATCTGTTCAGCCCAGAGCCTCGAAGCGGGTTGTCAAACATCAACATTGCTTGCCTGAGTAAGTGCAAAATTTTGCCAAGCAAAATAGAAAGACACCTCCGAACTACGTGAATGTGTAAGTGTAATCCTTGTCAGTATACAAACTGTCTGACGAGTGGATTTTTTTCCCCTTTTGGTGTTAAGCAAACTGAACTAGGGGAAGTGTTTTAGGCTTGTAAGATTGATACATGTGACGACTCCAAACAGGATTGTCCAGCAAACTTGACTGACTAGATGTAGACGAGATTAGTTTATACAGCTACTGAAAATTGATTGATGTTGAAAGAGAAGACGGAGGAATTTATTCTAAGAAAGTGAAACTGTGACCAGCTGCATCACATAAAAATGTGAGGATGTATTGCGTGAGGTGCTTAACAAACAATGCATGATGTGACTGAGTTTTAGATGATTGTAAGGACCTAACTGTCCCTTAAAGGATGGGAAAATAGGTTGTATGTTTGTGACGACCAGTCCTTATAAAGATGAAATGTTTTACAGAAAAGTTTCAGGTTTCATTGTGAAAAGTTAAAAGAATGAGAAAAAAAAGGTTAGGGATAATGTGTGAGTTTTGCTGTATTATTATTTATACCTGATCATTATGAGAATCAAAGGAAGTACCTCACAAGGATAGTAAGACATGACTGTGTGTGTGAGAGTGTTTGTGTTTACGTTGCTGTGTTCATATTTTCTGCTTCAGTGTCTTTGCAGTGTAGTAAGGAACAAAGATCATGCCCAGACATGTTTTTCCATTTACGCAAAAACACTTGTTCACACTCATGCAACCTCATCCCTCTCTCTCCCTCTCTCCCCCTCTCTCTCCCTCTCTCTCTCACTCACAGCTGGGAGAGCAACGCTCCATCACCCATCTCCAGTATGTGGCCTGGCCCGATCACGGGGTGCCGGACGATTCCTCCGACTTTCTGGACTTCGTTCAGGCGCTGAGGAGCAGGCGAAGGGACACAGAACCACTCATGGTCCACTGCAGGTAACAATTACATTGGTTCAACCTGCTAAGTCAGACTTTTAACCGGGTCTGTTTACACGAGAGGAGTGTGTTGATTCACAGTGCTGGGATCGGCCGGACCGGCGTGGTGATCACAATGGAGACGGCGCTGATGCTGATGGAGGCGGCGCAGCCGGTGTATCCTCTTGAGATTGTCACCTCTCTACGGGACCAGAGAGCCATGATGGTCCAGACCTCGGTAGATGTGCACACGCTCACATATTGCATATTTCGCTGTTCATTTGTTCACAAACCCGCCCACTAACATTTGCACGTCGCCCGGCACAGTTGAATTGAATTGTCTTTCATTATTTTTTTGCTTTGTGTGTGTGTGTGTGTGTGTGTGTGTGTATGTATGCGTCTGTTTCATTTCCAGTGCCAGTTCAGCTTTGTGTGCGAGGCCATTCTGCGAGTGAACAGAGAGAGATTCAAGCACGGCCAAACTGCCAGCAGCTGAGAAAAAGGAGAACATTAGGAACGGATGTGAATACAGGCATGGAGAAAGAGAATAAAAACAAAATGCAGTGCAAAGGATGACAATGAGAGAGAGAGAGAGAGAGATGAGGCTATAGCCAGTTCCTCCAAGGTAGAGATAAACATGGATAGATGGACATAAAATGGAGAAAGAGTGAAAAAGATGGAAATAGTTAATTCCTCCTCCCTCAAAAGCCATAGCTTTGATTTGTAGTTCAGCCTCACCTTGATCCTTGACCACGCTGCTCAGACTCAAATCTGTCTGTAATTATAACTGACATATTAAAAATTCATCTTCAGAAAAGAATATATGAACAGAATATAAACTACTAATAGCTCTGCAAATTAGATATAATTTTGAGTGACTTATGGTACAGAGAAGAAAAGAGAAAATATAATTACATTTTGGTACCATCACACAGACATGCTCAAAACTAAACCTTTTATTTTTGCATTCCCCACAAAAAAAATCTTCAGTGGATCCACAGCTTGTTTTATGGTGTTCAGTCTGATCAGATGGATACTACTAGCACCTTACCAGCTGCCTGCATCACCGAGGACTTCAAGCACTTTGACACTTTCAAGCCTGTATCACCTTACAGCATCCACACAAAGACACAGTTGTGCATAAAGCAGCAGTATAACTAAAGCAATCAAGTATCACCGCTAATAAAATAATTTAAATTGTTGTACTTTGTTTTATGTGCCTTTTATATAGACATTATATTACATTTGGGTGAGTTGAGTCTGTGTATGGACGTGCTATTGTGAGATGTGTCAAATTTTGTTGTATGTGAAAACTGGTCCTGATAAAGAAATTATGCTTTAATAGTAAAGTTGGAGGTTTTATTAGAACCATTTAAAGAGGATTAGGTGTAATATGATTTACATCTATCGATTAAGGGTGGCAATGAAAGAACTGTACATGGTATGCTTTCGGGTGGCTGTGAGGAGCTGTCCCCTCAAAGATAGAAAAGCCTCAGATCTGTCTGATTTTTGTGGCATTTTGACATTTTTGTAGCAAGACCTGGCTGTGTACATGTATTAAGGTTTTTGTGATTGTGAGGACCTTAATGTGAGGACAGAAAAACCTCATAAGGAAAAGATGCTTTTAGAGAGATGTTCCAGGTCTTATTTGAAAAACTTAGAGTAAAAATATTTGCATTTGGTTACCGAGTTTAAGGATAGGGTTAAGTGTAAAGCTACTATTATTTACATCTAGTCAGTTTATCAATGGAAGTACCTCACCTAAAATTGAAAGCAAGACCTGACTGCATATGTGAGGCAGGAGCAAGTTTTTTTTGCAATTGTTCCCCCCCAAACCTGAGATTTGTTTGATTTTTAGGGCTTTGTTGGGGACATTTTTGTATGTGAAGATTGGCCTTCATACTAACAAAATGCTTTATATATATGTATATATATAGAGAGAGAGAGAGAGAGAGAGAGAGGCAGGCAAAGGGTTAAGTATCTAGTAATTATGGAAGTCAATAGAAGTACCTCAGAAATATAGTAAGATCTGAATCTGTGTGTGTTCCTATGAATAAAAAACGTCAGATGACATTTTAGTTGTTTTCTGTGATTTGATATGAATGGAAATGTGTTAAATCAACATACGATATTGTCCCGTATCCATCACTGGCTATTGAACTGAATCAAATCGAATTTGTATCACAGCAAACTTTGTGACATCGGCAGACATTAATATAATACATTAATCCAGTGACCCGAGTAATAAAGAACTTGTGATTTACACCCTACTTGAGACTCGGGCGCGGCAGAAGGTGCGGAAGTGAGTCTCGCGGCCAGCAGGTAGCGCTGAGCGCCGAGCCATAGAAAAAAGTTTGAGTGCTGCTCTGTGATTTTGCGCCTGCGCAGAAGAGCTCGCCCGGCCAGTTTCTCTGGATTACTTACCTGAAAGGTGCTTCAGTTTCGGTCAATACAGAAAGAGGAGAAAATAGCGCAAGCAACGTGTCGTAACAGCAATTTCATCGAGAGAGAGTTCGCACCCACGATTCCAAGTGGACGCTAATCCTCTTTAGTGAAATTAATATTTCGAAAATTAACATCGTTACAGTGGGGAATAAAAAAGAAGCTGGAAACCTCCCCGGAGGCTCCGACTACGATACAGGCAGCAGGTGCCCTCCGGTTTCGTTCCTTCTCTTAAAAGAAGGACCGAGCTTATAGTCACGAGTCAGACCTGGTCGCTGGCTTTCTCACCCGCATTGGGCAGTTGACTCCGGTTTAGTCGGCGCCTTCGTCCGCACCGACAGCTGGAGCCGTTTTACCGTCGGAGTGTCGCCGATCTCGGCGTCGATCTGAGCGCCTGTTTTGCCTCGTCTTCCCCCGCGGATACAAGATGATGGGCTTTCTGCGCAGGACGTTTAGTCTCCGGTCACGGAGACGCTTTCGGCCGTCGGACGAGCTTGATGGAGGCGGGAGAGGAGGAAACACGTTGCTCCAGGCGCACCAGCAGCAGGTGATCCACGCTCCCACTGTGGTGACCGGGGGCACCGTGGTCCACATCCCCGCCGCGGGCAACAGCAAAGCGGCAATCAACTGTAGAGTCCTGCTTTTGGATGGCTCGGATGTCAACGTTGAGTTACCGGTGAGTGTTTTTTGTTATTATCTTTTGAGACTAATTTGAGATGATTGCGTGTCACCCCAATTCGGAACCGTGGGAAAGTGAGAGGTTAAAATCACGAATCGTGTCTTCCTCTTCAATGTTTTGCTTATTTTGGCTACAAACTTTCGCCCATCCTGTCACTTCTCCCCCATGCTGGGGTACCATGTGCCGGGATGGATTTCCTCATATCCCGGTACCGAGAGTCCTGACAGATGGAGCTCGTGTTTACAACGGCGCGGCTTCCAGCCTGTCATAAACCATCCCCTCATCTTTATTCCCCTCACATCTCGTGAAATATATAAATACTTTTTGAAACCATAAAAATTGTGGACTGGTTTGGTCAGCGGGGTTAATGAACTCGTAGTTAATTTTGAGCGCTTGACCTTTGAACTTCCTGGTAAAGACGCACCTGAGGTATCGCTGGCGTTTAGACGCTGTAAACATGGGGTTTTCCTTTAGTATCTGGTTTCTTCAGATTACTGAGTCAGGCTTTTTCTGGATGGTTTCGGATAATCATGTGAGCTCGTTTTTTCGTAACCAGCTATTCTGCTGGTTGTGAGAGTGGCACTGTTGGCATGAGGTCAAAAGGAATTTGTCCTTATTCCTGTTAACTTTTAGCCACCGCGCGCCGCATGCTAATGGCGACGTTTCTTTAGAACCAAATGTCACTCATAAAATGTTTACTGAACACTTGTTGTACCAGGTATCACATCAAAACATGTTTTGTTATTTAACGATTTTTCTGATACCCAAAAACACAAAAGCTCACACTGGTATTTGTTGTTATTGTGTATATAGTGCTGCACGGTGTATGGGTTCATTATCGCTATTGGGATGTGCTGAAGGGCACTCGTCTGGGGCAGTATGTTGTTAAGATAAATTAAATCTAATATGTTATGCTACAAACATTTTATCTTGAACCAAAAAGAGAACTCGCCAGCTTCTCATTTTTTCATGACTAGTCTGCTAGTGAACGATGATATACTCTAAGATTTAAGGGTTCTTGGATAAGTTTTGCACAAAGAAGTATTAGGCAAAAAATATATATATTAAAAAAAAAAAACAACAACTTCAAAACTGTCATAAGTGTGGTGAATTGACAGAAGTGGCACCTTACAGGCCGAGCGCAGGATGAATTCCACCTTGGCAGTGATGGAAGCAAGAATCCATGGCCATGAAATAACTTAGATGTAGTTGGCTACTTTTTCTCTGTAGCTTTTAGTGTGTTTAACTACTACTGTATATTAAACCAGTAGCTTCATTGAAAAGCTACCGTTTAAAGTAGCCTCCCCATCATTGCTGGTGGCCTGGTGGTTGGATACGTGTCTTAAGGACCAAGACGTTGCAGGTTCAAATCCTAATGCCCGAACTACAACCATTGTACCAAATAAATGGTTTTTTGGTTATCACCTATACTTGCTTCTTTTAGTGACTTTATTTGTCATTTTCCGTTTTGTTCTTCAAATTTGTGGATGAACAGTTGCAAGTTTTTAGATTGATACTTGTACCCTTGGTTCCTAAATGCTTTTTTCCACCATTTTCCCCTCTCCCCCTTCAAGCAAGTTCCTTAACCCTAAGTTGATTTGGGGAGACTTTTATTAATAGGAAATGTAAATTGCTCTGGACGAGAGCTTCTGTTAAAGACCATACATGCGAATATAATATTGCAGAAAACTGCCATTTTTTTCAATAATGGCCAGCTTGAATTGCATATTTTGCTGCTTTAAATGTATGGTCAGATTTGCCTGTACAAATGAGACATGCTGTCCTACACATTTCTTCTAAACTAATATGAAGATTCAGCAGCTGTAGGAACAGGATTATGGTCTTTGGTCAGCAGTAAGGCATGAATACACAATGCACTTGTAGGGTTTTAAAATTCAGGGTTCATCAGTGTTCATGATGAGATGGAAATGAGAGTGTAGGAGCTGAGGGTGAAAGTATTGATCTGCAAACTTGGAAGAAATAATCAGATCGTCATAATTACGATCAGTAAATGTAGCAGGTATAGCGGCTGGGGGACATTTTATGTAGTATATTTAGGTATACTTAGTAACTTAGGTATAGCCAGTGAAATATGACTGGCAAATACATTAAAACATAAAAAATAACATGAAAAAACAACCTTAAGTGTTTTAGTGTCTGTATTGTGTCACATCAAGCTACTAGAGCAATTTCTGTGTTCTTTGACATAGGGCTGGGTGATATGGCCTAAAAATTATTTTGTGATATTTTTAAGCTATATCGCTATACACAGTATATATCTCAATATATTCTCCCTATGTTCTCTCTCTGGGAGAGAACTACATTTCCCACAATCCGCTGAGCCATGACTCGGAGCGACGTCACAATAATGCAATGGTTGTGCGTCTGGAATAATATCAAGTAAACAGCTGTATTGTGAGTAGAACGCTGGTTGTTATTTATCAGCTAAAATATGGGATTTGTCTGCAATAAAGGAGAAGATTTGACTGAACTGAACGTTTTGTGAGTGATGGCGTTCCACACATAGGCGTTTACATCGCGTAAAATGTGATTTATACATGTTTACGCATTTACTTCTGTTTTTGTGCAAAGAAAAACAAACCAGTGCTGTTTTTCTTCAGAAGCAAGTTGTTCCCTTCCATTTCTAATTAATGTCTCTTAAATCGCATGGATATTCAGTTATCTCTTTCTCCCTGCATGCTTGCTTTCCTCCGCATTCAGCTTTATATGCTGTCTGTTAAACAGTAACGTGAGAATTTGTACTCAATATTCATGATAAAGTCATTTGCTACATCGCATGTGGAACAAGCTGCGATACATCGAGTATATTCGATATATCTCCCACTCCTACTGAGATATACATTCTCTGTCTCTGGAACTCCCTTTATAATAAGATATGTTCAGTTGGATTTGATTTGTTGACGGCAAATGCCATTATATTTAAAATGTATAATATTTAAATTATTAATCAAACTATTCAGTGAACTGCCCAATGCCCTACTTTGGGCTTGGCGGAGACCCTATCGACCAGGATCAGTTCAGGAAAATCCCAACTCTAATACCATTAGGATTTCCCATCTGGAAATGTTACATCATAGGACAAAGGTCACCAGCCAGAATAACTGACTTAATATGCATTGTCCCTTAGAATGGTCAAGTGTAAACCACTGGGGCAGTTGGTACCATAATGGCTATGTGTTCGGCCGGTGACCGGAGGGTCGCTGGTTCAAGTCCCATACCGGTAAAGGCACCACTGAGGTACTTACAAGTAAAGTACTGTCCCCAAGCACTGCTCCATGGGTGCTGCCAAAAAAAAAGCTGCACACTGCTTCTTAACGTATTGTTCAAATGCAGAGGTCACATTTATTTGTGGTGCACTGTGTGCTGTGCTGTGTTCACAATGACAAGATAATCACACTTTAATTCACTTAAATTAATTAACAAAATGTTGAGGTGAAACATTCAACCGTGTACCCATCTTTTTAAAACAAATATGATTAAGGATATAATTTTCCCCCACATCTCTGTTGATCAATGTTTTTTGCATGACAGAACTCTCAAATCTGCAGCAGTCTTTCTGCAAAGATGTTTTCAGACGCTTCTTTCAGGCCAAGCCAATAAACAGCACTGTCATCACAGTTGCGTTTCTGTCACTATTTCTGAACCTATTGACAACCCCAGAAATAAACATTTCTTATACTGTATAGCACAGTTTGTCATATAGCAGTGTAGCATTTTTTAGCTTTCCATATCCACAGTGCTTTAATCTTGGGCACTGTTGACATCTGCAGTTAACATGCATCTTGGGTGATCTGAACTGGCAGCTCCAAATACTAGTGAGAAAGCTCTTAAAATGCTTTGAAATGTAAAAATCACTCAGACCACTTTCAGAGGCAGCCTGGGCCTTATATGTCCACATTCTTCTAGCACTGTGAACACAAATGTTTTTCTGGGTGACATTCAACCCACATCCCCTGCATAACTGTGATTATTTATGCTCCAATGGCGTCATTCCAAAGTTACTGTTTTTGAAGCCGGCATTAACAGTTTTAAGTTATTAACAGCTTTTTTTTGCCTTTTTGGAAAAATGGAAACTCTGTAGGTGTTAATTTATATACAGAGCAGGAAAGTGAGATGTGGTCACAAGTGGTCACTCGAGATGCTTTCTAATGTCAGGTGAGAAGTGATGTTCCCTAGAGTTGCTCACTTGGTATTGAATCAGCCAAGACACAGGTTAAACGTCAGATGTGTAACAGGGTCTCATTTGTCAAAAAATACAGTTGACCATGATTTAAAAAACCCAAATACCATTCAGTGTTGAAAGAGCTTGAGGTAGAACTGACCAACTGTGTATGGCAATATTAGCGGTGCTGGTTGTAATCGTACACCTATGAAGGTAGGTGATAATAGTAGTGGTTAGTTGGTGTGAGTTCAAACATATATATGAATATATTGAACATTTTAATAGAGATATTTCAATCAGAGTGTTTTCATTTGAAAACATAAGCTGGTTTCTGACATATGCAAAGACAACCTCCAATTGTAAAGTGCTTCTACGTGATAGGATCGTTACATAGTTTGCTGAGGTTGCTTGAAAGCAGCTGTCCCTCCACATGGTCACTTGTGCATTCCAAGCAGCCTTGCTACTGTAGCTTGTTTGTTAGCAGGCTTCATGCTGCGACCTTGGCAAGACAACTCACTTTTGCTTAAATGAAACTGCTTTACACCAACAGGAAGACTCTCAACTCACCTCAGCTTTTCTCTTCTTAAAGTTTTGCTGAAAAAAGAGAGAAGAGTCTTCATACCGTGTCAGGGGTTGAAGGTCAGTCAAGGCGACAGAGCAGAGAATAATAGCCACTCCCCCAGGGTGTGTCCCAAATCCAGCCTCCCAACACTGTCACTTGAGCTATTTTTAATTCAGCCCACATATAGTGTACATAGGAATCTTGAGGGGAGGTTTAGGGACCTTTGAATGCAAATGGGATATGGTATGTGTTAATAATCCAAATATATACATTAGGGCTGCACGATATTAACATTGCACTATATTTTACTGGGACAGAATTCATTTTGACCAAATGATTTGAATAACTCATTTGAAAAGAATGAATCATTCAGGAGTCATAGGGATGAGTTTGTAGATGGGTGTCTATGCATACAAAGCAAAAATAATAAAAAATAACTTATTCTATTCAGTTTATATATATATAACGTGTTAACGCAAAATCCTTTTAACGGCGCTTATTTTTTGATGCACGATTATGCCCCTCTGCACTGCACAAAGGTTTTTTCGATTAGTAGAAATGGATAAAGCACAGAGTCTTTCGAATGGAAAGTTCAGATTCAAAGCACTACCGGACGGTTCAGTTGACAAAACTAAAGTGATTTGTACGTACTGTCAATGTGAACCTATTACCGGAGTACGTTGAGTCTAAAATACCTCTTGCTAGCCAAGCACACATCTGATGCAGACAGAGCTCCTCCACCTTGCCAAAGGCCGACCACACTGGATAGTTTTCGACGGAGACTTTCAGAAGCGATAGCTAAATGGGTAGTTACAGCTTGGAAGCCGTAGCTTAACATTATGGAGGTTGAGAGTCTACTTAAAATAATTTGCATCACATCCAATGACTGCACTTATGAATTGCCTTTGAGAGCCACTACTCTATTGCCTGTCACACACATGAATGAACATAAATCTTCACATACATATATATGTATGTGTTATATATATATATATATATATATATATATATATATATATATATATTATATATATATATATATATATATATGTACAGTACTGTGCAAAAGTTTTAGGCAGGTGTGACAAAATGCTGTAAACAAAGAATGCTTTCAGAAATATAAATAATGATCGTTTATTTTACAAAATGCAAAGTGAGCGAACAAAAGAAAAATCTAAATCAAATCAATATTTGGTGTTACTACCTTTTGCCTTCCAACCAGCATCAATTCTTTTGTAGGATTATGTAGGATTATAGTCATTATATTATTTTGTAGTCATCATATTATTTTGTAGGATTATAGGATTATAGATCTGTGGTTGGTTCTCCAAGATGTTTGGAACAACCTACCAGCCGAGTTCTTTCAAAAACTGTGTGCAAGTGTACCTAGAGGAATTGATGCTGTTTTGAAGGCAAAGGGTGGTCACACCAAATACTGATTTGATTTAGATTTCTCTTTTGTTCATTCACTGCATTTTGCTGATTGATGAAAATAAATGATTAACACTTCCATTTTTAAAAGCATTATTTGTTTACAGCATTTTTTCACACCTGCCTAAAACATTTGCACAGTACTGTATGTGTGTATATATATATATAGGGTTAGGTTTATTTCTTAAAGATTTTATTGTGACAAAGTACATTAGCTCACTTTTATGGGTGCATGAACTCGTGCCACATAGCATATCATCTGATTTGATGGAAATAGAAAAGTTAGTGGGGAAGGTGACATGATGTAGTTATGTAACTGGAGGTGGTGTTGCTGGTGCCAGACTCCACAGGTGTCTGCTGAAGCCAGGCCCTGCTGGGTCAGTGAACATGCTCATCTTTTCCCCACCTTTATGTCTGTCTGTGTGTGTACTGCAGAAACATGCAAAGGGACAGGACCTGTTCGATCAGATCATGTACCACCTGGACCTGGTGGAAGCTGATTATTTTGGGCTGCAGTACATGGATCTGGACCAGGTCGCAGTGAGTATCAGCCTATAAACAGGGGTTTGTGAACATCTGTGTGAACACAATTAAAGGTTTTGTAGAATCTTGTTAGAATTGTATATATTGTTTTGACAATACTGTATTTTCCGCAGATGTGAAAATGTGAAATTTTAAGGCCTAAATATTGTGGTTCCATTCAGCAGTAGAATAACACATTCCTAAAAACAAGTGGTGACGGCGGATGTGTGCGCTTCAACCTTGAGAAAAAAGAGCATATCTTGCTGCTGAAGTTGGGGTTTAGCTGAGACAAAGAAGAATATGTTAAAAAATGCAGAAAATACAAACAATAAATAATTTTTGCATGCCACCAGGAATACATTTTATAGTCTACAAAAAATTTTCTAAACCCAACACACCAAACATTATTTGTTTAAATGTGATGCATTCATTCATTTGTTCATTATATGAGCTGTTTAATCCCATTCGGGGTCAAGGGGACCAGAGCCCACTCTAGGCAGGCACCACCACACATTCAGAGTAACTAATCAACCTATAGTGCATGCCTTTGGACTGGGGAAAAACCAGAGGACCTGGAGAAAAGCCACACGAGCACAAGGAGAGCACACAAACTCCACACAGAAAGCCCTGGGGATTGAACCTAGAACCTTCTTGCTGTGAGGCAACTGCACTAACCACCATACTACCCATGATGCCTTCAGTATTTAGTAAATACATGACGACAACACATAAGTCCCACTGCTAAGTTGTAATTACAAAATCAGAAACTGTCGTAAACACCCACGTTCCCAAGTTGAGCTCTTACCATAACTGGCCGAAACAAAAGTGTTGACAGCAACCTAAAAAACAGCATCTTACTCCAAGCAGGTATGCATTTATCTGCAGTTTTCACAAAAGAACTAATGACTTCACACCAGCTGTACTCTAACTAGCAAAAAGATAACAAAGCTAAGCCTGAACGGCCAACCCTTATTCTAATAAAGCTCAAGCAAAAACAATAGTCTCAGTTTTGTAAGGTTAATTTCACATAAGTGCTTACAAAAGTTTTCAACTACAACTTCCTTGAATGTGTACTGATTTGGAGCTGGTGTGTTGGGGATGAAAATGTTCAAATCCGTGCAGGGCTGCCAGGAACAGGATTGAGTACCACAGGGTTAGATTCTGGGTCGGGCTTTGTTTTTGGGTCACAACACTAAGGATGCACTGATCCACCTGTGATTTGAGTGTGGGCCGATACTAGGTACTGATCTGACACCAGTTTTATTAATAAGCTGCATGTCTTACTGTGTGGAAGACTCCAAATTTACATTCTTAACTTTGTAAAAGTTTTAGGTAGGGCTGGGTAGGGCTTCCTCAAACCAGTATAACAATTAACCTTGATTATGAGTAACAAAAAAATTTTTCCTCTCATTTTTTCATATTTTCATTTTTTACATTTTTTACGTTTTTTACGTTCCCTGAGAAGGTTTGTACTATAAATATGCTTAAATATTAAAGCTGGGATATTTAATGTATGATAGAGTGCATATCTTTGTGAATTTGAAATGAATGGAAGAAACACATACAGTAGTATGAAGTTACATAGTGGACGCTGTGGAGTCACATGACAACACATGCCGTATTATGTTTTTAAGGGTTTAGAGCATGAACACTGGGAAAAGTATTAACAGAATTTTCTTTAAAAAGTGCTAACAGAATTTCAGAAATATTTGACATAACCGACATGGGCAAGATTATGTTTATTAGAGGTTCTGAATGTCACTTTTGATTAATTTTTGTTTAATTTCCCATTCCTGGTTTTAAGTCAAGCCTGAAGTTGTCTTCCATATGAAAGAATGACTCCAGCCTCTTCCATACAGTGAGCCAGTTGCAGCTTATTAATGAGACAGTGGGTTTATTTTCTAACAGTTTAAATGATAAGAATATTGAGTAAAAGGTCTGCATCTATGGAGCCCCATACACAACAAAGTGTAATGCACTTAGTTCTTATTATACCACTGTATATAAAGGAATGCACATAAACTTGATGAATTAAAGCACAGCTCAACAACGCATCACAATACAAGTAGCACAAACATATAATGTAATAGAAGAGATTGGGCTGTTGTAAGTGATACCTTAAACCCATGTTCCATATCATTATGATCGGTGCATCCCTACACAGCACATAGGCATTTCTAAACTCCTTTAAAGACCTATTTTAGTGAAAAATGCTTAATGGAGCCTTTAAAAGCCTCTCAGTATCAAATCAGAACAACACACGTTCATTTGGTCATAGCTATTTTACTAATGCTGTGGGCTCTTTTGTTTTTTTAGCACTGGTTGGATGCAGCCAAACCCATAAAGAAGCAGATTAGATGTAAGTACTCAACACACACACAGTACCGGGTATTATGTACTTGTCTCCAAGCAGGTAGCTGGTGACCTTTTAGTTATCTGCTGTTGCTATGGAACTAAGTGTGTTTGTGTGTGTTTGTGTGTGTGTGTGTGTTTGTGTGTGTGTGTGTTTGTGTGTGTGTGTGTGTTTGTGTGTTTGTGTGTGTGTGTGTTTGTGTGTGTGTGTTTGTGTGTGTTTGTGTGTGTGTGTTTGTGTGTGTTTGTGTTTGTGTGTGTGTGTGTGTGTGTGTGTGTGGCGGGAGCTGTATAGTTTATGACTGACTGTAAGACTGTTTATTCTGCGGGAGTGACTTTAGCTAGTCCCACTGCACCTTGGAAACACTGCGCCTTCGAGTTGTGTTGCAAATGTCGTAAATATCTGATGAGTGCACAAGAATTCCACTACAAAGCCATAATTATGTGGAAGGACTTCCCAATTTTGAGACGTTTAAAACCATTGACTTTTTGGTTTTAACAGTGTTAATGACAGGACAACAAATAGAAATCTTGTTTTCTACAACTGCTTAATGGTTATACATATTAACTGCACATTTTTATTATATGCTTGATTTGCAGTTATAACACAAGAAGTACAACTAGTGCTCTGGCTCTAGCGCATTCTAGTGCTAATGTGTAAATTAATTTAATTTATTATCCATTAATAATATTCTTAGAATCTTAATTTCACTGGTTGCACAGTCAGAGCAAGAGCGGTTCAGGATACATTTCACTGCGTGTTGTAACTTTGCACGTGACAAATAAAGAATCTTGAATTAGCTTCATTAGCATTATTAGCATTGAAAGTGCTAAAGAATTTTGAATTAGCATTATTAGCATTGACAGTACCTTTTTGCTGGTTAGGGCTGGTATTTTGTTCAAAAATAAAGTTTTCTTTCTTTACTTCTATAAACCTCACTGCAGCTGGTTTATAAACTATTCAGCCGAAATATTTACACAGTGCTAATAAAGCTATTGCCGCTAAAGCAAAAAGTATTCTCCTTGTTGCAAAGCTAATTTCCCACGTGTTCTTGAATGACCAAGTTGCAAGACCAACTTTCTCATGATCTAGTATGAGATTTCTTTTACAGAAAGTGGAACTTTTTTATCCTCACCGTCAGCTTTATTTATGAACAGGGGATTCAAGGTCTTCTAGCAAAATGCTTAGCAGTAGTTTTACAGTGTTCAGACAGATCTGCTTTTTCCAAAAGGATGAAGCAATTTTTTATGGCACTTTTATTAGATCTTTATGGAATGACCAGCATCCGAGATTTTCATTCTTGTATTGTTCATTGATAATGGTGTAGTTACAAGTGTATAAGTATGGATGATTAGACCAGTTTTACGCTTACATTTTTAAATCCTGAAGCTCGACCACCATAAACAGCCTTCCTGTAGGCATTATTTCACACTCATGCAGAGTCTTTCATATTGTGGTCTTTATTGATATAAAGTAATCTATATAATGGTTCTCCCAGCACCCTGTTCCCCACAGCAATAAGTGGCCCTGAGTCATGCAGGAACATATCAGAAGATTTACGTCTGTCTCTATGACAACCTAACGTGACCTTGGTTGTTAATTTTTTCCCCTTTTTGTCGCTTTCATAGCCTTTAAATATGAAGCAGTTATACAGTGAGAGTGTGATGGAAATCTTGCTACCTATTTTGCATTTTTGAAGTAAAAGGTTTAATCTGAAGACCAAAGGTGCATTTTTGACTGGATAACATTTTAAGCCTCATAACATTTCTTTCTTTTAAGGGTTTTAAATGAAGTTCTTATACAGTGCCTTGAAAAAGTATTCATACCCCTTGAACTTTTACACATTTTGACACCTTACAACCACAAATTTAAATGTTTTTCATTGAGATTTTCTGTGATAGACCAACACAAAGTAGCACATAATTGTGAAGTGGTACGAAAATGATACATGGTTTTCAAAATTTTAAGCAAATAAAAATCTGAAAAGTGTGGTGTGCATTTGTATTCAGCCCCCTGTACTCTGATACCCCAATGCGTCAATAGTTTGTAGAGCCACCTTTTGCTGCAGTTACAGCTGCAAGTCTTTTGGGGTATGTCTCTACCAGCTTTGCACATCTAGAGACTGAATTTTTTGCCCATTCTTCATAGCAAAATAGCTCAAGCTCAGCCAGATTGGATGGAGAGCGTCTGTGAACAGCAATTTTCAAGTCTTGCCACAGATGCTCAATGGGATTTAGGTCTGGACTTTGACTGGGCCATTCTAACACATGAATATTCTTTGATCTAAACCATTTCATTGTAGCTCTTGCTGTATGTTTAGGGTCATTGTCTTGCTGGAAGGTGAATCTCCTTCCCAGTCTCAAGTCCTTTGCAGCCTCCAACAGGTCTTCTTCCAGGATTGCCTTCCATCCATCTTCCCATCAACTCTGACCAGCCTCCCTGTCCCTGCTGAAGAAAAGCATCCCCACAGCAAGATGCTGCCACCATCATGTTTCACAGTGGGGATGGTGTGTTCAGGGTGATGAGCAGTGTTACTTTTCCGCCACACGTAGCTCTTTGCTTGGGATATTTTTTTAGAACCTAACCCTGCTTTAAACTTATCTACAACTTTATCCCTGACCTGTCTGGTGAGTTCCTTGGTCTTCATGATGCTGTTTGTTCACTAATGTTCTCTAACAAACCACCACAAAATACTTTTTCAAGGCACTGTATATGGCAAACACACTATTTACTAAAAAGCTGCTTGTTAGATTACTTTGCCTTTAAGCCAATTTTCCTAATTATATTTGTTCAAAATGTAACTTAGTTCCAGCAAGTACACATGAGACATTAGGTCAAGCTGTCTTTGGGAAATATACATTAACCCAGGGTGTTTAAAGTTTTGACTGGTTCTGTATGTACAGAACCCAACAGCTAAGCTCAAAATAATGAATTCTCTTTCTCAAGAATTAGTACTGAAGCCTTTATTTGACATCACAGCAATAAAAAGGTTTATATAATTGTCCACATAGGTTTTTGGATATCTGCTATTTTGGTTCACATCTCTTTTACCAAGATCTCCAGGTCTTTAAGGGTTGGGCGGCTTCATTGTCATCATTCTGGTTTTTTCAGTTCCTTCCACAGATTCTCAAAGGATGGTCTTAACTCTACCCGTGAGGAATCCAAAAATTGCGTTCTGTGCTCTTTCAGCTCTGTTTCCATGTGTCTGGTCTTTGCATTGTTGGAAGATTTATTGTAAAGTGCTCAATGTTTTTACCCAGAATTTTAATGTAGTCTTAATAAGGTTGCCTGGACCATTGGCTAAAGAGCAGATTGATGGCAAATAAGTCATCAAACATTAAAGACTTCTTAAAGAGCCTTAAAGAGTTCTTTTCAAAAGAGAAAAGGTACAAAAATTTGGGACGTGTATGAATAATTTGATCTTAACTGCATTTATGTGTATGTTTTCTCTTAATTTATGCATGTGTCACTCTTTCAGATGGCCCTCCATACAGATTGTTTTTCAAAGTGAAGTTCTATTCCTCTGAGCCCAATAACCTACATGAGGAGTTTACCAGGTAAAGCACAGCATGGGAAGGATTTTGAAGCAAATTGTCTAAAATTTTATACTAACACTAATAGAACCATTGGGACAAGGAAGCTAAGCTTAAAATCTCTTTTTAACTCTTTGGTTCTTGACTTACGCTATATAACGTTAGTAGGGCTGCTGCAAGTATTTGACAAAGTCCATGATGCCAACCCTAATAATGCATTAATTAGTAGTAATTATTACCGCAACTTTTCTAAAATAGTATTATTAACTACTATTGTTGTTGAGACCCTACCTAATTATTTTATTATTTTAATTATTTTAAGCACATATGTTTAAGCAGCAAATGCCACCAATGCAGTAGATAAGATTTGAATTAGTAATAATTTTGCATAATTGAAGGTATAAGTTATAGTAACACACAAGTTAATGGAATGGATATTAACATCTCTACAATACATGGTCATTTGGGGAAGATCTAACCATTAGTTACTTAATAATTGAAATTTGAGAGTTGTAACAGGGCTATCCGGCTTCAGTTCTGCCTACTTTATCACAATGGCTTCATTAGCACTTCCTTTATCTCTTAGAGTTGACTTGTTGGAAGATGAAAAATATTCTCTGGAGACTGTGAACCTTTAAATGAAACGAATGAGCGATCTCGTTAACCACCAGAGACTGATGTGGCCACTGACATTTGGAAATGACATGACTAATTGCAACAAGGCATTTGTGTCTGTCCTCTTGATATTTGTAATATGATGTTCTGGCTGTATTTTCACAGGTACCTCTTTGTGCTGCAGCTCAGGCAAGACATTCTGTCTGGCAAGTAAGAACTTACCTTTACACTCAACCCATGCACACACATGCACACTTTTTTCCCCATCTTGCACTTATGGAGGTCATTCTTGATAGATCCAATTTACACTTTTGCTGTCTTAGTGTGTCCTGAGACCAGAAATGAGGTTTGATGGCTGTAGCGAGAGCCTCCCGCATAAAACAACCATTAATGTTTAATTAGGCCTGAAAGATTTATCAGTTTTATTTCACCATTGCAGTGGGAATGCAAGCAGTTTTCAAATCACAGGAGCTGCAATCATCATTACACATTATTAACAATGGCTTCTAAGAGTGGAGGTGCGCTGGAACAAAAATTGGCTTGCTCTGGTTACAGGAAACACAAATTTGGCTCAAATTGTTCACTCCAGATCTGTGACAAATAGATGTAGAAAGACCGAATCTTATCCCTAACTAAGGTACTATAGCTACAGTCGAATGCAATCTGAGAAAAAAATATGGATTAATCAAGTAAAGAAACCAAATGATTGGATCTTGTTTTTTAAAGACCGATAGCAAGTTCAACTTGACAACATGTAGTCAGTTTGTAATAACGATTGTTGGCCATGGAGCTTTTCTTGTAGAAAAGAACTGAAGTCACAGTCACAGTATTGGTTCGATAATGTTCAATTGTGTTTTTTCCCAGAATGTTTGATGCTTGGATAAGTATAGTCAAAGTCAAAGTAAGTCAAAAAAACTTTATTGCCATCTCAACTATGTACACGTACATGGAGAGACAAGACAGCGTGGCTCCAGGTCCTACAGTTTGAACAGATAAGGGACATAGGTAAAACGTATATAAAATATATAAATACAGTAGGTGACATAGAATAGCAAATATATATACATAGGCTATAAAATATAAAAAACATTAAACTAGACGTAGGAAAAAGAGACAGTGCAGTAGTTACATGCATAATTCATTTACAATTTTGAAAAAATTGATACTGAAAATTGTCACTTCTTAATCTATGATAAAACGGAAAACGCCATTAGAAGAACAATGCTACTGGTGATGTGGTGCACTAAATAGTTCTGCTTAGTTTTCACAAACTTTACCGTGACTTAGGCAAGATAATACAACATGAACGATTGCCGTCTATCAATCTAGCAATCTAACCTGTTCTGATTATCACTGAAGAGATGTCACGTGGTGCTGGGTAGTTAACCTACACTGATATTTAGAGCCTTAATCTTGCTCATATCTGTCATTTCACTTGACACTTTTTTGTGCTTCTGAACTGTCCCATTAAAAAAAAGTCACATAAAGTTATGTTCCTGTGTTCTGTCCAACAAAAGCTATATTTTTAAAATAATGGTGTAATAATAGTATGGCATTAATGATAATCTAAGTAAAAGTTTGAAATAATATAATATTGATTTGCACTTATATTTCTCAGTCCTCAAATGTAGTGTTTAACGAGTCAGCAATGTAAAGTTGTGAAACGGGAATATGACAGTCTCTTATGTTACCAAGGCTTGTAGCGTGATCTCGGTGTTGCTCGCTGATTCTTTAAAGGCTCTAGAGACTGTGTGCCGCAGGCACAGGAGCTGCTGTGCTGTGGAGTTTTGAGTTCTTCAGACTTCCATCATGCCCCGAGCTCATCAGCTAATTATCAGAAGCTTTATGAGGTGGATCAGCACTGCAGCTGAAAACCTTTAGCTCCAGGAAACAGTTCTACTTGGGCAATAGCAAAATCTTCTCCGAGTTAAAAATGGTTTTCTGATGGTTTTTCCACACACACATACATACAGCTCTTGCTATTTTTGTGAAGCCCTTCCATTTACATTTATATTACCATCATTTCATTATGCCCTGTTTAATAGATACAAAATGCTCCAATATGGCATAAAAATTCTAGTTAAAAAGACATCCTGGTAGTAACTATGACTGCCCAGTCTGTGAATCGAATCGAATTTTGAGACAAGTGATGGTTCACACACCTATATATACAGTGTATATAAAATATAGTTAAAACTAACCTAAACTAGAAAAAAATGAAATGTGCATATATATAATTTCAATTTTTATTTCTATTTAGGTTAATTTTAACTTTACTTATTGTTATTCAAATAATTTTAAAAAGTTGTACTGGTATAACTATGTATTTGGATAATAAAAATTGTGAATCTAAATAAGACTACCCCAACATAAACCTCGGTATCCAAAAGCAAAATTTGTGGTGCATTTAGTTTAAGAAAAAATCAAACCTAGAATTTCTATGTTATAGTGTGTTCCTTATGAAGAAAAAAAGATTCTCCAAAAATCTGGCGTTTTCCTCATCGTTCAGGAGACAGTGATGCCCCGTAAATGCCCCAACACACACATACACATGTTGTTATCTTTGTGAGGTGCCTCCACTAGCATCCATGTTACTCTACCTAACCTTGGCACTAATCCTAACCTTACACTCTTGTTTTTTATTGTAATAAATCCATCCTGAATTTCTTAGTGATGTATCAGTTCTCACGTACACAAATGTCCCCACAAAACTGCAAAAAATCCTTCAGGGGACAATCAGAACCTCACAACCACCTAGAAAAATGCCTCTCTCTCTCTCTCACACACACACACACTCACACGCTCTCTCCGAGTCCGGAGGAGTCTCTGCTCGGTGTTCTGGGCCTGCTCCCCGGGGGGCCGCTCTGCTCTTTTTAATAAAGGAAACTCTGATGAGAAGCAACACACGGCTTCTAATTTAGGAGCATCGACACACTTTCACACACAGGGGATGCACGCTTTCACTCTTTCTTAGGCTCTTTCTTTGACTCGCACACATACACACACGCAGAGGCACACACATAGTAAAGCTGTTTGATCTTCCTTTCACAGTAATCCCAAAATAACACATTGAATATAATGGTCAGTTTGAAAAGCTCAATAAGTGTTTCTTTTTTTCCCCCCGAGCAGGTTAAAGTGTCCATATGATGTATCTGTGGAGCTCGGGGCTTTTTGCCTACAGAGTGAGTTCATATGTGTGTGTTTACATGTTACACATTTGTGTGACATCTTTAGATATTATCTGTGTGTTTACTGTTTTATGGTTTGGCATGTTATGTAATGATTGTGTGTGTGTATGTGTGTGTGTGTGTGTGTGTGTGCGTGTGCGCATACACACATGCAGGTGAGCTGGGAGACTGTGACCCCTCGGAACACTCTCCACTGCTGGTGTCCGAGTTCCGCTTCTCGCCCAAACAGACGGAGGTGATGGAGGCTGATATTTACCACAAATGGGTGGAGTGCAGGTAACGCCAATGCCATGACCTTACGTCCAGTCCGCTGGTCTTCTCACACGCGTGCTGCCACTGCCGCTAACCACTGATTAAAGCGTCGCTCTTGTGGCGGCGGCGGATTAAAACATCCTTGTTAACTGGAGATAATCCTGCTGACACATTCTCTCTTTCTCTCTCACACACACACACACACACAAACACTGGCAGGCCGAAAGATTATCGCGCCTTATCAGTGTTTCAGGTTTTTGGTTTCGTAGTTAGATCTCAGACAGATGATCTGATCGGCCAGGCCATCTGTGCACAAAGTAAGACACGCAAATGAGACAATAAGGAAGAGCAGGAGTGTGCGTGTGTGGTATGTGGGTGCCTTTGCCTTGTTTCCTTTCATTTTTTGTTTCCTGTTGGACCAGTATGGTCATCTTAAACATGAAATATCACTGTGTTACGGTATGAAGGTGGAGGTGGCCTAGTGGTTAGGATACTCCAGGGGACCAAAGACAGACTAAACTGTATACAAGTATACAGAACAACGAGACAACGCTCCACTGTTTACGGTAAAAATAAGGCACATAGAGTAAGCATATATAAATAGACTGTAAAATATAAAAAATAAGAGGTTGTGGGTTCGAGCCCTACCTCCAGTACTACCACAACTGGGTCCCTAAGCAAGACCCTTAACCCCAAGTTGCTCCAGGAAAACTGTTCCTGTAATATGGCGATTGTTGAGGAAAAAACCCGCGAACGGCAGACATTCTGAGCGGCACGTTTTTGTTTCGCGTCCGGTGGTGTGTGCATATTATAGTGATGAACTTTACAGCGGAGCACAAGCAGCCTGTGGAGCAGATTTAGTTTGCAGTTCATAAAAAATGGTTTGGGCAATGGTAAGTTTAAAAACTAAGCTTGGTTGCAAACCCATAGTATTAACTTCACCAATGCTATATGTGCTAACTACAGTAGTAAGTTGTACAAAAGAGATTTATGGATGCGGTGAAAGAGGACATGAAGTTAGTTGGTGTGAGGGTAGAGGTAAGTGTGAGGTAGGTAATGGGGGGTGTCACCTCCTTCTGCCATCGGGGACAGCTGCCGTCAGCCGGAGTGGGAGTGGGGAAGGGGGTTTGTTAACCTACGCTACACTTTCTATCTGTGACATGTCGTTAAAAAAAAGCTTAACAGAAATTTTGCAGGGTTTTGAAATATTGGCTTTATTAAACCGCTTTTGCAAATGTTCTAATTCATTTCTAGTATTAACAGGATTGTCCACAGCAACCACATTTTGAAATCTGATAACTCGCTGACTCTTTTAATGGGCTGAATGTATGGTTTGCACCCTCAAAGATGTATAACATTTGTGACATGTGGTTGATGATGAAACTGTTGGGATTATAAGGTCCTTAAATTATAAGGTGTTTTTAATACTGCTCAGTTTCCTCCACTCCAGTTTAATTGAGGATTTGGCATTGGACAATTGTGTGAGTTTGTGTCTTTCCCTCACCTTTAGTGCATCAAGCACAGTTTCTGAGATGAAATGTAGCACTGTTGTTCAAGGCTGCTGTCCAAAAGTACTATCCAGTTCTGGATGAAAGTTGGCTTCTTTAAGACATATGATGTTGTCAGAATTGTCAAAGCCACCAGCTCCATAAAAAAATGATTAATGCAGAGCCGTTCCCTGGAGCTCCTCCAACCTGGGATTGACAAACAACAAATGAGAAGAGCATGTTTTAAGTGCGGTAGTTCTTTTATCTCTCTTCAAGTGGTTTTCTCTGTGTGTGTGTGTGTGTGTGTATGTGTGTGTGAGTGCACACACGTGTCTTATAGTTGTTTTGTGCTGGCATATTTTAGGGGAATGAGTCCGTCGCAGGCTGAGTTGAATTTTCTGAATGCCTGTAAATGGTTGGAGATGTACGGAGTCGACATGCATTTTGTAAAGGTGAGAACCAATGTCTGATCACATGACACGAAAAATGTACACAATATGAAAATATATAAAACTTGTACAGTTTCAAGGTTTCTGCAAATAATTATTTTATTGTTGATATTTTTTAAACTATACAGTTGAAATTTGCATTTATATATATATTTTTTAATGAGACATGTTAATCATTTTAGATTCTGCTGTTCTTTTCTATTTGTTTTTTTTTTTATATATATTTAACAGTTTTCTGTGTTGTAGATTTCTAGCATGACTTAAGTTATGGCCAGTGCCCTTTTTTGAGGTGTATATATACAGTATATGAATAAGCAATTCTCTTAAAGTGTCACCTTCTGCTGAGAGAAAACTGATTTTACACCAGTCTGGGCTTAGAGGCTGGTGTGCAATAACGGAGACCTGATCACAAATCTACACCTGCAGGCATGGAAGAGTGTGAAAACCAAAAAATAAAACTCAAGGAAGTTTTCAAAACTGAGTTTTGAATTCAACTGAGTTTAGAGTTCAGTCTTAAAACATCACTACCTACTTGCAGGACTGTGAGTATCGTGTTCTAGGGCTTTTCCTCTCTGGTGGAACTGGGGCTTTTACAGCAAACGGACACTTTAATGATGACGGACGACTTCCAAAATCTACAATACAACCCCGAGCCATGAGCTGGGAGGATGCTATTGTGTGTGAACAAGACAGTGACCTAAAAGATACACATACGATTTTGGGGAGAATATTCTTTTGGCTGTCCTAGTGAGAATACACTGGTCTATAATAATAATAATAATAATAATAATGATAATGATAAGACTGTGAATACTCAAAAAAACTCTGTCTGAAATGAGACCTGTGTGGCTTTGTCATTTTCTAACAATTTCTGGCTTTTACGTTGTATTGTAGCTAAACATTTAAGGTGGGCAGTATGTTGGACAGATCTATGATAGATTGTTGCAAATGTAATTCTGAATGCAATGTTAAAGGAATTGAAAATTGGTCATCATTTGCAAAAATTATGACTCTGTGGATATTCCTTTAACCCAGAAAACGATACCTACTGGTTTTAGACCAGCAGTAGATAGTTTTTTATGCCAAATTAGTGTGTGCACCAGTTGTTCTGTCTCCAAAAACAGCTGCAGAAATGGTTGAAATAATCAAATCTTGTTTATCTACATGGAGCCCATCGACATGTCAGTGTTACTGTAACCTTGTGTAAAGACTTTCTTCTGATTAACCTTTATGGGTAAATGCATGGTAACCGTGCTTACTGTTTGTGTGTGTGTGTGTGTATGTGTGTGTTTTCAGGGTCGAGATGGAGGAGAATATGCTCTTGGCCTGACTCCAACTGGAATTCTGGTATTTGAAAGGTCCAGTAAAATTGGCCTCTTCTTCTGGTAAGGGAACACACAGGCCAGGACGAATAATTTAAGTAACTCTTTTCATACATAATTGTTCATTAATTTGTAAACTTTGTTTTATTCATGTCAAGGCCTAAAATCATGCGTCTCGATTTCAAGAAGAACAGACTGACACTGGTAGTGGTGGAAGATGACGAGCAGGTAGGTTTTACACACAACACACACATACTCATACACTGCTTGCTATTGTTGTGAGATCAAAATTCATATAAAGCATTTGTCTTTAACAGTCCTCATATACTTAACCAACATGTTCCCAATAAAACCCCAAAAAAGGTTAGAGTTGAGGATGAGGTTTTCTCTCATATGGGAACAGTCCGGTCCTCGTAATCTCATAAAATCACACACACACACACAACCTCCTGACAACCCACACACACATAATTCAAACAATCTATAAGCACAGAACACCCCTCTCTCTCTATCTCTCTCTCGTCTTCTCCCTCTCTCTCACCTCCTTCCTCTCCTGTCCTCTTTCTCCCTCTCCCTCTATAATCACTCACTTATCTCTGTCTGGATCCCCCTCTCTCTCCCCCCTAACCTCCCTTCCTTCCTCCCTCTCTCTCTCTCCCCTCTCTCCCCTATTTGTCTCTCTCTCCCTACCTTTCTCTCTCCCCGCTCTCTCCTTCCCCTTTCTTTCTCTCTCCCTCCTCGCTTTCTCCCTCCCCCATTTGTCTCTCTCTCTCCTCTCTTTCTTTCCCTCTCCCCACACCCTCCCTCCTTTCTCTCTCCCCTACCTCCATCCCTCCCTCCCTTTCTGCCTCCCCCCTCCTTTTCTCTCTCCCTCTTCCCCTCCACAGGGCCATGAGCAGGAGCACACCTTTGTGTTCCAGCTGTCCAGCTCGCGTGTGTGTAAGCAGCTATGGAAGTGTGCAGTGGAGAGTCACGCTTTTTTCCGCCTGAGACAGCCGAGCCAGAACAAGAGCACACGCAGCGACTTCACCCGGCTAGGCTCACGCTTCCGCTTCAGGTACCCCCCTGCCACACACACACACATACTGAAACTGCACCCCACAGAGCAGGCGTTTGCAGTAGAGATTCAAAATTGTTAGATTTACAGTATGTTACATGTAGACAGAAAACTGTAGGAACCAACTGCATCAAACATATCTTCTCTGTCTCTACCTTGTATTTTTATGTAGATATTTTATTCTTACTCTTTATTAAACTAACCTGTAAAACTTTTTTTAATCTTTTAAATTCCAAGTTCAATTTTTTTATTAGCATAGTCTTTGAATCGTTCAGGGCATCGTTTATTTCCCTACATGTTGTACTTGTATAACTACTGTATGTGCATGACAAATACAGATGAAACTCGAAAAATTACAATATCGTGCAAAGGTTCATTTATTTCAGTAATTCAACTGAAAAGGTGAAACTAATATATGATATAGACTCATTACATGCAAAGCGAGATATTTCAAGGCTTTATTTGTTATAATTTTGATAATTATGGCTTACAGATTATGAAAACCCCAAAATCAAAGGCTCAGAAAATTAGAATATTACATGAAATCAATTTTAAAAAAAGGATTTTAAATAGAGAAATGTTGGACCTCTGAAAAGTATAATCATGCATATGTACTCAGTATAACAGTGGTTTGGGCCCCTTTTGCATGAATTACTGCCTCAATGTGGCGTGGCACGGATGCTATCAGCCTGTGGAACAGCTGAGGTGTTATGGAAAACCAGGATGCTTCAATAGCGGCGTTCAGCTCTTCTGCATTGTTCGGTCTCATGTCTCTCATCTTTCTCTTGGCAATGCCCCATAGATTCTCTATGGGGTTCAGGTCAGGCGAGTTTTCTGGCCAATCGAGCACAGTAATCCCATGGTCATTGAACCAGGTTTTGGTACTTTTGGCAGTGTGGGCAGGTGCCAAGTCCAGGTGGAAAATGAAGTCAGCATATCCATAAAGCTTGTCTGCGGAAGGAAGCATGAAGTGCTCTAAAATGTAGACAGCTGTCCAGGATCTATCTGTGTTTGGTGGCTCTTGAGCCTCAGCCTCCAGCCTCAGTCCACTCCTTGTGAAGGTACCCCACACTTTTGCCTTTTCCTGACAATCCGCTCCAGGCTGCGGTCATCCCTGCTGCTTGTGCACCTTTTTCTTCCACACTTTTCCCTTCCACTTAACTTTCTAATAATGTGCTTTGATACAACACTTTGAGAACATCCAACTTCTTTTGCAATTACCTTTTGAGGCTTTCCCTCCTTGTGGAGGGTGTCAGTGGTGGTTTTCTGCACAACTGTCAGGTCAGGTCTTCCCCATGATTGTGAATTGTACTGAACCAGACTGAGAGACCATTTAAAGGCTCAGGAACCCTTTGCAAGTGTTTTGGATTAATTAGCTGATTAGAGTGTGACACTTTGAGCCTACAATATTGAACCTTTTCACAATATTCTAATTTTCTGAGCTTTTGAATTTGGGGTTTTCATAATCTGTAAGCTATAATCATCAAAATTATAACAAATAAAGGCTTGAAATATCTCGCTTTGCATGTAATGAGTCTATATCGTTAGTTTCACCTTTTAAGTTGATTTACTGAAATAAATGAACTTTTGCACGATATTCTAATTTTTCGAGTTTCACCTGTATAGAATCTTGAACTGACATCTGCGTATTGTGGTGTTAACAAGTGTCATACTGATGCATTTTGTTCTAGTAAAACTGTGGAACACACTGCTAAGACTGAGCAATTACTTGAAAATTAATCCAAACTGAAGATCTAAACAACAAAATCTGACCATGTTGGTAATTTTGATTATTTTTGAAATTCTGTTAATACTTTCCCTAGTGTGGGCTTATATCCTGTTCTCTTAAAAACCATGACTCTGCGACGTACAGTCTGCCACTAGATCTTTGTTTTACCTTCAGTTATTTTATAATCACAAAGATATGCACTCTTTCATTAGAAAGCATATTTTCAATACACACCTTGTCAGTGAACCATGACACCCCAAACAAATAATTTGTCATTTAAAGTAATGGAGGTAAAATGTACAGTTAGTGGTAATTTTGATTTGAGGTCATATCACCCAAAACTACACATCACCAAACTCATTAAACATGGCTTAGCAGCATTTAAGCAAGATTTATTTTGTGAGCAGCATTATTGGAGATGATGTAAACTCTGGAAGACAGAGAAACTTGGGATGAGGTTTCAGTCTCGAGTTAGCTATTAGTAATTCTAACATGAGGGATTCTTAGTTTGTTTTTGTAGTCAGAAATCAGAATTTCCGAGCTCCAGGTGCCATCAAGCACAGCTTCGACAGTTGTGATTTTCACAGATACAGAGGAGCAGTTAAAGGTCTCTGATTTAGGAACCAATTGATGTTCTTTTCTGCTCAAATTGTACAGATGAATACAAAAGTTGCCTCATGGTCACTTTAGTAATGTGTGGAAATCTACAATATGAGCGTCACACTGATGCATATTTTTCTGTTAAAACTATGGAACACAAAACTGAACCTGTTCAAAGTAGACAGTCGGTATTTATGCACCGTTTAAAGTTTGCTCAGCCGTGTTGAAGATGATGTAAAATCCAGAAGACTGAGGAATTCAGGAGCGACATTTCAGAGTTAACTAGTCTGACATTGGGAAATCTTAATACTTTCGGAGTTCCTGTCGCCGTTGAACACATTTCTGTAATGTGACCAGCTCAGAGTGTGTAAGCTGACGTCCTGCACTGTGCATGTTGTACAGCGGGAGAACGGAGTACCAGGCAACTCGCACTGGCCGTCTGAGGAGAGCCAGCACCTTTGAGAGACGCCCCAGCAAGAGATACCCGTCCAGAACACAGTCCATGGGGAAAGGTCAGACTCCTGCCTGCATCCTCCGTACATTTACTGAAGTCTCCATGTGTGTGTGACATAGCTTTACTAACTGTCTTTCTGCTTTAACAGCCATAACTCCAGCCAAGCATCAGCATCTTAGGTAAGTGTTTTAAAACAAAACCCCTTTACATTATGCTCTAGCGTTCTGAGGCCTCTCCTCTCGTTAATAACCAGTTAGAATCTTACTAAAGAAAGGAGAATATTTTCAGGTAAAAGTGGGTTTAAAAAGGGAGCTGCTGTCTTTCTTTATTCTTATAATGCATTTTGTTGGAGCAAGTTCTACAGTTGTCACTTAAAAGTTGGTTTGAAGTAGGGCAGCAAGGTTGTATTGTGAGTCAGTCAGTCTGTCTGTCTTTGTCTCTGTGTGTTGGGTTTCTTTAATTCGCAGTCTGTTCAGTGGTCTATTAGTGTAGAATGATAAACATCAATTTAGTAATTATCTAAAATTGTAAATAGTTTTTACTATATGTAAATTCCAAACACTAAAAATGTAAAGATTTCCCTGATCCCATTTAGTTTGGCTGATCTCTTAAACAGTTAATTACCAGTATTTTGAGTGTGCAGTGTAACATTCATGAGCAAAATCTCTTGTCTTTATGAGCTCAACTCTAAACAGCTAAACAGTTGTTTTGGGATGCACTACCAAAGAACAAGTTGTTGAAATGATCAGATGTTAGTGGCGTAAATTAAAGGATTTAGGGAACATTAACAGATGCATTTAGACTGGGATTCTGGCTGACGTTAGCAACACAATTGATTGTAATTGTTTGTAAATTCCATTTCTTAATTAGATAAAGTCTTTAAACACATTTTGGCATGTACAGAGATTTTGCTCGCAAACGTTCCACTGTGTGCTCAGAATTTTGGAACAAAATAATGCCATACATTTTAAGAACAGACCGTATACAATCCCACAAATCTAAGCATCGGTTAGACGCTGATGACTTTAAAATATATATATTATTACGATATCATCATGCATCCCTAATAATTTATCATTTTCACATAATTGGCTCAGAACCTTACAGCTTTTTGTACTTTTCAGTGCGCAGCCCAGCCCTGACCCCAGCCTCAAACCGGTACACTTCAGTTCCTCCTTTCAACACTAGATGTAGTATTGTACAGCAGTATAGTGTACATGATAGAATTAACTACATAGTGGGTGATAAGTGTATGTTTTTTTTTCAGTACCAACGCAACATTGCATTTGGTCAGGAGCCCTGGTTGAGGACACACCCACCCAGTTTGCCCCCGCCTCTTTACATACAGCCCACCGAGCTGGACCACAATCCCCCCCCTCACAGGTGAACACTTTTCCGTTCTTATTTCCGTAGAGCAGCATTAAAGGTGTGGTCACACTAGGTTGGGCTATTGCTGCAGGGTGTAGCACATGGTGTTAGTCCATATTCAGACTAGCAATACATGCTAACATGACACACTGGATTTTCTGTAGGAGACCTAACAGAAGTTAGCATGAGCTAGCAGAAATTTACCAATGGAGGATTTGTTTCAAACATTGTTGGGGAAGAAAGCTGGCTGTTCTCAAGTCACAGAAAAAAAAAACAACAACCTTGAACGGCATGTGTGATGTGTGTAAACGCTACAGAAACATGATAAAACAAGCTCGTCGACTATTCACCCATTCCGACCAGATAGCTAACTAGCCAGCAGTGAGCTATAGCCAATGAATGCTTTCGGAAACAAGTCGATAAAAAGAGCCAGGGAGTCAAAGTGAACTACAGTGTACAAAGAAGACATACAGAGTTTACATATATAAATAAACTATGAAGTCAAAACTAGAAGTTGAATGAAAATGTGCAATCTCAGCTCACAGAGCAATAAAAAGTATGACTTTATCGGTTTTGTTGTCTATTCACAAGTTTGTTCAGAATGAATCATCGTGCAGACAAATCTCAGTGCTTGTTTTTGTTGGATGTTCATTTGGAAACTCCTGTTCTGCAGGGGTGTAGTGTCGGTTTCTCTTTCTTTTAATCTTGTGACAGAATGTTATTTTGTAGACCGGACAGAGAAGTTGCACTGAAAGGCTCAGCAGTACAGCAGTTTGACCACTTTCAGAATTGTGTGTTAGCACAGGGGATTACATTTAATTAATTTTATTTAACCGAAATCATTTATTTTATTATTTTAGTTTATTCATTTATTAATGTACCAAATTCAATTAATGTTGTTTAAAAGTAGTTTGTGTTCAATGAAAAAAATTTTTTTGCTCAAACATTTTAAGATAAAACATTTAATGTGAAACTGTGGTATTTATGCCTGAGATTATCATGGCGCATTTCCAGTCAGAGGAAACCCAGTGGTCAAATAAAAAGTGCAATAAAAATCAAAATTCGGGGAGGATATGAATAATTTCGAATGGCGTAGTTGTGCAGTGGTTAGTGTCGCCTCACAGCAAGAAGGTTTGATTTCCATGTTGGTCGTGGGATCTTTCTTCTGTGGATCAATTGAAAATGAAGAAATACTTTAGTTTTGGGTAGTTTTGAGCCAATTTGGACTCATTTTGGCCTAATTTAGTTCTCTCTCTCTGGGAGGACCAGCAGTCCTGCATAATCAACATTCTAATAAGTTCACAATGTGCCCCCCCTCCTGTTTGCGTTTTCATTTTCATGGATCTGCTTTTATCTCAAATATGCCTTTGCGTTCGACTGACGGAAATCCGTCACAGCTAGAGTCCAATGGGCAGAAATCTGTCATAGCGACGGAGAACTTTAATCTCTGCGAATGCGCACACAATGACCATGTTTTTTAAATTCTAAGTTTAATCTCGGCATGCTGAACTATCGTGGTTCATTACATATATGTATATCCACACACAATCATACATACATCATACAGTACTGCTTATATAGCACTTGTGTGACCTCGCCTTTGAAACACCATTTTAGGATTTGACCATCTGCTTTTCTCTGCTTTTCTGTGTGATCACACTCTCATTCTTTTGTGTTTGCATGCTTGTTTGTGCGGTCTAGATCACCTCATGTTGACCAACCCTCTGTAAGTGAAGCTGTGCTGGATACCAGATCTGTGTCTGGCCACTCCATCCACAGTGTGTCAGTGAAGTACAAGGACAAAGTCATGACAGCACTCTGAGTGTGTTTGTGTGTGTGTGTGTGTGTGTGTATGTATGTGAGGGAGAGAGAGAGAGAGCGGCGTCATCTCAACCTCAACCACCTTAACATCGCCATACGTCCCGTCATCCATCTCACGGGTCACCTGATCATCTCCATCCGCCTCATGTGATCCTCCTCCATGCAGCTGGACTCCATTGCAGGCATTTCCACCAACGTGAACACGTTTGTCCTACATGTTCTGCCTTCTGCATTGATTGTTACGGACCTTGGATGAACTAAAACGAGACTTTATAATTTGTGTAGAATTGTTTCAGTGCATCACAAAATGTGGGTTATGGAAACACTTGGACAACAATTCAGTTGCATGCCAAAGTTTACTCTGCGCTCAAATCAGTATGACGTCACCGTGCAGGAGGGTTCTCACTGTTTACAAATGCAGCACGAGCTAATTTAGTTCTCTCTTTAAGCGGTAACTCTGAGTTGTTCTCTGCATTGGCTTTAAATGTTAGAATAATCATTTTTGCTGTGACCAACTCTTTTATTGCCTTCTAGTTTCACAGTAACTCCAGTAAAGGTGAGGTGTTCAGAGCTGCTAATGATCAGTTGTTGCAATCAAAACTGCCTTATCAAATAAATGCACAGTTTACATAAAGTGACCATTGTCTTATTTTTTATACTTAAAAAATATATATATATGGGTCTTATAATTTATGGAATGGGGCGGCATTGTGGTGCAGTGGTTAGCACTGCCGCCTCACAGCGAGAAGGTCCTGAGTCCTGTGCTCTCCCCGTGTTTGCATGGGTTTTCTCCCACAGTGCAAAAGCATCCTATATAAGTTGATTGGTGACTCTAAATTGGCCCCCATAAGGTGTGAATGTGAGTGTGTGTCCTGGGTTGTTCCCCGCGTATTTTCATTTTAATTTGAGATATGTTTGTTCAATATGGGTGGCTGCAAGCTCTTCCCGTGTTTGCGTGGGTTTTCTCCGGGTGCTCCAGTGTCCTCCCACAGTCCAAAGGCATGTACTAGAGGGTAATTGTGAGTGTGAATGTGTGTGCCCTGCAGTGTGTTGGCGCTTGCCCAAGGTTGTTCCCTGCCTTGCGCCCTTAAGTTCCCGGGATAGGCTCCGTTGTTCTCCGGATAATGAATGAACCAGTATATGGAATAAAAGTATTGGTTCATGGGTTGGGGATTTTCCGAATGCACTAAAGTGAGCAATAATCTGTGTGCATTTTTCTTAGAAAAAGGACCCAGGGAAAAGACTTTTAGAATGACTGAACTTGAATGGTGTTCCTACCTTCATTTGCATGCTTTTACAAGCATGTGTAAGTGTAATTTAACAAAACTTAAAATAGTTTTCTGTCCTTCAAGCTGTTTGAGTATGTCAAATTAGTCCTTTCATGCATGCATTATGCTCCACTCAATCAAAATTTAAATATTTTGGTAGTTCCAAGTGCATGAACGAGCAACGCTGAAGATATGAACTTGTACTATGTTGTGCTGACTTACCCTGACTTCCACTTGTGTAGGTTTGTATATTTGTCTTACATGTGTGAGACCTTTTGCCCCTTTCTGTGGTGTCATTTCCCAGTTTTCCACTTAGCAGTGCAGACACGCAGAGATTCAACATGGAAGATAACGAAGCACTGCATTCTGGGAAGCTCCACTGCTGCTACCACCGGCGTGGCTACGAGAAGCAGGAAGCTCTGTGCCTCACCTTAACCAAACCCAGTGAGTCTCAGACCAATGCAGCAAACTGTGGCTTCAATAAGGTCATGGGGTTTTGCATTGCGCAAAAAAGGGGAAAAAAAGATTTGGTTAAAAAAAAATTCATGGTTAATTTAAAAGTTGAGTTTTCTTTTTTTCTTTTTTTCTTTTTTTTTACAGTTGGAATGAAGTTTCTTTCTTTTTTTTTGAGACATGTTTATTCAGTATTGGCAGGATGAATGTACAATGTGCTTTCCAGAAATACAATCACTTAACAGTAAGTCTTTAAGGTATTGTGACATGAATTTCACTTCAGAATACAAAAACAACTCAAACAATAAAAACAAATACATAAATAAAAGAATAAACAAATGAACAATTAAAAAAGAAAAAGGAAAACATAACATCTATAGGTGTTAATATTGGTGTCTAAATAGTCACAAAGTTCAAGTCACAACCTCTGTAAAAGCACACACACACATACAAAAAAAGAGATATTTCCCTAAATTTCTCCAGTAACATAATACTATAATAAAGACGTCATTTAGAACAAACACACACACGAAAAAAACACTAGAACCCAAAAGAACCAAGACCATTCTTTATGAATTTTTGAAGAATCTGACCACCTCAAAACGCTAATTGACACACAAAACCATTTTCTCACACCTGCAGACAAGTGATCTATAAAAGGAGACCATACATTCTGAAAGATATTTATATTACCCCTAAGCACAGCTGCCAGCCTCTCATGAGGCAAAACGGCAAAAATCTCTCTGTACCATTGTGTTAACAGAGGGGGGAGTGTTTTTATCCATCTAATAAGAATGCACTTTCTTGCCACAAAAGTTGAGTTTTCAGTACTACAGCTATGGCTATGTTTAAGAGTGAATGTGTCGATACTAGGGTGACCAGACGTCCTCTTTGTCAGACTTAAAATGCGTCATTCTACCTCACCCTCAACCTTACTGACACTGGATTTGCGTCGTGTTTCCCTGGCGTTTCACCAAACTAGTTACTTCGCTCTCCCCCTACTCACTTCCACTCGCTTTTCTTATAGCTTTACTGTGTAAATCGAGTGAAAGTGAGTAGGGGGGAGAGCGAAGTAACATGGGCATGGCGCCACCTGCCCCCAGCCCTTGCCCAGAAGCCAAGTTGACCTCTTTTTCACAACCGTATATCTGCTCACCCGACTCAATAGACCTTTTTCACAACTTCCGCATTTTTGACCGGAAATACGTAATCGTAGGGTATCTTTACTTCCGCCTGTTAAAAAAAATGGCACAAGCAGCGACCTCTTCTTCTTGCAGCGGCAAGTGATATCTATACACCAAAAGAAAAAAAACAGGGACATACTAATAAGCATGGTGTACATGACATCACTGTTAATGGTAAACGGAAGTAACAGTTTAAGGAAAGGGTTGAAACAGCAGAAGAGATTTATAGCTTATGGAATGAAATGGAAAAGAAAGAGTTGTGTCAAAGCTCCTGCACATCATTAAGTTGGATTTCCAGAATTATGCTGGAAAACACCTATTGTTACGCTTTAATCAAAACAATACAAACGACAGCACTCCTGTGGCCAGCAAGGCTACACAAACAAAAGAGTGCGTCTGAGAACCTTTCTATCTACTCTGTAGCTGTGCAGAAACTCGGCAGCGAGTGAACAGTACTGCAACGGCAGTAAGAAGCACAGGGAACTTGTGCACTCAGTGATCAAACCTCTAGCTTGTGAGGCTCCTCGTTTTTCCTCTGTGATGCGTAGCATCTAGCCCTCACAAAAACCTGCCCATCTACTACATTTGATACTGTGACATGGAAACACGCAAATAAACAGACATTGTCAGAGAGAAATGTTAACTGATTACAACCACGAGAGTTATATTGCTTTAGTAAGGTAGTTTATTTCCTCTATACTATACATACATAACCCTATAAACCAAACCCTAGGTCTAAGTGGACACGCTAATGATTTGTCATTCTAGCTAACAGTTCAGCAACAGTTAGCATGATGACGGAGTTTTCCTCCACGAGTTCAGCAACATCCGCAAATGTAAATTTGGGCAAATCTGTCAGAGAGGTTGTGTACATTCTCTTCGCCATTTTCTCTAATCCCGGGTTTTCTAATGTATTGACGCTTGATCGGAACTAAGTTTACCCTACGATTACGTATTTCCGGTTTTCGTGAAAAAGGTCCATACGGCACACAGGAAATGTACGAAACTGAAATAGCAGTATTTTGTTGTTTTTCCCCCGTAATATAGAATATATGACATCCATATAGAATGTAAAGGGAAACATTAAATGGAGATTTCTTACACAGAGCAGTACAATATTATACAACTAGACATAAAATAATGACTTGAACTCCTTCGTGTACAGTCGTGGCCAAAAGTTTTGAGAATGACACAAATATTAGTTTTCACAAAGTTTGCTGCTAAACTGCTTTTAGATCTTTGTTTCAGTTGTTTCTGTGATGTACTGAAATATAATTACAAGCACTTCATACGTTTCAAAGGCTTTTATCGACAATTACATGACATTTATGCAAAGAGTCAGTATTTGCAGTGTTGGCCCTTCTTTTTCAGGACCTCTGCAATTCGACTGGGCATGCTCTCAATCAACTTCTGGGCCAAATCCTGACTGGTAGCAACCCATTCTTTCATAATCACTTCTTGGAGTTTGTCAGAATTAGTGGGTTTTTGTTTGTCCACCCGCCTCTTGAGGATTGACCACAAGTTCTCAATGGGATTAAGATCTGGGGAGTTTCCAGGCCATGGACCCAAAATTTCAACGTTTTGGTCCCCGAGCCACTTAGTTATCACTTTTGCCTTATGGCACGGTGCTCCATCGTGCTGGAAAACGCATTGTTCTTCACCAAACTGTTGTTGGACTGTTGGAAGAAGTTGCTGTTGGAGGGTGTTTTGGTACCATTCTTTATTCATGGCTGTGTTTTTGGGCAAAATTGTGAGTGAGCCCACTCCCTTGGATGAGAAGCAACCCCACACATGAATGGTCTCAGGATGCTTTACTGTTGGCATGACACAGGACTGATGGTAGCGCTCACCTTTTCTTCTCCGGACAAGCCTTTTTCCAGATGCCCCAAACAATCGGAAAGAGGCTTCATCTGAGAATATGACTTTGCCCCAGTCCTCAGCAGTCCATTCGCCATACTTTTTGCAGAGGATCAATCTGTCCCTGATGTTTTTTTTGGAGAGAAGTGGCTTCTTTGCTGCCCTTCTTGACACCAGGCCATCTTCCAAAAGTCTTCGCCTCACTGTGCGTGCAGATGCGCTCACACCTGCCTGCTGCCATTCCTGAGCAAGCTCTGCACTGGTGGCACTCCGATCCCGCAGCTGAATCCTCTTTAGGAGACGATCCTGGCGCTTGCTGGACTTTCTTGGACGCCCTGAAGCCTTCTTAACAAGAATTGAACCTCTTTCCTTGAAGTTCTTGATGATCCTATAAATTGTTGATTTAGGTGCAATCTTAGTAGCCACAATATTCTTGCCTGTGAAGCCATTTTTATGCAACGCAATGATGGCTGCACGCGTTTCTTTGCAGGTCACCATGGTTAACAATGAAAGAACAATGATTTCAAGCATCACCCTCCTTTTAACATGTCAAGTCTGCCATTCTAACCCAATCAGCCTGACATAATGATCTCCAGCCTTGTGCTCGTCAACATTCTCACCTGAGTTAACAAGACGATTACTGAAATGATCTCAGCAGGTCCTTTAATGACAGCAATGAAATGCAGTGGAAAGTTTTTTTGGGGATTAAGTTAATTTTCATGGCAAAGAAGGACTATGCAATTCATCTGATCACTCTTCATAACATTCTGGAGTATATGCAAATTGCTATTATAAAAACTTAAGCAGCAACTTTTCCAATTTCCAATATTTATGTAATTCTCAAAACTTTTGGCAACGACTGTATACTCGGGATGTGAGATCTCGCGCTATTAAAACGTGACGACTTTTCGCGTGGGGGTGAAAAGCTGTCTCGTGAAATACTATGGCGTTATTTTTGTACCACATTCTGAGGGCAGTCGAACCTTCGCCAGCAAAAATGTCGCGTCTGTATGCACTCACTTGGTACTTTGTAATAAACCTGCCAAAAGCTTGACAATCACAGGCTTGGAGAAAACTGATCGACTGATTTCTTCTCCAGTCAGGTCGCTAATATGGTTCTTAAGTTCATATGTCGAATACGAACGCACATTTTACCCAGTACGACAGCAAAGGGAACAAGAGAACTAATGCTGGGTTATTGGAACATTTCAACTTGTATCTGGTAGTTCTATAAATCGTTTCATTTTGCAGGGGTAATGCCTCTAGCATGTTTTAATTAACATGTTTTTATTAAATACAACATGATTATTTCATTTGTATATTTAAACTTCAATTAGAAGTTAGAAGCTGATGCACAGTAATTGGGTGAAGAGATGGTCTCAGTTTCCAAGTCCACTTTTTTTGCTGTTTACTTTTTATGTCTTTTAGGGCCTGTTTGTGGATATTTTATAAAGGCAAATTTTTGTATACTTTAAAAAAAAAATTATTATTATTATTTTTGCAAATTGTGTTCACAGGACATTTGTTTAAAAAAAAGTTTGAGGTGGCTAAAACTCAGTTTACGTGTAAACAAAAGGCCCAAACATATTTTTAAAAATGCCTTTATAAATATATCCTCATGCGGGTAAACAGGCCCTCAGTCAGATAAAAGGCCATATTCCAGTCATATTAGGATGAATGAATGAATGAATGAATGTTTCATAAAATTTTTCTTTAAAATAGTGTTAAAATCTCGTCTTGTGTGATTCTTGTGAACCCAGGCTTGTGTGTTGTCTTGTCATGTGAGCTGAGTCTCTTGTCACACCCCTAGTATATACATTTTTTTACTTCAGACTTTTAGGCAGCAATTAAACTTAAGCTTTTAAGTTGAAGCATATAAATTTTTTACAGTGTGTGTAGCGTATTTACTCATTCACTGTTGCACATAGCCATAGTTACAACTTACTGGTTTAACTTCATTTGGCATCTTCAAATTTTCGTTTCCACTGAACACAGATACCTAAAAGTTAGTTGAAATTACATAATTGTTTTAAGTTGAAGTAAATGAAATAAGCATGTTAACATGACAAATTAAACAAATATTTTTTACAGTGTGTGTGTGGGTTTAAATGCACGTTTGTGTTTCAGAGTCCTGGATTGTCCCACCGGCACACGCAGACGACGTCGATCGAGCTTTGATCAGCCCAAAACAGTTGGACCTGAACTCTACGTCCTGGCCGGCTCTTCACATCAACATTGACACAGTCAGTGGACAAGTTGTGTTGTTTTACAGGTTTAGGCCTGTGGGATTTTTCCACATAAACTGAAGTCTTTCTTAAACCTAATATCGCTACTCACAGGCAGAAGAAAAGCCGCTATCAGAGAAAAGCATCCCCTCGTCCCCCAGCAGCTTCCAAGAGCAGCACAAAAGCAATATCTCCAGAGTGAGTCCCCAGATCTCCTCTAGTTCTCATGCACTGCCTATGAACCAATTTGAAAATTCATGTATTTTTGTATAAAATCTATGCTACAGTCAAATTTTCATGATCACCATAACATTTCAAATGTAAGCATTCCTCATGCTTAAGTACACAACTACAAGATGCAAGATGTAAACCTACTTCATACCTAAGATGAAAAAACAGTCTTTAAAAAAATAGTTAAGCAAACAGAGCAAATCTTTTCTAAGATATATGTTGAACAAATATTCATTCATTTTCCGAACCGCTGAATCCCAGTCGGGATTGCGAGGAGACCAGAGCCTATCCCGGGAACTTAAGGGCGCAAGGCAGGGAACAACCTTGGGCAAGCGCCAACGCACTGCAGGGCACACACATTCACACAATCACACTCACAATTACCCTACAGTACGCGCCTTTGGACTGTTTGTGTTTGACACCGGAGTACCCGCAGAAAACCCACGCAAACACGGGAAGAGCTTGCAGCCACCCATATTGAACAAACATATTTTGTATTGTATTTTTTTAATGTATTCCTGAAATAAGCTGTGTTTGCCCAGGTTGCAATAAATCACTGACAGTGTCATTTTCATAGCAAAATATTAAGAAATGAGAGGTGACTTTTGCACTGTACTGTAAATATTATATATAATAAATATGAATAAAGTAGAAACCTTGCATTTCTTGCATTTTTGAAAAAGTGCTAAAACCCTGTCGTCATTATGAAATGTACACGTATTTGTTTTATCAGCACCTAAATGTCCAAAATGTGCTAAATGCTTTTTCATGTAATGCCATTAAGTCTTTAATTTTCTCTGTAATTGTGAAGATCTACATTCAAAGAAACATTTAACAAATGAATACTTAACAGAGAACATTTAGAACAGCATTTTATGGATCGTTCTATATGCAAAGCCACAACTGCTGAGATGGAAACATAAAGTGTATACATTTATCTCAAATACAAACTTTATCATGTGTGTAAATTGTTTGTTGCATTCTTTTTGTTTTCATTTCTCTTTCGGCAGCATCTGATGCAGAGTGAGAGTTCAAATTCCAAAGGGAACTCCTCCAATGGAGACCAAAACAGCAGGTAGTGTGTGTGTGTGTGTGTGTGTTTGTTAGTGCACACCACAGAGCTTCAACCCATCTCTGATGCACCCAAATCATTTTCTTGCATGCTAATAAGATATGATCAATTTAATTTGATGAAAGAAAACAAAACCTCACACTCAAGTCCCTCTGGTGCTGTTAGCTGTTGAGATTCTCGTGTTCCACGTTGGTGAATTACATGAATCTGCCGTTACACACTTTTTTTAAACTTTGTATTCATATGTCTTTTTGGCTAATGATCTCAGTTTGTACTCCATTTCCCAGACTCCCTAGCTCCTCTCAGGAGTCAGCGTCCAGCTGTGTGAACACGGAAAGACCGAGAGCAGAACGCCGCAAACGTCTGGTCCGGCAGTTCAGCTTGTGAGTCTGTCTCATACCCTCACACTCTCACATACACACACACACACATCCTTGTACTTATATAGTAGTGAGGACCTCCATTGACTTCTATATTACTGTATCTGAATAATACTACACCTAACCCTAAACATAACCCTAACCATAACCTCAGTAACCAAAAGCTAATCTTTCTACACTTTTAGGTTTGCAAATAAACTTGTATTTTTTAAAGCAGTTTAAAGATGTGAGCACCACTAAAAAAGTCCTCACTTTCCAAAAATGTCCTCACTCTGCTGGTTAAAACCTCATTTTGGTTCTCACTAAGTAGCAAGTACAAGAACACACACACATACACACACACGGTCTATGTATTACTATCTTTGTGAGGTCCTTCCGTAGAATCCCATAATGACTTAAGTACATAATTTGACACCTACACCTAATCCTAACCTTAACCTCAGTAACCAAAAGCACGTCCTTTACCTCTTTCAGTTTCTCAAATAAAGCAAGCACATTTTCTATAAAGTCATTTTTCCTCATGGGGACCTCTCAAATGTCCCCACAAAGCCCAAAAAAACAGATAAAAGTGATTTTAGGGGACAAAAGGTCCCCACAATGCGATAAATACATGGCCACACACACACACACACTTCTCTCTACTTTACTAGCCATCATTTTTATTGAAGCTTCTTTTAAACTTTACCTTTCCAAGACACATGCTACTTAAGCTAACTTAAGCCGCGACCACGGATTCGTACTTCCATCTTCACCAAGAACTCTGTCATCCAGCAGCCAAGAGCGCGCTCTGATGAAATGAGCGTGCACTGCACATCTACGATATCTGACCAGATTAGATAATGTTTTGAAAATTTTCTAATTACAGTCTCTTTGGAGCATTTTGGGATTAAGGGTCATGTCCAGAGACCAAGTGGTGGTAGTTCTGGCAGTACAACAGAGCTTGATATGAATTAGATGACCATTTGGTTCGTAGGAAAGTATCCTACTACTAGACCACCACACGCCATATTCTGAGTGTTCTTAACACGTAATAAGAACACCCAGAATATGGCATGTGGTGGTCTAATAGTAGGATGTGCTGTGGCAGGGGATTCCATGGTGTGCTTTTCATTTTAGCCTCTGGTTGAGCTCAGGAATAAAAATATCAGATGATATTTTAGTAGCTTTTTGTGAATAGATATGAGTAGAAGTCTGATATCAGTCGCTGGCTGCTGAACTGAATCAAATTGATGGCAGACGTTGTGATTTTGGCAGACATCGATTTGTTGTCCATTGAATCAATCTAGTATCATATTGGGATTAAACTTGCCATTTGCACCCCTAGTGTGTAAGTGATTTCTGTCACAGTTTTATAATGCCGATATCAGATTTCTTGCTTCAGGTAGCAAAGTGATTTCACGTCAAGTTCATCAAAAATGAACTCTGACACGTGAATTGGTGTAGCTCAACTGCTGTGGGTGGAGTCCAGCTGCCTCACAGCTTTCACCAGATGAAGCTGAAACAATGGAGGAGCACTGTCAGAGCAAATGATTCATATTAAGTGTGGCCTGCCAGCTCGTACATGTATTAACAGGAATAAAATTACATCTCGAAACTACAGAAGCTACAATGTTAACTACAGGTGTGAACCTTTACCGGTCTCACAATTCAATTCAATTACGATTATCAGGTCAACGATTCGATACGATACGATATCTCAATGCATCCCTTCATTTTTTCTACATTACTTCACATTGCCTCCAGATCAGGCAGCTATAGTTAGTACGGAGCTGTTCCTTTTAACTAGAATGTTTATGTGGGAGCCAGAAAATCACCGTCATTATGATATAATCCAGGGGTTCTTCAACTGCTTCTGTCCCAGGGACCACCACATATGTTTTCAGAACACTACTTGTTGTTAAGGAACTTATGTCAAGCACAGAATCAAAGCCCAAGTGATACACTGCAGAATTATTAAAGAAACAGAGACAGTAGATGGATCCTTCAAATCCAGCTCAACCATACTGCCAGAGAGACTGTTGCTGTAATTAGGCAATGGAAATGTCTCTGAATAAGAGCATCTGCTAAATGCCGTAAATGTAACTATTTGAGAATTGTTTCTGCATAGTTTGTCCACCAGAGGCCAGCATCGCAATTCCACCTTTGACTTTTTTGTTTTCATACTTCTTGCGATCTTCATCCAAATCAAATTATTTTCTTGCATTTTTGTGCATTTGTGTAGTATTTATGGATTGCAAACTGCATTATCTCATGCTAACTTAAATAACTCTTAAATAACTACTCTCATATAACAAATGTTTTGTATTTATGAAAAGGGATCTTAACAGATTTTCTAAAGATTCAAATGATCAAAATCAGTATCTGTCTTAAAACTCTACACAACCCTCCTGGAAACCTTTGAGATAATTTAGAGCTCGTTTTACATTGGGATCTGACGTCAGAAAGGCTCTCATGACACAATGTGCACAAATTATCACGTACGCAGTCCTTCTTCTTGTGTCATAGCCTTATAGATTTGGTAAATTTGCTAGCGCAACAGTTAGGGTGTTCGCCACATGATCAGAAAGTTGGCGGTACGAATCCCAGGACTGGTAACAGTGCCACTGAGACACTCATGAGCAAGGTACCGTCCTCAAGCACTGCCCCTCAGGTGCTGCCCATGTCAGCTGCCCACTGCTCCTTCACGGATGGGTCAAATGCAGAGGTCACTTTTCATTGTGGTGCTGTGGTGTGTTCACAATGACGATCACTCAAATGTCAAGCTCACATAGACGTAACGGTCAAGTGTCTACCTACATATGACCTTATAGCAAACATTGATTTATTCCTTACCACTCCTTTGCTCTCTAGTAACCACAGTGATGAAGACGACCTCCCAGAAGCCCTAGCAGCCATCTCTTCAGAGAGCAGCATGGCCAAATCCACATCCAACAGCTCGCTGGATAAACAGGTCCAGCCACCCATCTACCCGCCGGTACGGTTTACACTGACGTTTTCTTTTTGCTTGTGGTGCTACATGATGCTACACCTTTGTCATCTAAAGAAATGCTGAGTGCTGATTTGCATTTCAGCAGAAGAATGTCCCAGCTTTGGAGCACTGTGAAAAATCCCCCAAGATTTACCCAAGTTCAGTCCCTCATCTGCTGCCTTTTAATGCACATACAGACAGGTAACACACAGACACACACACATGCAAAAATGTGATTTTGTCTGAACCAGGATTATCTTTAAACACCCATAATAAACCTACAAATGTTGCCAGAAAGCTGCGTTGTTTTAATAGTCACAGATAAAACATGACCAACTGCACTGTGAGAGTAGCTCGCGCTGTCTCATTTGCCTTGAACTCAGAACTTTCTTTGCATGTGACACGTATCCAAAAAAGAGTCTTGAGTCTTGAGTGTCTTTCGTTGTCTTTTCTTTACTACAGTCCAAAGTTTTACAAGCAAGAGATGAATCCCTAAGACTACAAAGATACTTTACGTGACGTTACATGACGGTCAAAAAACTGTAACGCTCCTGAGCTCTCAGCTCTAACAATTCAATACAAAAACTAGTTCTTTACGTTCTTGTATCATATATATATACTTCAGGATCCAATCAAATTACGACACATAAGGCACGTGTTACTTGTATTGTTACATACTAGTACATTTAACGTGTATATGTATTAATACAATCCTTTTACGTGGCACTGTACATGGAAAGTTATGGAAGGTTCCAGAAACATTTCTCTACTTTCTATTGCAAACAACTACAAAACATTAAATCTAAATATTCACACATTCATGCACACAAATGCACGTTCATGTGGAAATGTGTATAATTGTAATTATAATTTTATTTTAGTTCTAAATATTTTTTACAATACTCAGATTATCATGTTCTTAACCTTATTTAATAGATCTATTTAGCTATGTTTTATAGAACTTTTTCAGTTCTGATACTGATGTTGATGCTTGGGCTTTGGTTATCAATCGATCTCAAGTACTGATCTGATACTAGTTTTTAATTAATAAGTTGTGGGTTTTTTGAGATTATTCTTGACTTAAATACTGTTTTCCTTACTAAAACAATGTAATAATTACACACCCATATGTATATGATAAATTACTTATTATTACATAGTACATAGATCGTCCAAATGGCACCGATACCCAATCCAGCTATTTGAGTCATTATCGGGTCAATATCCAATCCACGTATCAGACCGGTATCGGTGCCCCCCTGATTTTTTATATACTCTCAATGACTCAGGGCTGGGAGTGAACCAGTTCATATTTTGTACTTGTATAACATGTTAAAGGATTGTGATGGCCTACTGGTGGGAAACTACTGGTGGGCGAAGAGGTTGTGGGTTTCAATTAAGCTTATCTGTATCACAAGAACTACCACCACTGAGCCCTTGAACAAGACCCTTAAACCCAAGTAGCTCCAGTGAGAACAACTCTGTCTCTATAATTAGGAAATGGACGTGACTTGGGATAAAGTTGTAACAGTATTAGTTACGGCATAATCTGGACAGCACATTATGATAATGAAGGTTTTGACAAACGTGCATATAACAGCATTATACATGTTATTACATTGCTGTGTTATTACTCATTTATTATCAGCAGTTTAGTTACGCAAGTATTGAATTTTGGCAGAAGGTTTAAGGTACTTAAATATGTCTCTGCATGTTTTCTCTGTGTGTGTGTGTGTAGCAGTGAAGAACAGCGGATGGACAGAGAAAAGCTTATGAGGGCCTTACTGATGACAGAACTCTGAAATCAGAACATGCATACACATTATGCTCATGTAATAATTTAACATCTGCGTTTACCATTTCACAAACATTGTCTATTTTTATTGCAGTGCAGACCTACAATACACCCACTGGCCACATCAGCAAATTCTCAGTTTTTTATTCATTCCTATGGTTTTGCAACGTCAGCAACCCTGTTTTTGAGTCACAGTTAGTTAAACCTTCACGCTTCGTCTCTTGGATCAGTTGGGTGGAACATCATGGCTTGAGTTTGATTGAAATTATACTGTATATAAATATTGTACATAATGTTGTAAAAAGTGACCTTTCATATTGCCATTTGCATACATGAGCTTTGTAACATTTTGAGGAACACGGTATTGTCATTTTATACATACTGTAGCTGCTCCATTTCCAAGAACAAAGATTTGCTGAATAAAGTGGCGCTCCTGTAAATCTCAACGTACGTGGTAGTCCGAGTTTCATACCTTTTTGCATATGGTCTGCTAAAATATGGTCTTCGGGCTATTTCCACTAAACCTCCAAAATTTAGAGACTGTCCAAGAGACTGTCAAATAACGTTAATGATTTGAAAAATAAGATCAGTAGTAAAAGTCAGCAACTGAAAACTCTGCAACAGATGTGAAGGATGATTAGAGCCAAATAACACATTTATCAACCTCAGTTATCAAACAGATTAAACCACTAGATGGCATCAGTTAGATGCTGGGGTCATTTAGGCCACACTATACTCACTGTAACTTTGGTTAAGGTTTAATAATGTTTTGCTAAATGACCTGACCTTTAGCAACTTCAACAATTTGGGGTCAGAAAAATATGAAAATGAATTATTCAGGTAAATAACTAAAGTACATCAAAGTACACATCAGACATTTTAAATGTGACCAAAATATTTTGTTCGACCCTAAACCAAAACCACAATCAGATCTATACATAACGGCCAGAAAGTGTTGAAAGTGTTCCACGAATAGAAAAATTTGTTTAGTCTCACAGTTGTTAACTTTGCTTTATTTTCCTTTAAGTTAACATCAAATATCAAAATAAAATAACACTTTCTCCATAATATAGCAAACAAGCCATTGGTTTTTCAGCTTCTCCAGTGATAAGGGAAGGTCACTGTAACAGTAAGAGCAGTACTTGTGTGTACCGCTTCCTGTTGGCACATGCAGTGGGGGAACTAAACAGGGAAAATATGACAAATACACATAGAATCTGGTAATGTATAAAACCTAAGGCATGCAAAACATTAGCAAAAAAAGGCATTTAGTGTAATAATTGACAAATATGGCCATTAAAAATAAAAATAAAACTATAAGGGAAGTCTTATGCGCTGAGTACTGTGTATATCAAGTCACGTCACATTCACACACGTTATCAAGAAACGAAAGGTTGAAAAAAATGCACTGTTTTGAGTTCCCGTTGGCCTGAAACACTCCATGAGTGCAGTAAATACACAGACACGCGTGCGTGTTTGTACAGGCCTCTCACAAACACAAGCCAATTTACATTCGTTAAGCATTAAGACTGAGAACAAGTATTCATCTGTCATTCCAGGGAAGATGACAAAGTGGCACAACACACACACACACACACACTACAGCATACTGAGAGTACAGCATATTGTTCCTGATTCTGGCCCTGAAGCGTTTTGGATAAATGTGTGGTCTTTTGCTGCATAAGAACTTGGCAAACCATGTAAACATTATGTGTTGGTTAGCTCATGGAACTTCATTTTGGAAGGAGAGTCAAGCTTGAGGAGATCATTATGCTTTCACACACACACACACACACACACACACACACTCGAGTAGTCACATCGGCTGGGATAATAAAGCATTCATATATGCACACAACACTCAAGACAGGTACACACACACACACACACACACATCCATCGCAATAAGCTTTGATTTGCTTTGATTTTGTTGATTGTTGGTGCATGATACATTTACCTGAGTGATTGAGTTACTCTCTCTCTCACACACACGCGCACACACACACACACACACTTCACACCTACGTGTGTATAAAATCCTAATTTCAAATACATATATTCTTTTAAGTGATTTCACATAAATAACTACAGCGACAAGATAACTTATGTGTTCCTGGGGGCCGGACCCTCGTTAAGCCTGACGAACGACTTGGCTTATAGCAGCTGTAGGTCCACATAAGCTCCGCCCCCCAGACTCTGCTCTCCCATAGGCTGCTTGGCAGACAGAAAAGACGGGAACGAGACCAACGCATCACTGTTGCTGGGCTGAGAGGACGACAGAATGACAGAGACGGGGAGAGAGAGAGAAGGAGAAACAGAGGGGAGTGAGTTTGTTAGTCGAAATTGCAGACAGACAGGCAGAGGATGACTGTTCATTCATGACCGTTTTGATTTTAGTTTCAGTGTGACAATTCCTACCTGAAACCAGAACAATTAATCTTAACATCATAAAAGCAAGAAAACATTAAATTTTGTTGATCTAGCATTACATTTTCTACATTATCTAAATCTACCAAACTTTTCAGATCTAGATTTCTAGATTCCTTTGATCACTTGTTTATTTCTGCTGTTGTGATCGCTGGACATATTACAACACAAGCAGAAATTATTCATAAATGTTTATTTTTGGGGGGATATTTATTAAAGTATTTTATACTTTGGGTTCATATGTCTTAATTTTGTCTAAGTGAATATATTTGCTTAAGTTTATGTATAATTACACTTTCGAAAGTAAACCAGGTTTATATTTCAGTTATTGCTGTACTTGTAAAACTATGTATGACAGTCTTAAAAGTCCCATATTATGACATCCATTTGTGTCTGTACTGCCTCTAACACAATGTAAGTTTGATTAAAAAATGGTCAGTTGTATTAGTAGTAATTTAGTAATGTCAGAAATCATGTGCTTTAACAAGCCGTTTAGATTTCTTCCCTACTTTCACGTCACGTTAGGGGACATTTGAATAATTCCACCGTCCTATCTGAGAAGCTCCGCCGACCATGTAGAACTGCTAGCACTTTCTGATCCGCCATGTTTTCTCACAAGCGCCAGCGTAGGAACCGCAATGAAGACGTCTGCCAGCGGAGTGTTGTGTTGAACATGTTTGGCTGTATGGATGGTCTGTTAGCAGCAGCCATGCTGATTATTTTCATGTGAGGTAAACTCTCGTTGTCTACACCCGTGTTCCGGAGTGGGACGTGGGCAGCAGCGGCTCATATGCATTTAGGAATACTAATGAGAAACAGCCTGTTCTGAATGGGACTGAAAGAGAGGAGTAAAAAGCAGGTGAAAATGCCTAATGTGAGAGGTAATTTCAGCCACTGTTTAGTGAGGATCAGACCTATTTTAACTTGTTGAAAAAAGTATAATATGGGACCTTTAATTATAATCATAATCCACTACAATAACTGAGATTAGAACTCTATCCGCAATGTCTCACTTCGTATTCATTTCTGCGCTGATAAATACTTTCACTGATCCCTGACCAAAATAGGATTGAATTCTTATGACAAACGTAGACAATAAAAGTGCAGAATCAAGTTCCAGCAGGCTAACGCACCACGCCCTGCGTGTGTGTGTGTGTGTGTGGAGAGGATCCGGACCAGAGGAACCTGTTTAGATTAGGGGAAGGGTGACACTGCCCAGGAAAAATATGCAGCAGTTACTTCAATCCACTAAATTATCAAAAACTCAGCACTTAGAACACACCCAAAACGTCCTCTCCAACATTCCAGCCATGTGTCTTGCCCCTCCACACACCTTTAACAAATGACTTCACTGTTTGGGTTTGACTTTCAGACTTTTTTTTTTGGTAACTCTTTACAAGATGAAATCAGTAGAAAATGAAGTAATGAATTACTGTTTAGATTTAAACGTGTGTGACTGATGTGCTGCAGCACTCACCTGATAACCATGCACCATGCTGAGGATTTCCTTAACTCCGCTGGTGTAGGCGTGGCCGGGGGCGTGGCCTTGCGTCCGGATCAGTGCCGCGGGCGAGCCGGAGAGGACCGACCCCACCGTGGGGTTGTGGCTGGCAGGGAAGTAGCCCAGGTTGGGTGGGGAGCCTGGAGGGCTGACAGCAAGGCAGTTTAAATACAAGTTCTCAAAGCAAACCGTAACATCTTCTTAGCAGCTTTATGGCACCTCGACCCGACAATAACAAACAAGAACAGGGTCCGGGATCCTGACCACAGCATGTTAAACGGCTTTATGTTAAAACCCAAATGTGTTGACGTTTAGAGTATTATTGCTCAAATTTACTCCCAAAGTAGGAGGGAAGCCACACCGGAAAACAAGCCTGTGTACTGTAAATAAGGAGCATTTACTTCTGTTGGGAGGCTCGGTCAACTTTGCCAGCGTCTTATTTGGTTTAAACAAACACCCAGCAGGTGAACCATCCAGTTCTCCCACATGGATGAACATTCAGGGGGATGTTATAAGAGCTGGGTGTGAAACACACACACACACACTTAAAACTGTGAAGAGTGTGACACACCCAGCTAATGCATGCTGTTCTTGAGCAAGTCTCCCGAAGGCTGAAACCGGGTCATTGTGTTTAGACATTTCATGTCTCCATTTGAGCAGCTCTTAAAGAAGCCTGAGGTAAAATTCCCATATCAAAGGGAGTAAAAACTGCCAAACCTCTGATTTATAAGCAGATGTCTTATAATGAGCAGAATGAAAGTGACCAAAGTTTCTACTTGATGCCAATTATGAAAATGTCATCATACAGTCCACTTAACTTGTACAGTGTCATCTCCGGGATTTCTGAACAGTTTCATTAAAGGTTATGAGTACATTTAGGTCATTTTGTACAAGTTACATCTCATGAGGTTTTTAATTAATGTCTTTTTTGTCTTTAAGAGCAATTCTGAGTGAAGTGTGCTAAAGTAAAAACGGCAAAGTCATATCCAAATTGATCCTACACACCTATAGCCTTGCTAATGTCACTGTGTAGACTGGTGGTCAAACAGGAGCAACAAGGAAAAAAAAAAAAAAAAAAGACACCAGTCAGTAAGTACAAAGTTCAGAGAAGAAAGGAGTGGCAACACAGTTCAGCATACTTATTTAGGACTAGGGCTAAAATGATTGGCTAAGAAACTTGAGCAACTGGATTGCTATTAAAAATGATCAGAAACTGTTTGCCTCAATGCTTTGTTTATTCCATGGAGCTACTGCAACTGTTTAATCACTCAAACGATTATTACTGTCACAACACGTTCACACTGAAGAGACGTGACCTGAAGACGACCTGATTTGGAGGTGTTTATTGTGAGACTGAAGTAGTCTCGAATAATAATTATTATTTTTTTATTTATATTTATACAGTAGTTGAGTGTGGTATCTATCCTTAGATTTAGGTTGTATTGATAACTTCATTGTTTTTATTTGCATTATAGAAAATCTTCCTCTCAGGTTTGATTTTGATAGAATTTTAATGTATGAAATTAGCACAATAAAATGTTTTCTTAAAAGGAAACCACTTTGTTAGTCATCTTGACAGCCACATCGTATGTTGGGTTTGGAATATTTACAGTCGCTTTTTAGTAGCTCTAAAGTCTGTTGTATTGGTGATTAGTGAATACATCATAACAGCTCTGACCCGCAATAGCCTGGACTCCACATGACCTGTGAATTCGACCTGTGATATCTAGGAGCAGGAGGTTACAGGCAAATCATTCAACTCCCCAAAAATGGTACAGATGAGTCGTTGCTGATCGGTTATTTAACAGGATTTATATCAGGAGCGTTTGTAGATTTACTGCCACTTAATCACCTCTATCTATTGGCAGTGGTCTGAATAGAGAAACCCTCCAAAAAAGTGTCTTGAGGTCAAGAAAGGTCATCTGGTCAGGTAATAAGCACCTCAGTCAATACTCTTTGACACACTGATATTCTGTCGTGATGACTGAATATCTGTGGCATCTTCACCATAACAACTAAACGTAAATACAACCATACCTCGGATAGTAGGCAGTGTAGTTCATGTACATCTGGTTGTTGACCGGGTAGAAGGGTGCTGGTGCCACGGCACGGGTACTCAGTAAGAACTGGGAGGAGTAAAGAGCCGCTGTCTCCATAGGGAGAACTGCATTGGCAGGGAGTACAGCTCCAGCAGGAAGTACAGCTCCTCCAGGAGGGAAGGAGTACGATGCAGGGGACAGACCTGCATTGGAGTATGAAGGAAGGGCATGTAAGTAAGAACGTAAAAACAACTCATATGATAGGTGTTAGGGTGACCTTCCTAGCTGGAGCTGTTTATGAACTTAATTACCTCACGTCTTTTAACTGTTTGATTGGACTGTTTGAGTTTTTTCAATGTGGCCAAATTCACTGTCCAATAACCTACAGATTTCTAGAAATGTTTCTAGTGAATACACTTGGGAGAACTTAAGCAGGGCGTTTGGTAATGGTCTCTTGTTGGACACCTCAACCTAATGTGACTCTCAGACTCTCCTTTTCCACCTTAAAATTCTGTCATTTCTGCTTGAGCCTGTTTCGGGTCATTTGATGTCTCTATTTCTCTCCGTCTCTCTTGTTCATTGTTTGTTTCCAGAAGCTCATGCACTCACCCATGCACACAAACAATGAACTACGCTTCCTAACTTGTAAACTTCCTACCTCAAATTTAAGAAGCCAATACTGATCACACCTCAATTTCCTGAACTGTGTACAATTTTCAGATACCCCATCTTGGAACCTAGTGCTATCTTCACTTCCCTCAGGCTTGCTTGTTGGGAGGTTTGGCCGGGTTATATGTAAAGCGCTTTGTGATAATGACTGCTATTAAGAGCGCTACATAAATGAAACTGAATCGAACTGAACTAGGTATTCCACAGTACAAAAGCATGCAACCTAATCCAAACTTCCCCTAAACCATGAGATGTGTGCCACCATAATTTAGCAGATAGTAGTAAGGTGTTCCCCTCCCCCAAGCTTCACCAACATCCACCACAAGCCCAGAGGTACATACACAGATAGATAAATATGCGCTGGTGACATCTCTACAAACAGCATTTGAATGCTTCTGCCTCTCTGGGTCCTACGAGTGATGGTTGTTAGTTACTTGGGGTGAAAAGATGAACAACCTGATCATCTAGTCTAGATTAGAACAGAAGAAGAAAATATCTACACTGCGCCAAACAGGACAACTCCACCCATGTGTTAATGAAATTGCACTTGGTGCTTGTCAGAATTCGAGTGTGTGCAAATTAAATTGTGAACCTTAATCACAAGCTTCACTACCAGTGATCCCAAAATCAAAAACCTCAAACGTGTGCTTCCCCCACAACCTTGGCATTGGACACCGCGATCATCAGAGCGACATGAAACTGACCAGTGGCCCAGAGGATTTTTTTTTCCTACCACTCCAGCTGCCAACTCTCCGTCTTCTTCCGGCACGACATGGGCGGGAGACCCCTCTGCGAGTTGGACGAGCGAGGGAGAGGGAGGGAGGGAGTGAGGTAGGGAAGGAGGAAGAGGAAGGCGTGAAGCGGCACCTACCCGCGCACAGCCGAGAGAAGCAGCCCCGCAGCCCAGAGGCACTTACGTCGTAACTTACATGGTGGCGGCGAGAGGCCGCTCCGTGAGAGCGAGCCCCCCATCAGCACGACGTTCATCTCCTGAGCTGAGCACGGAAATACCTCCACATAGCGCTCCTTCATGCTCCGTTTGTGGCAACGCTGAGCCGCCAGGTGGGCCCTCTCTGTTGAACGCATCTGAATGAACGCGTCGCCCGACGGTCGGCCCTAAACACGTGCACACAGAAATGTAAAATGACATCCTTTGCGCTATGTACTCAAAAATATTGCAAAGAAAAAAATCAAATGCTAAATGCTTTTAAAAAAATCTCTCTGACATGCAAACCGGTTTTACTCCTGAAATCACTTTTTAAAAATTATTTCATTTTTTAAAAATTTCAAAACATTTCCAGATGATTTGGGCATCTTTAGGAGCAATGAATTTAATGCAAATATCTTAAAAGTGATACAAAAAAATACTCCCCTCCTTGGGACAGAAGCAGTTGGCTTAAAAATTCTAGCTTTTAAAAAAAGAACATTCCAGTAGTAATTATGGACCTGCAATCCATGCCCGATCTGCGTGCAATGTGAAGTAATGTAGAAAAATTGATGGGATGCATTGTGACACTGTATGTATCGAATCATTGATCTGATAATGGTAATCGAATCGTGAGACCAGTGAAGGTTCACACATCTAAAGTGAACGTTACAAATTATTACTCTACTAGTTAAAAATACACAAATCATGTCCATTATGAAGTGCAAACCTGATTAAACGGCTTTATGATATTATTCATTGGTTCTAAGTGTTTGCTTAAGGTTGTCATGTCCTTTTTACCAAAAGAAAGGAAAGCGGTAAGCTAGTATATTCCGAGAGAAAAAAGGGAACCCATATACATTACTGTTTACAAAACATAAGACTAAACAAACATCAACTGCCCACTTAGGCCCCAGGGCAAAGCCTTTGACCCCCAAGTGGCTCTAAGGAGTCATGTAAGAGAAATTTACCTACTCTGCATAAAAGCATAAATGCTGTAAAATGCTATAACATGCTGTAAATGAACTCTAGGTATCTAACAGTTAGGACATAAGAAACACACTATGACTCCTGGTCTTAGTTTTTGTTCACAAAAAGCCCGCACACTGTGAAAATATTTGGCTCACAATTAAAATGACAATTTTTACTCATGTTTTCTTAGAATGAGTTTACTGCACAGAGTTCAACGATCTAGCAGAGACATTTATTGATATTCTGCCCTATCATAAAGTAGGATCTCTGTCTAAACACATCCCTGTATGTGCATGCAAGTTTTTATGAGTGTGGGACTGCGGGTTTAACCTGCTGGAAGTTTTAAAATGATGGTTTGGCCTTCAAGCATATTTAACTACATGAATCACATTTATGCGTTTAATTAGGAACAGGTTGGAACAATATAACTCATCATGTCCAACTTGCTTGTTAGAGGAAATTTGGATTTGGATTTGCAAGAAGAATTTACTTATTAAGTGGGTGGGATTTTTATGTTGAAACATCTCTGTAAGTGAATGTGAATTTGTTTGCTACCTGTTGGTTGAGCACCATGTGTACTCCGTGTGGCCTGATGTCTGCGGTGTACTCGCCCAGAAAGAGCAGGATGTCTTGAACGGAGGCATCATATGGCAGACCTCTCAACCTCAAACAGTCCCTAGTCCCGGCTACTGTAGTGACCGCGGCCACCGGGGGCACAAACGGCGTCTGAGGCACTACGGACATGATGGGCGAGGGGGCAACCGGAATCAGTGGTGCTGAAGAGTACCTGTTCAGTACCTGACACACATACATAAATGCAATCAAACATCCAGAACTTTATATGGCAAGACACACATATGCAGAAACCTTTCAAACTGAGATAAAACCACTTGTGTGTATTCAGGCTTGCAGATTCAGGAAGAGAGTCGCAAGCTCATTGTACGTAATGGACTGAAGCCAAGAGGATACTTGTGTTTGCTCTAGTAGCAATAAAGTAATGCCAATGACTCTTTTGGCTGGAATACACACCCTGAGTAAGTGTGATCATGTTGGTTGGTTGTACTTCCCAGAACAAAATGGCTCTATAAAAAACCTGCTTTAAGTGGACGTAATCTTCTGAAGCACATGGTGATACAACCCTGCCACTAACTACTAATAAAGGTGCTATTAGCAATGATGCTAAAATATTGTTATGCAAATACGGGTGATAGTGGTAGAATACTCTCTTACAGACCAAGAGGTCAGGGCCTCCAGCACAAACTGCATTAAGCCCCTGGACAAGTTCCTCCAGGAAAACGACTTGTTATTGGGAAATGTACAGTAAAGCGTTCTGGATGAGAGCAATTAGACTACATAAGAACAGTATTTTAAAATATTATATTAATAAAATGCCATAATTTTATAATTTGCATGTTCAAATATCCAACTCCTCATGAATTTTGCCAGCATACGGTATGTTGTAATCAGCACTTAAAACACATACACACACAAAAATACTCGTAGATTTCGTAGATTAGCTTTTCTAGCAGCATTGTGTGTGTGTGTGTGTGCTTTAAGTACCATTATCAACATTCTGGCTACCACACAAGGCACATGCACTGTTACATGTTCTAAAGGAACTAAAAAACTAAAAGGATCTGTGGAGGTTAGGTGCTGCCAGAGTTAGGATTAGTCAAAAGTGCTGTCATTTGTTTGTTTTCAAAATGGCAATTCTTTAATTCCAAATCTGGGTTAGATGGGTTTCTGAATGTGGTACAATCAGTGCTCATGTTGGTACCGTGTAACTGGAACAACAGGTTATACGAACGTAAAGTCAACGTTCATTAAAGTCAAGCAGTGAGTTAAGTAGCCAAAACTGATAATACTCAATACTCAAGAACTAAATAATACTAATGTACACAGAATAATACTTGAGTAATGAAGTACTTATAAATTACTCACTGATTTTCCTTTGAAAACAGTTCATTATAATTCAGGTTAAAAAACAAGAACCTAAATAATGTGATGATATCTACAGACATTCCAACCCACCTGCTGAACCTCTGCTGCTGTACTTTTGAACAGCTCAATGTATCTCTTGCCCAGCATCTCTTTATGCTTCTTGAGTGCGTTCTGAGCATGCTCCTCGCAGGAGAATAGGACGAAGGCGTCCCCTGTGGGCCTGCCGTCAGGAAAGCGCACAAACAAGATGCCTTCACTGCCATCCGTCACCGGACAGGATGGAGAGAAGAACTGCAGGACCTGCTCTGCTGTGGCGGTGAACGGGAGCCCCCGCATGCGCACAATCACCTGGTTCTCCCGTGACAGGAACTTGGCTACTTCGTTAGATGTGCCTATAAATGCAAAGCATAGGTTATTTTGATGGCTCATATACCACAAAGTATATTTACAATAGATGCACACGACAAAACGTGAATAATAAGAATCCAAAAAGCTTCCCTCACCTCCTGCTATCTTTAGGAAGTCCTCACCAGTGGCTTTATAAACCTGCAGCAACAACAAATAAAACTTTTCCTTTCTGTTTTCTTCCTTTATTAAATGATGTATACATTCTCTAAGGTAAGACTGACATAAGAAACCACATGAATTGCAATATGATCTTAACTATATGAGGTGAGCATAGACAATAAAGACAATTCTAAAGTACATCAAGAAAACATACAGAAATCAAGCTGAAGACCCTGAGACAGAATGTGAGCATCAGTACTGTAGAAGCGTTTCCAACTAGGGGTGGGAATCGAAAACCGGTTCTGACTACATTACATCACAATCTCTGCGACTTGTCTTTCAATCACGAGGAATCATGACGCATAAATGATATATTTCACAAATGTAAACACGCGACTCTGATCGGATCTGATGTGTTCTGACTATATACAAGCTCAAAAGACAAGAGTGCATCTCTACCATCTGCGAGGACTGAAGAAATCTGGTGTCACTGCACTGATCCTGAGGACAGCTGTGTCCGTAACACTAAAGGACTACAGAACACTGGACAGCAGAAAACTACACCTGATCTCTGCAGGACATTTACACAAGGAGATACAGGACCAGAGCAAGAAGGACTTTCAGAGACTCATCTCATCCCAGTTACTGCCCATTTCAACTGCTTATGTCAGTTTAACTCTTCAGCAGTGTTACCCCCAAAATAGAGAGACTCAAGTGGAGTTTCTATACTCATGCTACAAGACCACTATACCAGGACACCGCAACTTTTAGCCGTTTTAATGAACACCGCATTTTGAGATAAACTGATGTAGTACATACAGATTATTGCATTTACACTGCACAGATATTGTTTACAATTGTAATGTTTTTGTGGTCTATTTTTCTTAGAATCAGGACATTTCACTGCATGTTGTAATTATATTAATGTGTATTTGACAAAAAAGAATCTTAAAATGTTAATAATCAAAAGGAGATGGCTGACTGTACCTCAATGTATCTGGATCCCATGTGATGCTTATGTCTCTGTAGTGCCAGATCCCGATGTTCTTCGCTCTCAAACCGTACTAAGGCCTCTCCGTTTCTTCTGCCCTGAGCATTTAAGCACAGTGCTGCACCCCCTCTGTACATACAAATATATAATCGTATGATTGCTGAACAGCAAATGATGTATAATTGTGTAATTATACATGTGGTATCATCTGAAACCCAATGTGGTTTCAAATGGTAAATCCTGTAGGTAAATGAACATACTTGGCAATGTTGAGACCCCTGAAGAACCGTGCAATGTCCTGATCAGAGGACTGCCAGGGAAGACCTCGTGCCCTGATCACTGTGTTATCATCTACCCGCTCTGTCTTGCTGCTAAACACACACAAGACACATACAATGACATTGCAGACAGCATTCACAGACGTTTCAGATAAATACACAGAATGTAATAAACGTGTTCTTTATTATAGTTAAATCTTCACATTAAAATCTTACCAAGTGCCAGTTTCAAACTTCTCATTGACTTTCTCAGGGCAAAGGAACTTATGACCTGTGAGGACGAGATACAGTTAAGAATTAAAATGAGCTTACTATTTAATGCTGCTGTTTTGTGTAAGAGCTTGTGTTTTTGCATTTGCAGCACTTACACACAGGTTCAGAGATGAGTGCTTGAACAATGCTGGACATCTGATGAACTTTGAGTGCAGTAAAAGCATGCACAGAATCTGTGCTAGCATTAATATTCAGGTCTGACCAGAGAGTGGGTCAAGGTATTAACAAAAATACTGTACATAACTTTTGATCAAACAGAAAGTAGCAGAACATGTAGCATGACTCAAGAAGCAGGACAATCTGATAAAAAAAAAAGGTGAGAGAGGGCGAGAGAGAGAGAGAGCGGGAGAGAGAGAGGGAGAGAGAGAGGGAGAGACGTCATTATGTAGGTGTGGCAAGTTAAGCTTGTTGACTAAATATTCTTTGCTTTCTCTTGCCAGTTCAGTGGGTCTGCACTATTGTCTCTCTATTTGCATTTCAAAACCTTGGGCTTCTACAGCCAACACCCAGTAACAGTGCACACACCCACTCACATACACACATACACACACACTCCCTCTAGTCATGCCACCACTCACACAGGTTGTCCGTTGTCCTTAGATAGTCTAAATACACATTTACGCGTAATAATATACCTCTGCTTTAAAATCCACAGGACAGTTCATGGAATATTAACAACAGGAACACATTATCAGTGGTAAAATGTGATTAGAGTACTGCACTACTCATTTTAAATCACTGTAAAGTTAAAGCAACAGGTCTTTCAGAATTGACCAGGGTTTTAGCAGTTAAAACAACAAGCAGATCAATGAAATTTTCCCTAAATACTAAATACTACCACACAGTAGTAGACCAACCTTGACACAGCTTAGCTTATTTAAGGATACAGTCTACCATGAACTTCAGATCAACATCCTTCACATCAGCCTCAGATGGAAAACTTTTCTTGAACTCTTTTCGCAAGTCAAAAAAGGAAAAGAACAAGTCGGGCAGGAGAATATTCTGCAACAACAAATCCAACTTTCAATCAGAGACGTTGATATTGAATATTTTCATGTTCTGGCACTATAAGCAACAATATATTTGCACAAATGATGTAACAATGTAATTTTGAAGTTATATACAAAATCCACAACGGTTAAACCTCTTTACCTTGTTGGAGGCCTCCGGGTGTAGGACCTGTCGCACATGAAGCTGTCCATCCGTACAGAGAAAGAAGGAGTTGCCAGCATCCACATTTATTTCTGAGCATAACCTTTCGTTAAACTGCATAAATGAACACACACAAAAACAGACCTTTTCAGCTGAAATTTCATTGGATTTTTTTTCGAACAGCTGGTAACCTGTCAGTTCAGGTTAAAAGTCGAATGTCAGGTTTTGTCTCAACGGGGGTGTTCAGTGTCCTGAATAAAATGATGCTAATGCAAAAAAGAAAATTTTCATCCTTGAAATGGGGCTACCGACTTGACAGACTAAAAGTAATACACAAAAGTCTTTTAAAACACAGATGACTCTGATTCTTACATACAAAAAAAGAAATCAGAAAAAGAGTACAATTTTGGTTGGGGCTAATGGAACTCAGGCTTTATTTGTTTTTGGCATAATGTTTTACCACATAAAGTATGTAGAATATAGACCGATATTTATTAATAAATATAAGTCCCAATCAAAAGCTTCACCTGTTCTTTTTTTTTCCAGAATGTCATGTCATTTGTGTGTCTATAACCTTTGTAATAACACAACTGGAATCATGCATTATGTCATCCAACTTCAGAATGAGATACTAGTCACAGGTTCGTGTGCTGCCTACAGCATACTGCTGAAAACTACTTGTTGGAGCACATTTCAAAAACAGCTTGTACATTTCAGGTGATGAATGTGTCTATGTTTTGCTTACCTGTTTAAGCGCTTCTTCCAGGGCAGCCTCCCCAGACACGGACTCTGCGCTCAGTCCGGTCGCCTCCCTGCACTCCTCCGTCAAATCCACATTCTCTGGTTTTACCAAGATTTCATTCACCGGCCCAATCTTTCAAAGTAACATTAGAAATAATTGTAATAATATCTACACAATATTGATAAATGCCACAGACCTAACAGGCTTTGCGAAATTGGTGATTTAAGACGGGTTTTGGCCTGGCACGAGTTAGTTTTTAGAAACATGACTAACTGACAAGGCAGCAGCACATCGAAAAGAGATCACTTCTAGGCCACACACACACACACACACACAAACAAACACACGAAGGTACCTTTTTGCTCTCTAAATTGACGATCTGCCAAACCAGCTGAACTATTTCCTTTTCGTCCGATCCAAGCAAGTGTCCGCTCTCGCCAGCTGTCGTCGTGAATAACAGCACCAGATAATCAGGATTAACCGTCATTTTTAAAAAAAACAAAAATAAAATAAATAATACGACGTTATGGAAGAGGGAACCCAACGAGTAAAACTAGATGACGGAAAGTATATGTGTGTAAATGAGAGTGTGTGGGGAATGGGCCTTTATCACCCACACACCTATGTCCAGGTAAACGATACGTTTAACGTTTTTATAGATTCCCGTCGTTTGGCTCGCGTGCGATTTGGCTCGCGCTGGCCCGTAATGGCTGCTCGCTCGCGCTGCTTTTGTGTGAGGTTTTACCTGGCCAGCGCCCACGTGACACAGGTAACAGACACCTGGGCGGCGCGAGCGCGCTCTTATTGGTGCATGAAAACAGGGACGTGGCATGACAGTAGAGAAAAAACATCGCACACTACAAGTTTACGGAAATCCAGGTTTCACTCATAAAAAAACATCAGTAGATTTCAACAAAGTAGTTTGTATTAAAGCCAGAAGTCTAGGAAAACAATCTGAGAGATGTAACTCGTGCTTTAACTTGTTGGGAACTTTCCCGTTTTTCCTGGCATACAATTCATACAACATTGCCTAACACTGTAAGACAAAATGTAATAAACACACTCTATGTACTAATACTATATATGATACTGAATAATTTATTAAATTGCAAACACTATTACCAGAAAATCTAATAGACAATACATCAGTATGTGTCAATATTCACACACATGCGTCTAGGCGATGATGCACCCCTTTTCAATCAGGTTCTCACATTTGAACCTTTTCCTGATAACATTTTGGATAGTTGTTTTCCAGAAAACAGGCTGAAATGTTTACCAATCTGACAGAATCCAGTCCCACTGTCTTTCTGTTCATACGTGATGAGCTCAGGCCTAGATGCATTTCTGCATAGATGTACTGTATACCTTCCTCCATGTTTAGTACAGCTTGAGATCACAATTTTGGATGCATCGGTGGACTGTATTAATTGACAACAGTTTTCTGAAGTACTTCCAAGGCCACATGGCTATTATTATATCTTCCCCTTTTATGCACTGAAATGTTTCTGAATTCAGTGATTTTTTCTCAATATTATTCTCTTCAGTCTTTTGTTCAGAAAAATTCCTTTTGAGCTTACAAGCAATTTTTGATTTTATCACAAAAATGGGTAAGCCACTGATACTCAAGATACCAATCATGAACTTTCACCTCTGCTACCAATTAGTCTGCTAATCGTGGAGCGTTCCAAACGAGTCTTTCTTGAATATTCAGTGCATTTTTCTTTTAGCACAGCAATACATTTGTCAATAAATTCCAGTCACAATACTACAACTGGACCACATACTGTATAAACAATAGACAACAAGTACCAAACTAATGCAAACAATCTTGATAAAAATGAAAATATAAATTCACAGAAGTAGCATAAAAAATGTATGAATGTTTTTAAGCAAGATTCTGTATAATTTACTCTTCTAGCTTTCAATATTAGAAGCCACAGAATTTGTCAAAATTAACATACGTTTTATAAAGATGGGGTCAGTATGCATGAAGCATCATGGGGTTAAAGGTCTTACTGAGAGTGTCAGTGGTGACATTGCTTTCAGCATTGCTTTTCATTCTTTTTAAGGAGACAAATATCTTTGTACACATGAAGAATATGCTATGCAGAATAGAGATTGCAATCCTAAATTTTCTTAAATTTTACTTTTTAAAATAAAGTTTAAAAAACAGTTTACAGGATAGACACAAATTTGCCACAAGGTAAAAAGCATTTAAAGTACACATCAAGACTGTAATAACAAGGAGACCTTTTGCCTTTTGTCTTAGATACAACATCAGTCCCTTTTGGAATGCTGGTCTACATGTTTTAGACAATTTCTAGTTGAAAAAAAAGAAGGTTGGGGTTATAACGTGTGCCACTAATTTCATGTTTGAAGATTACTTCTCAGAAAACCTATATGTTCATTATGTGGGTTTAACATCTGAAACAGATGGAAACAAGTGGCTTTTTAAAGGAAACTAGTGAAACCATTCTACATTTGGTTGGGTGAAACTAAGAGAATAAAGATCATCATTATATTTATTATAGCCCAAAATAATGATTCATAGAAAAGTTTTCAGAGAAGCCCCTGGTTGCATTCTAAAACGAGTTATTTACTCTAACCCTAACGTTTTGCTAAAATTGTAGTAAAATCATATCGGAAGAATATAGAATTATGAAAAATATCAGTTTATGTGCATTTTGAGGACAACAAAATAAATGTCCAGTGTGTTTGCGTGCCAAATATTTGTGCAACATCTATTTAATAATAATAATAATAATAATAATAATAATAATAATAATAATAATAATAATAATAATAATAATAATAATAATCAAAATAATAATCAACAAGCATCAACCACATTTGGCACCTTACACTAACAAAACCGTCAAGCTTTTACAGCACAATTTGTTACACCCGGAAGTGATTGGTTTTACCGGCAGTTCAAATGTGACGAGGAAGATGGCGGGGGATTCCTCAATGGAGCTTTTGTTTTTAGACACGTTTAAACATCAGAATGCTGAGGTAAACTTTAGACTTTTGCATACTTAAGGAACTTTCAAGGTTAGCCAGAACAATCCGACTATACGCCAGCTAGACATTTCGTGCCGCGGACGAGAGCGTTGTCTCAACGCGTGCTCAGTGAACAAGTTAGCCCGGCTGCTAAAGCTACTACAACTGTACACTGCGCGGCTTTTAACAACAGTATCGGGTCTGAACAAACTGTGGAGCTTACATTTAACCGTCTGTGCAACTTTGGTCACGATTTGGGGGTATGGTGGAGATGAGACTCTAGGGTTAGGGTTGCACTAGAAGAATGTGTCCCGATTTCATTCTGTACAACATATTTGCAAAACTAAAATTCGCCCCAAACCTAGCTGTGATGCCAAAGACTAGTCTCTGTCTCTTTTACACTGCGACACTTTTAGCCCTGATAGTTGCAAATTCTCCATACTAGAACAAAATCCGACCGAGAATCGGGCTAAAAAGCATGCAGTGTAAACCAGGATTTCGGGCAGAGGTACAAGAGCAGTGCAGCTGTTTACGCACGTCTACAGTCAGCAGCATCAACTACGTTTATTTGAACTGATAGGCTCCGGTCCCCGGCGCGACCCCGGTTGGGATTAAGCGGTTCAACTAATGAATGAATAACAGCAGTATAGAACTTTTGCTGTTTTCAAGTCAGATAAAATGTACGCGTCAGGCCTAGAGAAGCCATGGCCGTGTTAAATGTGCAGATCATGTTATGCTCAGGTCCTATACCAGGTGTATCATTCCTTCTTTAGCAACTAACGAAACCAGTCGTAAATTATTATTAATACTGCAAGTACGTTACCACTTTGACTAAAACAGTGGGTAAGATGCTGGAAAAGCCTAATTCTGTTTCTGTTTCGCTGGAAACATAATTGGTATTGACACTTGCATGCAAGTAATGAGTTCTAATTGTGGTCAGATGTCCACTTTTAAACAAAACTAAAAGCTGAATCAAATAACAAGGCTAAAAACCTGTAACTTACATATTTTAAATCAGTAAGATTTTCTTGCTTTACATCTATTCATATTTTGCTGATGTTTATTGATGGCATACAGTAATTATGTGTACTGTCTCCAGTCTTGATTGTTTTTTTGTGAAGGGACGTTATGTGTATGTTAATGGGGTGGTAGTGATGACCTAGTCATAAGATAATTACCTATGGACTAAGGTATTACGTTCAAATCCAGCTCTAAGCTACCTCCAGCCCTACCACCAGTGGGCAAGACCCTAAACACAGTTTCTCCAAGAAATTTACTCTGGATAAGAGCATCTGCTAAATGCTGCAAATGTAGATGTTTTATGTAAATTTATCATGTAGTAGTTTTGTGCCCAGTAATGTCTTGATGGTAGTGCTACACATTGTCTGCAACACATCACATCACAGTGTGTACTGTCCAGTAAGGAAAAAATGTCAGAAATGAGCATACTGATAATTTGAAAACAGTTTGTGCCATTTTAGCCCCTATCATAGTGTATTATTTGTTTAGATTTCTTTTGTAATCAGCGTGTTTGTTTCCGTTCAGCTTACAAATGTGGATGTGGTTCGCTTTCCATATGGTGTGTTGATCACAGAAGTCAGAGTCATCCCCCCTGGGATCAAAGCCCACAGCAACCTCCCAGACAGCAGAGCTTTTGGGTAAGATGTTAAAAATCATTCATATGTAAAAGCCATTCAGTTATACCGGGTTTTCACATAAGTATAAGGATATTTCCAGGGACCATGTATAAAACTTTGCCTAGTTTCTATAGCTAAATGGTGAGCCAATAAGAAAGTGGTTGACTATAAATATGAGAATAGATAATGAAACGGTGCTCTAATTAGAATTCTTCCAATTTTAAAAGAATAATAAAACATCAATCTGAAGTAAGATTTAAATTAATAGTTTAGCTTTGCATAGTTTTGACATTTAAAATTCAAAGCATCTGAATTGTCTGAATTCTGGTTTAAGTTTGGGAAAAGTTTCAGTGGTTTAATGAACTTGCTATCGAATAAGTAAAGCATCGAACACTGAGGTCCTGTGATTTTAGGTGTATAGTTTATTCACTTGACAATATCTAATCTATTGCCACCTTAAATTTCCGATCCAGTTTGTTACAAGATATTTGGGATTTTGACAAATAGCTTTTATGGCAATAAGTATACTTTGTATTCACTTTCAAACTTTAAAGCTGAGGTTGAGAAATGAGGCTAAGATATGTTTTTATTTTATGCTGTGTAAATTGCTTAGGTTATGCCATTATTTATTTTTCTATAGACATTTTCTTTTAGCAGTTTTACAGTGAGTGCAGAACTCCTAAGATTTTTAAAATGACGTTCAATGGCATGTGCATGCCATTTCGTCTTATGAACTGCCAAGTTTTTAAAATTCATTCATTCTTTTTAGCTGTCGTGTATGTGCCTGAAAGTTATGCAAAATTAGCCTAGACAACAAAGTATTGGCACTTGTTGCTTTATTTGGATGTGTTCTCAAAGTTTGCTGGGATCTCAGCTGAGGGTCATTTTTGCTCCAGGACAAATCCCAGCCTTCACAAGAAATCCAAACTGACACTTTTGACACAGTTTCACATTAAGAAACATGAGTCATGCTTCACAGCTAGACTCATAAAGGCTGAGGTTACATGGTTTAGGAAAGAGAGCTAAAAGAACAGGAATTGTGTGCTGGTTTCTGCTGTTCTTATTCTTAAGCACCAGATTGACCATGCTTTGATTCTGTCCCTTTCACTTATGACTCACACATCCCTCAGTACTTTCTCTGTCTCTCTTTTTCTTGCTGATTCTCTGTTGTGTAGAGCAATGAATTGGAAAAGTAAATTTGTGTGTTACTTTAATTTTACTTTGTTTGTTATTGATAGTTGCACATTAAAATACAGCGTTTCTCCTAGGTTTAGAGGGACAACAACACAAACACTTAAAGGAATAATGCTGTTCATGTGTTTCTTTTAATGACAGCAGTCAATATAACAAATATTTGATATTTTATTTAATTATGTAAAAACGCAGATATTTTTGTCCACTTTTCAAATGGTTGACGTAATATATTTTCTGACACACACTCTCTGTCCGCATCAGGGCGGAACTCCGCTGTGCACGATACAGTGAGGAGAGGAGAATTATAAACGCAAAACGCGTGACCATGTAGAGACAGAAATGCCGTTGTGCAAATAAGACTAATAACATTAGGCTGTTTAGTTTATTTAATAAAAGAACAAGGTATAGACCTGTTCTATAGAAATGGTAACCTTTAATGACTTCTGTTGTGATCTGGCACTATATAGAAAATAAAATTAAATAAAATTTACTTCAAGGCGGGTGGTGGGTGCTGTTGGTAATATAGTGGTAGGGGCAGCACTGAAACATACAAATTTCTGGCCAACTGTGCCACTCTGGGAGCCTCATTCAGATAATTTGACCTAATACTTGCACTTAAACACAGGTTTGTCAATACTAAATACTTTTAATATGAAAATTTCTTTATGGTTCAATAAGTTCTCATAAATAAGCAACATATTAAAACACTCTCATAATAAAACAGACAGATAATTTGCAGTTAAGAAGAAAAACAAACATTTATTCCCACGAAGCCTGATTCATGGGAATAAATTATAAACATTAACATTGATAACTACTAAAGTGTAAAAAGAAAGACATTGGTTCAAGGTCTAACGTTTTTTATTTGGTTTTTGTACGTAATTATTGGTCAAATTTATACATTCAAATATATTATCAAAATTATACAATATCTAAACAACGTAAGACACCTATATATGGAAAAGTGCAGGAATCCATTTTTTGAATATAGATAGTGTCTGTTATATGAAGGTACTAACATTTCAAATGACATACGTCAACTGGAGTGGAGCAGTTGGTGCTGCCATGTCATTCTTGGTATCAGTAAAAAAAAATAAAACATCAGGAAGTTTGCATGCAGCAGCATTGGCCTAACTTTAGGAATCTTCAACCCCTTTTGTGTTTCTGCTTTCAGGGAAACAGCCCCTCATGCATTCCAGTTGGACCTGTTCTTTAACAACGTCTCCAAACCCAGCACCCCGGTGTTTGACCGGCTGGGCAGGTACAGGAGTTTCTGCATACATGCACACACGTGAACACCAACGTTCAGAACCACTGACATTATCCCCAAATATATAAATTCATATCCTCCACCTGCTCATGAGTTTTGTGGTGTTCTTTTCCACAGCCTGGATTATGATGAGAACAAATCAATTGTCTTCAGGCCTAATGGCAAGGTGAGGGACTCAAAACGTACATGCCTTCTATTCCTAGTGTGTTTTGTAGTAAATGAAATAGTCAAAGCATTCCTGTATTTTTTTTCTCTGAATGCTCATAAAAATTACAGGCCTTTGGATGCCTGCAGGTTTTGGGGTGCATGTGCAAAAAAACGCATTTTATAATGTATTTCAGTATTATAATGTGCTACTCTGACTTTTTAGTTCCTGAAATGTGGTTCTTAATCCTTATTTTCTTGCCATAGCAGTTTTCTTTGACCTTCCTCAAAGGAGCATTATCTTGTAGTAGAGTTTGTTATACTTTACATTACATGAGATGATCCTGGTTACGAAGGAGAGATGAGTTTGCTCTGCATTCATATTTTATCTTTTATACATTTAAAAAGGAGAAACATGAAAGAATCCTAAGGTTATAGACTAACAACCTGCTACAGTAAACCTTTCAGGAGTAAAATGTGCTGTTTCTATTCATTCTTACTCTACCTTTATGGATATAACTCTCCAGATAAATACAGATGGCCTGGTGCTGCGGGGCTGGTACACATGTCTGACGGTGGCGATATATGGGACAGCCGAACGCTCTCACAGCCATGAGCGTGATTCCCCGCCTCCTCCACCTCCTCCTCCACCACAGCAGCAGACTGCCGCCTCCAAACGCAACGTCAAACATGGTGGGGAAATCCATTTCCCATGTACACAAGCTTTGTCTTATATTGAACCTTGATTCTGATGATTTATTCTTCATTTATTTTGAGTTTTATTCTATAATTTTAACAACTCATGACGTGACAGAGGGCCAGATGATCTGAAGTCATGATTGTGTTTCTGTGTCTCAGAGTGGGACAGTGAGGAGCAGTTCAACGGTAGCCCACCCAGACCTCAACCCCGAGGCCCTCGTACGCCGCCAGGTCCGCCGCCTCCGGATGACGACGATGAAGATGCTCTACCTGTCCCAGGTATGTATATTCTCAATATGTATGTATGCGCTCCCCTTCTTTCAATTTGTTCCACATGGTGCGTTTCAAGTCATTTGTGAGGAGGTGGCAGAAATCTGTTTATGAAACTGGGGTTGCACAGAAAAGAAGAAAATTGGGAAAAAATTTAATGGAGTTTTTCTTCAATATTAGCGATGACTTGTGTAAGAGTAGTGCTACTACTTTGCTATTAAGTCTTGTAGTTGACGGGTGCCAAAAATGCGGATTTATAAAAGCATTGTTTCAGCAGTTGCATGCATAGTCACTTATGTGTATTCCTCTAAAGGCTATATCATCATGAGTCTATATCATACTTAGTTATCTTAAATTTCATACATCAAGTGGCGCTTTAATTCAAGTTTAAAATGAATGGTAATTATGAATGTGCGTCAACAGCTTGCTCAAAATATCTTGGAATAAAACGATACAACTCTATCAAATGAGAACAAAATGCAAGTGTAAAATCCCGAAATAATGTCTTGCGCTTCTCCAGAGACTGGATTTAATGCACGCCTACTGTATTAAATTACACAAGTAATTAAATGATAAATTGGCCTCATAAATTGACTCATTATTTCTAACAACTGATCCAGCTGTTGGGTTGGTATAAGAAACCCAGCGATATCAATATCGGCTCAGTGCATCAGAGTAGCGCAGAACTACACATGCTGTAGTATTATATTAATATTGCCCATTTTAGGTCCAGTGAAGGAGGAGAGCATGGAGCAGCATGGAGACGATTATCTGGAACCCGTCTCTCCCGAGCGGGGATCTCTCCCTCCTGACGACACGTATTCGGACCCAGAGCAGGAAGAGGACGACGGGCCGGGTGAGGAGGAAGAGGACGAGGCCCAGTCAGAAGGAAGTGAGGCGGAGGAGGAGGAGGAGGAGGATGAAGAAGAGGGTGAGGAGGAGATGGAGGATGATGGTGAAGGTAGGGGAGGCACATTGCAGTGCTCTCGGGCATGTGTGTTTCCCCCGGCATGCTCACACGCTAACCTGAGAGTGAGAAAAGGACCTAACTCCCCTCACACTGCATGTCAAACAGCCTCCCCCAGCTGTGCTCCACGCATAGAAATGGAAAGCGTTTCTATGGATAATAGCACCACAGGCACATGTGTAACCTGCTTGTTTTACCCATGTGTCTTTTCATTGCGTGATTTTTGGAAACTTGATTGTTGACTGAAAATACCAAACATCAGTTATGGGCTGTGTTCTTTCTTTAGAGATTTGCTTAGCATATTTTAAGTTGCTCTTGATGCATTAAAATGGTCCACTATCACTTTTTCTGATCTTTTAAAATCTGTTATTTTGTTGATACTACCACAATTCATATCGAAATCAGATTGAAGTTGTTGCATACAAGAAATTTGCTTTGGTGGTTACTGCTGAGACATTAAGAGCTCCAGAAAAATTGTCTCTGCGTTTAGGAAACGTACTTTAGGTTTCGTTTTTGGTGCAGTTGGTAGAGTAACGGTTAGGGAGTTTGCCCTGTGATTGGAAGGTCGCCGGTTTGAATCCCCGATGGCTCATGAGCAAGGCACTGTGCCCAATCACTGATCACTTGGCGCAGCCCATGTCAGCTACCCACTGCTCCTTTACAGATGGGTCAAATGCAGATGTAATCACAACTCCGATTACCTTCCATACTGATCAGATCTGCAGACACCGGTTCTAACATAAAAAATTCTATTAAGCCATTACCTTTTTGTTGTCCACAAGTTACATGTGCTGCTTGAGAACAATGGAGACTGTTCCCTTTGGCATGACATAGAAATTGCTTCCGTTTTGAAAAGAGTGAAAGTGTTTCAACTCCGAACTGCTGCTATTGGATGTCAAAACTATTTGCTTACTCACTTTTCTGGGTGGGAAATATTGATAAGCAGCAACTGACCTGGCTCCTGAAGGTGGCAAAACAACACTTACCATGTAGTATGGAATATGTTTCACAAGTGTGGAACATAGGGGAAAAATAACTTTCATCAAGAAACCAAGCTTGTCGCTCATACTGATTTGTATGCTTGCGTTTTGCTAGCTTCGGGGTAATTTTGTTACGATATATTAACATTTTTATAGTGGAAATTGGCTCAAAACCATCTCTAATTTCCTTCAGTGCTTAGTGGTGCTGCTGTCCTCAACAGAGAACCTTAGCGAAGCATAAAAGTTGTGTAATTTTATGGATTTACTTTTTTCAATTCTTTAGGTGATGACGGTTACGAGCAAATCTCTAGCGACGAAGAGGATCTCGAAAGCGGTGCGTTCAAGTTGCCGGCCTTCGACCTCGACTACACGGCCGAGGACCTTGCCTCGCTACCGACCGTCCAGTACGACCTGTATGAACGGGAGCTGCGCCCCCTGCAGCACCTGACTCCACCCCAAATCACACGTTACGAGGCGGAATCAAATCAGCTGAAGGCGACAGAACTCCAGGATCAGACTTTCCCGTGGGCGGAATCTGCGACCAAGTTGTCGGAATTGTTAGAGACATGGACAGAGGGACCGGGAGCAGAACGCGGGGCTGGATGGGTGACGGCTTTAGAGGAAATTCCCACCTTGTTGGTAAAAGGGTTGAGTTTCTTGTCCGTTAAAGACCCAGAGGGAGAGAAGGAGAAGCTGAAGCTCCTGGTTGAGTGGACGTCTGAAGCCCTCAACCTCAGTTCTGCCTTGGCGCAGCCGATAGGCCTGAACCTGCGACAGCTCAAAGCCGGGGCCAAACTTGTGTCTTCGTTGGCGGACTGCGGCAGTCAGGCTGTCCAAAACCTGCTGGAGAAAGGGGTTATGGGTCACTTGCTGGAGTTGCTGTTTGCTGATCATGTGTCCTCCACGCTCAAGCTGAATCTCCTACGATCCCTCGACAGCGTCATCAGTGAGCCGCAAGGCGTTGAGGCGCTTTTGAAAGAGGGACAGCACGAGGGCGAGGAGACTAGCGGCTACCAACGCCTGCTCGAGCTCTTCCTTCTTGACCAGACCGTCCGAGTAGCGACGGCCGGGGCTGCCATCTTACAGAAGGGCCACTTTTACGAGGTGCTCACAGACCTTCAGAAACTAGCCGGCACCTGGACCGAGCGCCAGCCGGCTGAAAATGAGGACGGAGAGAGGGAGAGGGTCGGAGGAGAGAGGGAGCGAGAGAGCACAGATGGAGCGGGAGGAGAGGAGGGGGAGAGGGAGGAAGTGAGGCCAGAGAGCCCAGTGGATATGGACACATTACTGGACTCGGCTTCTCTCTCCGAGGCGGACTTGGAGAGGCTGCAGGGTTTGCTGGAAGAATTGCTCCACCTGCTGGAGACGGCTCCTTATTGCATGGTGCAACCACCCAGCAAAGCCTTTCCTACCACGGCTCGCATCACTGGACCCCCAGAGCGAGATGACCCTTATCCCACTCTCTACAGGTGAGGATCACAGATTTGTATTTGTAACTGTGTTTTTTTTAACTGTTTTTTTTTTTTTTGCAATAATTAATCTTTTTTTCCTTTTTTTGTCAATTGAATGGATTTGGGCTGAGAATCAACATTGACTTACCAGTTTGATTTCAGTTCTTTGAGAATGTTTTCACAAAGTAGACAAGTTTGAAAAAAGGTCAATTTCCTTATTTGCTGTTTGCCATAATTGCCAAAATAACCTCTGTAACTATATAAAAAATATGTCAAAAGATTTTACAATTTTACATGTTATAGTTTAAAAAGTCAAAATACTTCTGAATGTCTGATTTAAGACTCAAAGGTTTCGGAGAGCCATTGTTGTTAGGATTAATGATGAATTAAGTTGAACTGAAGCATTTACATTTTATTTCCCATTTACATTTACTTTTATGAGAAGCTCTTATCCAGAACAAATTCAATTTACTACTTCCTCAATCTCTTCAATCTTCCTGAAGCAACTTTGGGTCAAGGACCTCAAACAGGGGCCCAGTAGTTGGTGTACACACTGACGGGTTTCAGACGTCCAATCTTATGGTCTCCAAAACATTGTTTTAGGCGTTTACATCCCACTGCCTCTGCCTTGGTGCATACATGAAATAAAATAGATCAGATTCTGTGTAATTTTACTATAAATAATATATTAGCTGTGATTGCTGTTAAAATGTTTAAAATGAATTCCTTTGATGGAAAACTTGGTATCTAGAATTTCCATATTAAAGTGAGGTTGTGGGTAAAGATTTACAGTGACTGCTAACTCACTCAGCCTGTTCATTGTGAGCTGTACTGCCTCAAATCTACCGCCCCTATCCCTGGTGTTGTTGAGTGGCATAAAAACAACAAGGTGTTCAGTTTCATCCAAAAATCTAAAAATACGGGTGTAATATTTTCAGTCCATTAAGAGTTTACACAGTAAATAAAATTCACTATTAAATGATGATTGCCAAGACCAGAATTTTCACCCCTAATCATATCAAAATGTATTCCTTTTTCCAGATACATGCATGCCACTCACTTCTTGGAGTCCTTGACTGTTGTCTTGACCTCTCCGGCAACCTGTGCCCACGTCGGCATCATGCAGGCAGTCCGGGACCTGATGCGTTTCCTGTCTCAGACCCAGCAGGGTCTCCTCTTCCTTCTCAGCCAGCATGAGCCCACCAACGTCCTGCTGCGTTTGCTCACTCCGCTCACTCACCTCACTCCGTTCTCCCACTTGACCCACCTGGCCCCTCTAACTCCTTTATTAGAGGGTGAAGGAGAGGAGGCTGCATCCGGCACTGAGGGCTCTATGGAGGACGGATTTTGGGTTTGGTTAACACAGGCGCTGCATGCCCTCCAGGCAGTGGCCGAGCTGAATGGCCCAGAGCTCCAGGAGGGGGATAGTCCAGATGTGCTGTCCACGCTTCACAATCTTTATCTGATCAGCTTCAGCAGCACAGGCCGAAGTGCTGTCTCTCATGTTCTCAGTCTGGACTCCAACTTGGGATGTTTGGTCAACCTGCTGGAGCACCATGCCAAAGAAGGACAGGGGTAAGCAGAAGCTTCCAACACATGCAGAACTACAAATGATGTATACATTATTACAGGGGATTTAAAATCCTGACATGTGGATACACTGCCCAGAACGGTTTCCATAACTTTAACGTGAATTAGGGTTACATGATATTGAAAAATGTCATTGCAAAAACAATTTGAGAATGAACAATCCTTTCAGGTACTTTACCCCTGAACTCTTAAATCAGACTAACTTGAATTAGACAGAGTTCTCTTGTATATTAGACCTGAAAATGTTCCTGTTCTACAACCTAAGGCCAAGTTTAGATGCAGTGTTTCCCCTACCATTAGGGGAATGGCCCCGCCTGCCCCCCTTGAAGGTCAAGTTAATTTTATTTTCTGTATAAAGAACAGAAGTCATTTCATGTTACCCTTCCTATAGAACAAGTCTATACCTCGTCCTTTTATTAAATAAACTAAATAACCTTGTGTTATTTATCTTATGTATAATACGGCGCGTCATTTCTGTCTCTGCATGGTTGGGTATTTACAAATCTTTACTGTCCCGATGTGTGTGCACACGCACGCACAGACAGGTGAGCACACTCCCTCCATCGAACAGAGAACGCACATCAGAAAGAATTAAATCTTTTCTTAAAGTGTTTGTGGCGGTGTCCGTCTAACCCTACCCCCTGCCCTCCCAAAGCTGAGACCCTAGAGGAACGCTGAGATGTAATACTAAACCTTAAGTTCAAGCTTGTTGAAGCATTGTTATTTTAAAGAGAGATCTTCAAAAATCTTGACTGTAGATTGTGTGGTAGCTAATTGATTTTTTAACTATTTTTACGTGCGTGCAATACTGCACATGAGCTACTGAGAAAAATGTCTGCTCTATAAATAGTGTGCTATTGTGTATGTCTACTATAGTATAGTAATTTACTTATGTTAACAATTTAGCATGTTAGTAATTAATGAAATAAAATAATTTAAATAATAAAATAATTTCATCAAATGTGAAAACTCATTTTTGATTCACTTGTTCAAACTTTCAACTGAATGCTGGTGCTATTAATATTTAGTTAGATTAATTGTTGCTACCTTACAGTAGGCTGGTAGTGCCTTTTTGAGGGATGTTGACATGAGGAATAAGTGATTGTGACATTGTTCTGCTGCTCTATATTTTAAAATACTATTGCATATGCAAACACTCATCAGTAAATAAAAATAGTTCACCTGGAATCCCACAGACATTGTGTCTCAAGTTTTGTTGTTCAACAATAAATGCTCTTTTCCTGTAGGGAAGGGAAAGCCAGGAAATCTGTAACCTACAACTACGCCTGCATGCTGGTGCTGCTTGTAGTTCAGACCTCGGCCGAGCTCAAGATGTTGGAGCTCTACACTGTCCCACTGCTGACGATATGCAAAGCAGATGAAAACAACGCCAAACTTCAAGGCAAGTCCCGCTTTGATGTGACATCTCTTACATGACACAGCCTTACTGTGCTCTATTTTACAAAACAGGGGTTCATTTTACTGTCATACGACCACGTTATTCAACTAGCAAATAACGTTACACCACATTTTGTGCTCATGGGCATATTGTTTTTAAAAACTGTTGCAGTAAGGTGCATTGTTGGCACATTGCTATTGTAAGGCAGTGCAAAACAACCGGCCTTTCTATCAATAAGCATCTTACTGTTATTTAATGGATGCAGTATTAGGACAATAGGATTCTGTCCTATATGTGTGTCCATATACTAGAGTACGGAACATCTGTACACTTTCCTTCCTACACACACAAGAGCGTGCACAGACATTCCAAGTCTGGCGGAAATTCCGGGAGTCTCCTGCATATTGATAGTGGCTCCCTGATGCCCAAATATCAGATAAAGTATCCTTGAATCTAGAGCAAGTGATTATTTGGTACAGCCATCAGATGGTGCATGCTCTGCTGTAGAGCACTGTGTGACCATGATGCTTGTTTTTAAAAAATATATATATTTCCTTTTTGTGTTGACGTATTACGCACTAAAGAGAATCCTCAAAAAGTCAAAACACCTCCAAAAAATGTTCATTTTAGATTGTGTAATTCTTCTTTTCAGAACTGAGTAAGTGGTTGGAGCCACTTGAGAAGCTCCGCTTTGATATAAGTGGCATCCCAACTCTAATTGATTACATCAAGCAGGTCAGTCTGCCTACCTCCAACTTGGGCTACACAAACCGTTTTTTCTAGCCTAGATCGAATATTGCTGAGAAAAACCTAGACTGATTATTAGACTCATTATTAAGCCATACATTGATTTGCATACTTTGTTTAAGGGACTCGAGATGCTAATATAGGCAGCAGTCAAAGAAAGCTAAAGACATTCTACGTGCATTAATTATTCTAACAGTTTCATCTTTTTAATCATTCTTGTTTAGCTGTTAAGTTCCTCTTTAAACCTGATTGTGTGTCATATGTCAGATTGTATGTAATTAATTATACACAAATTTTCTTAATTGACACACATTGCTTTTAGTTACATTGATATGTTTTGTGGAAAAGAGCACATTTTAATTGTATACACCATGAATAACAGAAAATATTCTATTTTTCTGTCAGTATCTTGAAAACTTAATGACTCCAGAAGGTGTCGGCCTCGTCACTGCTCTGAGGCTGCTTTGCCACCTTGCCTGTCAACCGTCTTCTGTACCAGGTGCGTTCACCCTCACACCAAACTTTCTTCAAATGAAAAATGTTAGGTCTCTTAGACCTTTACGATCCAGATCATTGGTCTGTTGTTAAAATCTTTGTTTGTTTTGGTCACACAGGGCAGCAGAAGGACCTGAAGTGGAACCAGGCGGTAATTGCCTTGTTCAGCGGCGAGGGGATGGACACCTTCATCAAGGTCCTGCAGAACTTGACTTCGCTGCTGCTGCAGCCGTGGCGCCTGCACGGACCCTTGGGGCCAACCGCGCAGAGGGTAACCATGCTGTCGGTGGCTTCCTGCGCGCTCCGACTCATCAAAAGCATGCTGACGGAGCTGCTGCGTGGCGGCGCTGGGGCCTGCGAGTTCCGGGATGCCCGGGTCCCCACTGCCTGCATCGCCCTGCACATGATCATCTGCTCCACTCCGGCCAGTGGGCGACTCGATGCAGAGGAGCTCCGTGTGCAGGGCGACATCGCTGAGGTGCTGCTGACCTTCACCCACGCCGTGTGCGAGCAGGAGACGGGCTCCGAGGAGACAGTGGCCGGCAACACCTGGTCCCTGATGCTGAAGGAGGTGCTGGGCTCCATCCTGGCCGCTCCGGAGAACATCTACAGCGGGCTGAGTCTACTTTCTGAGCTGCTGCCATTGCCGCTGCCCATGCAGACCACGCAGGTGCGGTCCACACACAGACATGAACACTGTTCACTAGAATATTTCACAAGCTTTGTTTTATTTTGAAAATGTTTGTAGCTTCTAAGCTTTCCTTTCGTATATCTCCTTTCTCTGATCTAAAGACTAAAAAAGAAAATCATCTCTGAAACATCTGTGACTTCTTAGTTTAACTAAAGTCAGTGCTTGAACCATGTCCACTGGCATGTGTCATTTAGTCTTTCTCTTTACGGATTCTCTAACATCTCATTTTTGCTCTTTACCAGGCACTGTCGGTCCAAGATGTGGGCGTTGCCATGAACACACGCAAGCTGTGGAGCATGCATCTGCACGCCCAGGTGCCCGTGCTACAGGAGATGCTGAGGTGTGTGTGTGTGAGCAGTTGCCCGCCGCTCCTGGCCATCATGCGGCGAGTGTGTGTGCAGCTGTGTGACCTGGCCGCCCCCACCGCCACTCTCGTCATAAGAACCTTGCTGGAGCAGCTGCACGAGGAAATGCAACAGTAAGATATCTACATAGAGTAGACACGCTGGTACAAAAAACTGTTAAACCGTAAATTTATGTACTGTTATCCAAGCCAGTATTCAACTATAGTTGCATGTAGGGATGCACCGATACCACCCCCCGCGCAGTTACTCGTACTCGGAACAAAATTCCCCGATACCTACTACGGATACCACATGTGGAAGGTATGATGTAGTTATGTTTCTCGCCACGCAGAGACAGTGTAAATGCCACAACACTTAAACTGTAAACTGTGCGGAGATAAAAATGTCAGCTGTCTGGAGGTACTTTAAAATAAATGATAATGACAGCAGCAAAGCAGACTAATATTTTAATATTTTATTTTATTGTTGTTGCTTTTTTTGTTTTGATACATATAGGACAAATAAATGGATAAAACATTAGTATCATTTATTTTATAAAATTACATAATAAGGCTCAAGTGTACTTTAATTTATATTTTGGTTGTTGAAAGTGTTTTTTAGAGTTTAGACTACCGTATTTCCCCAACGATAGACCGCGGCTTATACATAAATTTTACAAACCTGCGTATTGGGTGCGGCTTGCTTAAATGGAGCAGCCTATCTAAAAACATGAAAATGCATTTGCTAAAAGTTTAATTCAGTGTACAAAAAAGACGACATACCCGAATGATTCGATGAATTTAAATGTACTGTTTACTGCAGTAACAAACAGTTAGAAAAGCAACGCAAAACAAAGATAGATCAGTGATGTTCTGTTACTTAATCGGCGCTGCCGCATCCAGCCTTATGGAGGAAGGATTTCGGCTTTGTGCAAACCGTTCTGTATGCTTTCTGGTTTCACGTTCTTCCACCGTGCGTGGAACTTCCACGCCGAAATAACCCATTCGCACGCTTGACTGTACGTCGCACGTCGCTGCCGTCCAGACGGAGTGAATGTATAATGTCACCATGGAGTTGCAAAGGCCTCCAGGGGCGTGGATGCTTTTACTTCAGATTGGTAAATTCTGTAACGTCGTGGGTAATAACATGGGGTGGCTTATCTTTGGGGAAATACTGTACTTGATATTGGTTAAAAAAAATCTTTAAAATCCTACTATTATTGTCATTGTTATTGACCTGCACAGGTATCGGTACTTGGTGAGTACCCAAAAAAAGATATTGGTACTCGTACTCGGTCTCAAAAAAATGGTATCTGTGCATCCCTAGTTACATGAAAGATTTTGGAAGTAATATATTGAAAATGCAAAATTAAAATTTTGCCCCAGAAGCATGTTTAACTACCCTGCCAGTCTAATGATTGGACACAGCTTCTCATTCAATGATTTTTCTTTATTCACATTATTTTCTACATTGCAGATTAAAATTGAAGACATCAAAACTATGGAGGAATACATATGAAATGTGTTGAAATGTGTGGTTGAGCTTAGGAACAAATGGTCAAATAATCTTTTAGCTGCTTTTTGTGAAAGGAAGTGATTGTGTCAAACCTGAATATCGTCTCATATCAATCACGTCCTAAATCAGATCAAAGCAAAATCGTATCATATCAGACTTTATATCATTGAACATTTAATATTTTAATTGTTTTAACGATTGAATATTGTATCATGATGAAACCTGTGATTTATATCTGTAGTTGGTACACAGTTCTGTAGAGTGAAAAGCCCTATTCGACTACTGTTCTTACTGCACATTATGGCAAATAAAGGGAAAGGGCAGTCCATCGTTTTTCTTAAGACCTGAAACTCAGTCAATCCGGAGAAGTTTGAGAACTTTGAATGTATCCTCAGATGCATTTGTGAAAACCAAATGTTGTGATGAAACTGGCTCTCATGAGTACTGCCCCAGGAAAGAAAGACCAAGAGTTACCTCTGCTGCAGAGTCACCAGCATCAGAAACTGCAGATTAGCAGCTGCTCAGATTAGAATCCACATAAATATTTCACAGACAAGTAGCATTGACACATTGTCCAGGAGACTGTTTAAATCGGGCTTTGTGAATCAGATTTCCACTGGTCTGATGCCCGTTCATTGTGTTTCTTGCCCCTTTCTCTTTTTCTGCTCTTGTTCGTATTCGGTAGTGGCAACTTAGTAGCAATTCAACCAAAAAGGCCAGAGTCAGGTACTGCAATTAAATTTTTTGAGTCAGCCCCAGTGAAAATCTGTCATGCACAATATAACTAATAACAAGTATATTTTGCTGTGGCATTTAGTTGCGCTCATTTGTGGTTGTTGTCCCTAGGGAAGGCGTTAGCTCCCAGCTGACCAGACTTCTAGCCCTGCTGGACACTTTGATGTCTCAGCGCTCCTGTAAAGCGTCCACGTTGGCACTGCTTGGTGGATCTGCTCGCGCCGAGGGGAGGACAGAGCCACGGGCTGAGGACAAGCTGAACGAGATGCTCCCATCCTTGCTCTCCATGCTCCTCCCACCGTCCGAAGGCAACTTGACGGCCCAGCAGAACGCCGAGCTGGTGGCCTCCATCATCCAATCGTTGTGCGACCAAGACATTTCGCTGGTCGTCAGCGGCTCAGGGGAGGCCTGCGTGTCCGAGGCGGAGCAGCTGGCCAACGCCTTGCCTTCCAGGGACATGATGCCAGGAATATGTGATGGCATGTTGGATATGCTCGGACTCGCACAGGGCAGCTACACGCTGCAGCTCACGTGCCTTAGGACAATGATGTTTTTGACAGAACATGACTACGGTCTTTATCACGTGAAGAGGTAAATGTAGTGCCATAGTACATGGTGTGGGATGAGGCTCTAATCTTGTATATCACCAGTCAGAACACAGCAATTGCTGTCCTGGTTGGGTGAGATTAGAGACCACCAGGAAGCTGGTCTCTGAAGATATTTACATGGTTTCATTTAGCAAATATCACTCACATGATCAGACAACCACATATAAATGTACATGATGTAACTTGGTAACCCAGTGGAGCAGTGGTAGGGTAATGAGTACAAAGTTGCTTCTGTGACCAGAGGGTCAACAGTTCAATCGCAGTCCAGATAAGGTACCGTCCCCAAGAACTTTCCCCCCATGACTGCTGTCCACTGCTCCTTACGGATGGGTCAAATGCTGAGGTTTTTCATATTGTTCTAAGTTTAATGTTATAGTTTGCTATACTACGTGGTATTGCAGTATATATCTGGTTCTTAACCAGGAGCCAGAGTTTGCAGTTATGAACCTGTTCATAAACCAGAACAGAACTGGTTCTTGCACCTGAGTGTGTATTTTGAGTACACTTTAAAATAATAGGAACAAATTGGGTCAGCAAACTTTTGAGTGATAATTAAGTCTGCTCTGTTGTTTGCAGCTCGATGAAGAAGCACAGTAACGCCGTGGCGTCACTGTTACGCAGAGAAACAGCCTCTTTCAACAAGGAATCTGCTGAGCTACTTTCAGCCCTGCTGGACTTCCTGCGGCAGATTCTCAACAATGACTCTATGGTGAGGCGAGAAAATCCCTGCTCTTTTTGTTAGCCAGTACAATTAAATTCATAAATAGACATAGTGGGAATTTACATGTGGCAGTGTCATTCTCTGCTGAATTTGTGAAAGAATGAGTAATGTCTAGTCCAGTAATGTTTTAGCACAATGTCATTGTCCACAGTGACTTTCATTGACTGATTATGAATTATTGTGAATTGTGAATTAGGGTGAGAACTGTGTGTCTGTTCTGTAACAGGATGAGGATATGGACTCTCGCTCCCTGGCCTTCACTGTTAGTGACATGAAGCAGCTGCTGCAGTGGAAAGACGATTCAGCGGAACATCCACTTCCAGAGCTGGAGAAACACATCACGGTAAAGACAGCACACATACCTCCCTGTCCCTTAGACCTAGGGACAATCAAAACAAGAGATGAGTCTCTACATAGCATCTTTAGCTTGTCACTGTGAATAATTACAGCACACAAACTTTTCAAACTCTGCCAGACCTTTCACTTTGTCATCTCATTCAGTCTTACGTATGCAAAACGCCATGCGCAATGGACAATTACATTACATTACAATTGCACTTCTTTAGGCATAACAGCTTGTTAAGGATTTGGACAACTGTGTTTTGGTCTTGAATGTATGTGTGGTGTTTGATCCAATTTTGATTAGGAGCTTTTTAAAGAGGACGACTCGTTAGAGGCTCTTCTGGAGAATGTGGTGGGACTCCGGCAGATTCTGGAGAGTTCTGGAGATGTACCAAGCCAAACGGAGCCCGAGACGGAACCCACATTGCCTGCACCAGAACCCCTACAGACCCAATTCAACCACAGGTAGTAGATTATGTCTGAACCTCTTCTTGTGTGTCTGTGTGTCCATATTCTAGTGTCCACACTATCTAATTCTGTTTCCCTCTTTGTCTCCCAAATACAGAACTGTGTATGTTTTGTCTGATATGTTGGACGAACAGATTCGATCGCTCTGGTTTTCACCTTTCCAGTCAGATGAAATGGAGACAGAGCAGGACATGGTGAGTTGCACTTGGTACATGTGTGAGGGGACAATTTAGGTTTTTAGGCGTCTGTGAGGTTCTGATTGTTCTCTAGTGCTTTCAGTGGAGTGTTTTCGTCTTACACTTGATTTGTTTGTGCATGTGTCAATATACCAAAACTCAAATGTGAGTGTCGTACCACTAGACCATCACCAGTCCGATTTGATGGGAGTTGTCTTGTTTTCCTTCTCTCCAGGTGAAAGTTGACCTGGTGGCCCTGGCTCAGCAGTGCTGCCCAGACTTGGACCTGAAGGCAGAGTTAGAACGCTCCTTCCTCAGTGAACCTTCATCTCCTGGCCACAGCAAACCAGCCAAGGGCCTTAAACTGGGCAAACACAAACCTGAGACCTTCATCACCTCTAGGTACAGTCTCGAACCATTATCAGCAGTGCACTCAGCAAGTTGTGTGTTTATGTTGTATATTGTGTATGTTTTGGGGTGCATGTTGTGTGTTGCGGTTTTCTTTGTTAGTAAAGTGCTGCCTTTCTAGCCCAGGGCTCACTTGGAAAAGAGACTACTGTCTCAATGTGAATACACTGGTTACACAAGAATAAATAAAAGAATAAGTTAAACACATTTACCAGCCTGTTCTGTCTACTTCACATTTACATTAACAACATTCATTAGACACTCTTGTCCAGTGTGACCTGCATTTCTGAATTACAGACTCTATGAAGTAACTTGAGGTCAAGGGTCTTGTTTGCTGGCTCAATGGAAGTAGCACTGGCTGTAGGATAGAGCTAGATTTAAGTCTTTGACCTCTTGGTCAAGCAAGGATCACTAGACCACCACACTTTCTTGAAGAATGTTTATGAATATGTGAAGCAGAAGATGTTTCTTTGCTTTTCATAAATCATGCAATTGTTTATTAGAAATCAAGAACCCTTTTCTGTTTCATATATAAACTTTTAGGGCTGATTTCTTGCACATGGATTAAGCCTAGTCTTGGACTAAGTTGTAATACCAATGGAGTTTTACCATTCAAACTCAGTTATTCTAGGACTAACCTTAAGCAACACTAGAATTCCACACTGAACATTTTTAATAGATTGCTCAACACGACATTCGTCCTTTAGTCTGGAATTCTACTGAAGGCATATAACAGATATTTAAAGCTGCATGCTGCTGAAACTTACTGTTAGTTTCCATAGTTGCCTTTACAGCGTACAGTTGACCTGCTAAAACTAGGTGCCCAATGGTGTCAAAAGTATGTGAACCTCTTAGATGGTCGGAAACCCTCGATTTTGGTGGATTTTGGTGCACTCTGGAAATGATCGTGACCATCTGCGTGTTCGTCTCTGTTACAGCGGCAAATCTGAGTACGTGGAGCCGGCTAAGCGCGCCCACATAATGGCCGTCCCTCGCGGGCGAGGCCGCGGCGCGTTCGGGCAGCTCAACCGACCCCACGACATCTTCCGCCAACGCAAGCAGAACACCAGCCGGCCTCCGTCCATGCACGTGGACGACTTCCTGGCTGCCGAGTTCAAGGAAGTCAACCTGCCTACAGGCCTGGCTCAGCCAAAGCGCCTCCCCAAAGGAGGAGGAGGAGGAGGAGGAGGAGCTAAACCACCTACAAGAGGCTTGTTTACTGGAGGAACCAGAGGAAGGGGCTTCCAGAGCCACACCCGCTTCTTTACTCCACCTGCCCCCAAGAGTGCGCTGCTTGCCAGTATGTAGTTTATTCTTCACATACTCCTAAAATAGCATTTACAGTAGGGCTGGGCAATATCGAATATTGTCTGTCACAGTCCGGGTTTTTTGTAAGTCTAGTATCAAATGATGAGATGGTTGCTAATTAGAGAATCCAGTTTGTTAAACTGATTTTTAAAAATAGATTTCCAGAATGGCACAGTTGCTAAAATTGTTTGTTTAAATGGCTCAATATAACTGCAGCAAATATGTTCAAAACATTGCTTTTTATTTTAACACCAACCAATTAAAACCCACCTGACTCCACCACTAGACGTACTCTTTATTTCATTATTATAGCAAGTTTTAAACATATGTTGCATTAACTTTGTTCCGTTTGCATTAGAATTTGTGATTTCATAGTGGCACTACTATTTGGCACTACTATTACTATATATATTCCTCCTCTTGTGCTGTTGCTTAAATATTGCATTCAGTATTCTCGCACCATATCTAAGCATAGGATTAGGAGCATTTTGCAAATGTATTTTGTGAGCAGTTTTTTAAATAAATAGTTGATTTCAATTTTAGTTTCACAATAAATGTTTGCAATTTATCAGAATAGTTGGAATATTCTGCTTACATTTCAATACTGTTATTCATTTCTGTACTGACACTGATTTTTTTTTCCCCACTTCCCATTGTTAGGTAACTACCCTCGGCGTGAAGGTGGGCGGGGATCCACTTGGAGTGCTCCGGTTACTGCTGTCACTCACAGAGCAACTTACACAGAACCTAGAGGGGCCCAAAGCAACTTTAATCGACCATTACCCTCAAGGCAGCTGCCAGCAGGTATACTAGCACTAGAAGATACAAATTATGCAATATTGTTGTAGTCCTTATATCAACGACTCATTCTGATTTGAATGTTTTATGACTTCATTGACACAGACTTAACTACCTGTTCCTAACAAATCTCTTTCTCAAATTATCTGTCAAATTAAATGTCATGTTTGTAACACACTTTGTTACACATTTATTTTGTTATAGAAATAATAAAGGACTATTAATTTTGAATTTATGTAGGGCCTTTCTTCGAACACAGATGTGTTTTAGAAAGTAGCAAGAAATACAGGAGACAGGTAATAAAAATGTTGCACAAGAAAATGAAAAGGAAGTTATACGATAAAGAAAATGTGGGACTTTAGGTGTAAGAAATTAATTGAAAGAGATTAAAGAGGAAATAGATGGATGTTTGTTAGGGGTGTGTAAAAAATCTGATTGGCTAGAATTGTGATTCTTTCTCTGTCGATTCAAAATTGATTCATGCATTCCAGAAAATCGATTCATATTTTTCAACTGACAAAATGTAATGGTACTAGTTCACTTTTCTCCTAACACGAGTTCAATATCGAAATCTGCCCAGATAGACAGATTACGCTTCGCGTAAGCATGAAGGAATTGCAGTCATATGCGTACGTACGCATTACATTTAGTAAATTACATTTGATTTGATGTGAATTTTTTTTTTCAAATGGGAAAAGTAACTCAAAACTGCAATCTGGGCACAAATTCATCTATGTGGTGATCGTGAATCGTTTATGAATCATGAATCGATTTGGAATCTAATCGAATTGTGAGATTTTCTGAATCGTGAGCCCCTAACCTTTGAAGCCTCACGTGTGACTAATTCTTCAGTTTCTCACAGTTCTGACCCTCCATCACTCTTTTTTTCCTTTCCTTTCAGGTGCTTACCGGCTGGCCGCGCGGGACCGTACGCCGAGAGGGCGAGGCACCGGTTTGTCGTGGCTGAGTGGAGGCGGGCTTAGTGTAGGAGGAGGCGGGGTCAGCAGCAGTGGGCGGGGCCAGGGGAAGTTCAGCAGCGGAGGGAGCGGAGGTGGGCGGGGCCGACACGTCCGCTCCTTCACCCGTTAGAAACGGCTACAGGCTGCCGTTAAGACTCAGCTGTTTGATTAACGGACCAAGGAAGCGGATTTGCAAAATCCTGGAAGTTTTCAGTCATTGTGAAATTGTGATGTTTTGTTTGCATTTTTGCTGTTGACAACATTATTAAAATTCTGTGAATTACCTGGTTGATTGCTCTTTGTTAAATACTGCGTTCTAAAAAAAAAAATCTGCAGCACAAACATTTCAGAGTTGATATTTAAAATTTTTCAGCAGTTTGCTATGAATTGCTTTTTTAAATATTCTTTTTGCGAGAGGGTGAAGGTGTTCTCATGGTGAGAAATATATATATTGTACGTCTGTTAAAGAAGTGTTATATAAAATTAGTTATGAGCTGGCCTACACTAAGGTGGTGGTGGTGGGGGGTTTTTTTTTGGAGGCTTGCTTATGTGTTGAAAGATCGAAAAAAAACTAGGCTCCAAAAGCTGGAGAGTGTCTACCAGAAATACGACTTTCATTTTATTATTAATAGTTTTATTCTGTAGGTTTTATTGAATGTATTTGTATATTTTTAACAATAAAAATGCTGTAGAGGATATTAGATTGTTGTGATGTAGTAGTGTAGTTTTTTGGTAATACAACTTGCATATATTAGTATTTAATATTGTTAACATGCTCCTTGGGTTCTTCTTAAATTATGTGTGACATACCGTAATACAGACAGATACATAGATATGTTTAGACCAAGACAATTAATTGACTATTAAATGACCAGTTCGTTGTCTTTGAGGGTCATATTTACATTTCCGTTTCAGTGGCCTGAAAGATTTAGTGTCAAATACAGAGATTAAGGACAGATGTCTTTTAGCCATAACTATAAAATCTAAAAGTTACTTTACATTTTTCAGCCTCTACCCCTTCTTCTAGATTTCTAGATGGTCTAGTGCTTTATCATGGGGAGCGACATTATTTGACTACTAAAAAACAACAGCTAATATACAGTGTTGTGCAAGTTACTTGCAAAGTGTAATACACTATACATTACTTGTTACTGGTATTCAAATGTAATCCGCTACCTTAAAATATTACTGTCTCAAAATTGTAATCGTTACATGACTTCTGTAACTTTTCAGTTACTTTCACCAAAATAACTGTGAAAATATAACTTGACATTCTAATATGAGAAAAAATATTGCAGATCATTACATGCCCAATAAAACGTGATGTTTTGTAGCATAATGATTATGTGCTAACCAGGCTACAAACAATATGATTAATATAACTGGCAAAGAAAGGGCTTAAGAGACAATTCAAGAAACATTAACAGCCAAAATGAAAAAAATGACTAGAATTTGTTTGGTTGGTTTGTTTGTTTTTGATGACTAGAATTTTAATAACATCATAACAGAGGTGGAATAAATATTAAGTCTAGGCTTGTTCATCATTAAACAAAATAAAACTATATCCCACATTAATGTTTACTATAATGACAAGAAAGGATGCATTTTTCTTACGATTGCCATTCCTTTATTCTCTTTGAATTCAAGAGATTCACAACATAAGTCATGCTCGGGGTGTTTTTTCAAATTGCTAGTGCTATTTCTCGACGTCGATAGTTCTTTAGGGTTTGGGCAAAGATTGCTCTTGACTAAAACATTCTTTTTTGTCTTTATCCCTGACGGACTCAAAGTAATGCGCAAACTTTCCACTTCGCAAAAGTACTGTCTTCTGCCATCTCACCGGAGAAGCAAGCCTTATGTGATGCACTGTGCAAAAGGCTCAACTAAATTTTGGTTAAAATTTTTGGTTCAAAGGGCTTTGTAACGCACGCGTTACTGAACATGTACCGAGTAAAATATTACTGAAAATTGATAAGTAGTGCCTCACATTACTACGTTACAGCAAAAAGTAATCCGTTACTGTAACTCGTTACTTTTGTAATGCGTTACTCCCAACACTGCTAATATAGATGGAAACTGGCCTTGTATTCTTTAATGTTGTTGCCCAGAAGGTTACTTCTTCCGCAGTACACCTTCAATATCTCTATGTAACTGCTGTGTAAATGAGGTTGGTCTTTTTTTTTTGTCTCTGTTCGAGCCTGCGCTGCGTTTTTAAAAATCCGACTTCTTCACTTTAGAGATTTGGGGCTGATTTCTTGCTCTTGGATTAAGCCTAGTCTTGGACTAAATTGTAATACCAATGGAGATTTACCATTCAAACTCAAAGTTAGTCTAGGACTAGTCTTAATCCACGACTGGGAAATTGGCACTAGGGGCCAATTTCCCAGTCAAAGATTAAGCCTAATCCTAGACTAGTTTTGAGTTTGAATGGTAAATCTCCATTGGTAGTACAACTTAGTCCAAAATTAGTCTTAATACATGAGCAAGAAACCAGCCCTAGATGTTTAAGTTTTCAGAGATCCAAAGCATCTATAGCACGTAAGTACCTCATATGGTCGGAACACAAAAGGCGTTTATTCACTGTGCAAAGTTTCGATGACCACAACAGTAACGCTATAAACAATCTCCTCGAAGAGAAAACGCCCAGACGCTATTCTGAAGGATTTTTGTGATTAAAGCAATATGTTATTGCCAGCTACGAATTGGCCAATTCTATCTATATTGTTTCTGTGTATGTTTATGTCTGGGATTGTTGAGACATGAACCGTATGTAATTATTGTATTTCTCTCATTATTTTAGGCAATAAATAAAATTTACGCAGTAAAGACTATCCATGAAATAAGAAAGAATTAATGGATAATTGTAATCAGTATAATTAAGTTACAGAAAGATACTTTTAAGTGTAGATTATATCATTTTTATGTGTATGTTGTTAGTTAAATAAAATGAAAGTAATTATAAATAGTTTCTTAGTTAGATTCTTGTTGGAAAACTACTCAAATTGATCAAATAATCTATAAACTGATTTGTCACGTTATTCACTTTTGACAAAGTTTTGACTCATTTTCTCTTAATTTCATTCTATTTATTTCTTTAGTTGTGTAGCATTTAAACAAACTCATTAGCAGTTTGTACATAAAAATTGTTTGAGCAAAGGGTAGATTAACTCATTATGTCAACGTGTCTTATGGTGTTTTAGCCTGTCAGGGTGAAGTCCTTCAGTGTGACCTTTGATTTGTCTTCTTCATGCCATGCCAGTTTATATGTAAACATGGTCTTCATGCCATAAGCCATATATTCATTTTTGGTTGATCTTATGATTCCCCTGGGCTAATGAAGTGGGCGTAACTGGATTCAGGCGCTGCTGCTTCTGGAGTTCTAAAAGTTCTGCTTTCTGAAGCTCCACCATTTCCATCTCTTGCCTGTATATTTCCAATATTGTGTACTTCGGACATCACAAGGGACAGCTGACCCTGAAAACAAATGAGCAGATAAGTAAATATATGTACATAAAATAATGCAATGTACTGCATATTTTAAACCAGAAAACCAACACAATTACAAATGCCTTGGTATTCTGTTTGTTTATTATGCTTTTGAACAACAAACACAAAGAACAATATGAAAAGAATCTAATCTCATGTCATAACATACAGTCCAAAAAAGTCTGGACAAATGACTCTCAGATGACAGATTTTCAATAGTCAATTAAAATTTGAAATATTGAATGAAATAATAGAGGTGCATGGTAGCCAATATTAATTATGACTGAATGAGGGAGTGGGAGGGTAAAAAATTTTAGTCCAGTGTTTCATAATAATAACTGAATTATTAGTGAAGTATTGTAATCAGGTTCAGACATACATGTAAATATCTCTTGAAAAAAAGGATTAACGTTGTGTCAACAGTTACTATTTCTAGCTACAACCTAATGTATTAGAGCTTTGCAGGTGTATACTTATTCAACATTGTACGTTTCCTTTACAGAATGTGAAAAAACTGCTGTGCATTTTGTGTGTAATAGTTTTTGGTCGATTACAAAATATAATCAATTGACATTACTGACATACTGACTGAGTGTGTACAAGTGTGTTACCTTGAGATTATCAACTTCATTCTTCAGCAGACTCTCTTTTAGCACCATATGTCTCCTCTGAGAGTCAAGTCGTGACTCCATCTCACGTCTTATCTCGTCTACCTTGCAGTTCAGCTCCATCCTACACATTGCATACAAGTTATATTCTCAATTATTGGTGTACAGAGTCCCTGAAACCTATACAACCAGTAAAAGTAAATATTTTTACAAAGAAAAAGACCAGTAAAAGTTAGTCATACATTAGAATAGTACTTGATTAAAAATATATGAGATTAGGAGTACTTAAGTATTAAACATAATGTTGATATTAGTAAATCAGAAGAAGAAAGAAATACTTTGAGAAGTAAAAATACTTTGCATTTAAGTTTTGAAGTTGAAGTGATTGTTTTCTTTGTTGTCAAAATATAATGCTAATGATCTAACTTCTGTTATTTAAAATAAGATCAGAGCCATACTTTTGCATAAATTTCAGACGTAATCAGGGTGCAAAATAAAACAATGCTGTACTATACTATACTATATTATACCATACTACTGTGCTATACACTTCTGATGTGAAATCTGGTGAGTCTTTACTTCAGCATGTTCAACTCCACTTGCAGTTCAGAGACACGGTTGTGCTGAGCCTTGTATGTATCTGTTAATGTATGTCTGGAACTCCCAGAGCAAACAAACAACGCATCCTCCTCACCATGCCAAGACAACTGCTGTAAACAACCTGCAAGGATCAGAGAAAAATGTGTGGATTCAAAAAATGATGCAAAAAACAAGAGGATTTCAACTTCACTTGGTAGAACAAACTGCTTTTTGCCTAAAATATTGCTCCTTTGACACCACTTCATCCAGAAATCACAATTATGCTATATAAATAACAAAAGTATTCACGTTTTCTTTTGTTTGCATTAGAACAACACTAAACAGGGAGGGTACAGTCAAATGTTATATTGTACAAAGACATTCAGAAATGGCCTGAACACAACAATTGGCTTCTTTTCAAAAAGGGACAAGAAGAAAAAGTGATAATAATATAACCATTTTTCAAACAATTTTTGGCCACTTAATTAGCTACAACTATAGTATCACTTTGCAGGTGTACAATTACATACAACATCCCATCTGTTGACATGCATACTTTGTGGAAGATTTGGAAATTTGGACAATAAAATTGCAATTGTATAGAAATCAGAATGACAGACTGCACTACAACAATTAAAGACAAGTGCTCAAAATATCATTTGTACATAAACAAGATAATTTATTATCTGTGTACTGATATGTTAGTTGTTCTATATATACCAGCATCATTAAAGTCACACTGTTGCTCATGTCGGTGCAGGGACTCCAGTGCACAGATGACTTCACATCCCCTTGGACAGTACACACACCTCACTTGGAGTCTTGCCAAGTCATTCCTCATGTATCTGCAATGTACAAATTCTGCCATTAATTGAAGATTGTGCATCAACTATGGAATTTTAGCCCTATGGTTAATTATGTATAATATAGTCAAGTAACATCCCTGCCTTGAGCCTGTAAGTTCCCGGGATAGACTCCAGTCCACCCGCAACACCAGTTCAGACAAAGAATGAATGGTCAAGTAACAATATTTAAAGTACTTGTATGATGCTTTGAAAACAGGGGACAATTTAAAACATGCTTAAAATACAATACACTTCAAGCTTAAAATACAAAACAGTTTAATAATAAGTCAATATCATGTTTGTATCTGATGAAACTGTTACTGTTTTGTTTGATTATGTTTTGTTTAAGTGTAAATAAAGACCATGGTACACACACTTGTGTCCAACCTCCTCTGCTTTGAGCCTGACACAATCTAACTGCTTTTGTTTTCAAGTTTTTACTCTTGTACTATTTTCTGTATATCATCATTGTTTCATAAATGTGTCTCATTTTAACAGGTTGATTTTTTGGCAGGGTGAAAATGTAGATGGAAATATGTCTTATATGCACCAAATTGTTGCAATACCTGTGGAGTGGGCGTAGGCTTGTGACACTGAGTGGCAGCCGGTCCTCAGGGCAGTTGTGGTGATGCACGAGCCAGCTGTGAATGCATGTGGTACAGAAAGCATGTTCACATGGAGCCTGTAAAGGTTCCTCCAGCACATCCCTGCACACGCAGCACAGGAGGCCTTCGTTCACATAGCCCACAAAGCGCTCAACATCATAGCCCATCCTGTTGGACACAAAAACCCCTCAGATATTAAAATAAAAGTTGAAATAAATATTAATGAAATGTAAGACTCTCTTGTCCAGAGGGACTTCCTAATTGCAAGGACAGAATTACATTAACAAACTTAATCAACTTGGGGTTAATGACCTTGCTCAGAGGTCCAATAGAGGTAGTCCTAGATTTAGATTTAACATTCATCCATGTTTACTGTAAATCCTCAATAACAAGGGCAATGGACTCAAACTCTACAATCTTCTGTCTGCCTTAAGACAGCATTGAGAGTAATTAATTTGAGCACTAAGGGTACTAAATGTTTATTCAGTGACAATGACAGCAACTTGGAAAGCTGCTAAACGACTGGATGGAGTCAGTTGTACATATCAGCTAAATGGCATGAAGGTAAGGTGCATGATCAACTCTACATATATACTACGCTATAACTGTACATAAAATATAGAACAAGATTTTTATCTAAATGATTACAATGCATCCCATTCAACACACTTGAACACACTCAAAATCCATAATGAATTCAATTAGATTCATTTCTTCAAGTTGGAAGAAATTCTACTTACCTGGCAGAAACTTCGACCCTCTGTCTTTCTCTCTCTCTCTCTCTAATGACAAGGTACCTAAGCCTGCTGGTTGCCATAGGCACACAGGACAGGGCTGCCAGCTGTTAAATGGAGATGTAATGAAGTTGGGTTATAAGGCTCACAATTCACAAAGAGGAGGAGGAGCCTTAATGATCTATACTACACCCTGCTGAGGTCCTCTGGGATGATCACGTGAGCCTGTTGTAGACCTAGTAACTTCACACACCTGCATGTCTATATTACAATAACAAGCACATGGGGGAGAGAGCAATTATTTGAATTACAAAATTAAAGTATGATCTACGGAAAAACGTTATTGCCCTCTACCTTTTCTGGGAATATGCTGACTACTGGAATCACAAACAACTGTTGTATTTTTTGTGTGCTGGGCAATTTATATGTTTAATAACAGATGGATTTTTAAATGACAGTATTGAAATATTGAAAATTACAATCTAGAAACAAAACCCATGAAAGATGTGTTTCAATATTAACGGTATTAATGTTGGACAACACCATATTCATCCCAAATTGATTAGTCAGGTTATTATTGTCGTTATTATCTATACATGGCAATACAGTAATAGAAATTTAGTTCTGCTGGGATCATGATGCAACATAGAACAAGTCTTTACATATGTATATTATTCATTATATACAGGGTATATAATTTATTACTACACATTATGAATTATAATAGTAAGTCTAACGCTACGTTCAGCATATTCTTCCAAGATGTGTATCTAAGAGTAGACAATAAACATAAAAATGACTCAAGCATGTAATCTACTACAGACCGAATTGGGGGCATTAACCAGAGCATGTTGCTTTAAGCGTTAACCTACGTCACGCCAACGTCCAGCCAATCAGAACGCCCCTGCGTCATTTCCGCGGGAGTTTGCGCGCAATTTAATGTCCACAAAAGCGAACATAAGCAGGAATACTTGAGTTGAATTGAGATACGCGTTTGAAGTTCGAGCACAACGTAAAACGCAGGCAAGTTCTTTATTTTGACAGTTGACAACAACATGACCTATTCTAACTTTTCGTAGTGAAAGAAACTTAATTTGAAAACTGAAACGAAAACTTAACTTGATGTATGCAGTTAGCAGGCTAACAGTAACGGTAACGTCAGCTCACTTCAGTGTCTCTGCTGTCTGTCTTTTAGCACATTTTCATTTAAGTCGCGAAAATCTGTGTTAAAACGTCAACCTTATAGATCAATAGAGGGCCAGGCCGTTTTATTGATCTGTTTTAAAGTTAAAGACAGGACCATGTGCACGAGCCCGGTCGCATAAGCCTTCAGTGGACTATGTACAGTTTCTCTATTATTAATAATGTGTTAAAGTGCTGAAGCAAAATATAGGACTCACATGCATGTAAACTCCGTTTACATGCACAATAGCTTACATGCACAATAGCTGTAGAAGACTTGCTGAAGATCGGCATGAAATCAAGGCACCTTTGTTTGTTAAATACAAATATACATAAAATATAACTATACGTCAAATATACAAATATAAATATATATTATACATGTATAGTTAAGTGTTTATTTGTATAACTCTAATGTCTGTGTGTTTATATTTTTATATATCTCTATATATATATCTATATCTATATCTATCTATCTATCTGTATGTATGTATGTATGTGTGTATATATATATATATATATATATATATATATATATATATATATATATATATATATATATATGTATGTATGTATGTAATAACATGTATGTATGTATATATATATGTATGTATGTATGTATGTATATATATATATATATATATATATACATACTATATATATATATCTATATCTATCTATCTATCTATCTATCTATCTATCTATCTATCTATATATATATGTATAAGCAAATAGAGCAAAGTGACTTGGCAATAATTAATCATACTAGGATGATTGGGGTAATTTAGTAGTAAATGCATCTGCATAGAAAATAAATAACAATGTGATTGTCCAATATAAAACGTTAAATCTTTACATACATACCATTTTAATTACAACAAAAAACTCATTTTTAAAACAAACAATAGTTTATTCATCCAAGAACTTTTAAATCAGACTAAAATGTAATACCCAGCATACTTCTCTTCCGGAGTAACCTTAATAATAAGCACAATAATAGCAGCACTGTGTCTTATTTTAAATGTGCAAGTATGATGTATTTAAATGCTCTGGTTTGTAATAAGAAATAAGTGGAAACATTATGAGTGAATATTTATATACTGTATGCTTACTTTGTGATCATAGCAATCCACATTTTGATATTCTCTTTAGCACCAGCATCATGCGCAGGTCTGCAGCCCCTAGTCAACTTTATGGCAATCTGTCCAAGAGGCCCAGGTTTATACCCCCTGCATCCACACATACTGGGGGAACTACCTCACCAGATCCCCAAGGGACATCCTCATCACCACCCGAACCTGTCCTCAAAAAGGTAGTGAAGGTCTACCATTAAATAAACAATTTGTTCTCAGAGTGAACTGATATGACATTTTTGACATTTTCAGTGATGTCCCTCAGTAATATGCTGAAAGATAAATGGCAATAATTTAATATTAAACCTAGCATGTTTCATAAAATTCATTTTTAGACCCATGAAATCTTCCATTAAGAGGCTTTAATTTTATGTTTGTGGTATTTCTAATGTTGCATTACCCGACAGAATATTTTCTTTAATGCTTTAACTTTTCATGCCACTTGCTTTTTTGATCCCATCTTACATGCTTCCCCTTAATGTGCATGCATTAAAAATGCCTTTTTTTTTATTTTAACCCTTTATTTGAATGCCCAACCTTGCTTGTACCCAAGTCCTTTTAAAATTATTCAATATTTGAATTTAACCTAAAGCTATTCTCCCACACACTTAAAAGTTTTTTTTTGTTTATGAACAGTGTAAAACATTCATCAAATAAGTATATTTTGAACCTTTCTTGGTTTTCTTTGGAATTTTTGTTGAAGTATGCGTAAACTGTGCATATGCCGAAGGCCTACTTTATTTGACTTTTTAGTCTGATGTAAGCTTTTACAGTGAGACTGCATACTGCCTAACTCTTACGGTGATTTTTGATTTTATCAAGGAAGTCTGGGCTCACTTTAGCACTGTAAAAGTATGAGCCACTGGGCAACTCGCAAGTAATACTTGTTCTATTATTTAGAGCTGCTTTCTCTGTGCAGGTCAAGGATAATTTGCCTGAGAAGAGTCTGGAAACTGTAGGCATCATCAAAGTTCCGGGCGAGTGTAAAGCTTTAGCCCGAATTCTAAATGCTGTGCCCCTGGGTGAGCGTAAAGAAATTGGCCTGGAGTCACATAGTTGTTTTACAAAGTCTGAGGAGCAGCCAAATCAAGAACACAAACAAACCACTGTGTCTCCAACTGGTAAGATGAATCATGGCCTTTTTTTAAAATTAAAAATTCACAAAATACAATACATATACAGTTACATGTCTGGACACACCTTTTTAAATACTAGTAACTTAGACCTATTGCCCTTTTTACTTCAGATATATCTAGATTATATAATTGCTATGTAGTTATGTAGTGCTTAGTAAATGATGACAAGGGGGAAAAAAGTCCACAGGTTCAGTACAAAAGGCTAACAGTCTACAATATGCTACACAACAACAGGACTTTTTTCTTATAATTGCATTTGTTTTTATTTTAATGGTATTGTAGGTTACCATAGAATGCATAAAAATGCAGGTTACATTGGATGCATAAAAATAAAGTTTTGTGGTAAATACAAGTTCTCAGGTAAATAATAAGTACTTGTCTAGTGTTAAATTCGTCATGTTACTGTAAACAAATATATATCTACATTTTTAAAGCGGGTTTGGAGTCTCTCGGCATACTCTCAGCCACCAGTGCTAAAGAAGTTCTTATACATGGGGATCACATGCTTAATTCCTTTACTATAATTTGCTGAAAACTACAGCATAAAAATGACAATAGGCAATTTGCAGGTTCTAACACGGTTTAATTAACGACTACATTGTGTTGCGTTTTCAAAGAGCGGTAGCGATGTTGACCCCACTTTTTATGTTTTAACATCATGTTAGTTACAATATCTTACGCCATTGCTTGTTGATACATTTTACTCTCGAGAGAGAATATGTATAAATACTATTTCACGCACAGACACACAAGTGATAGAATTCATGCATAAAACAATAAAAACCTCTGTCAGGATGAATAATGTTTAAATGGACAATATATGCAGAAAGGTTTATTATTTGTTTGTGATTAAGGGGCTTGGATCTGTTATATGTAAAGCGCTTTGCGATAATACCTGTTGTAAAGAGCGCTATACAAATAAAATTGAATTGAATATTACTAACATTAGAACAAGTGCAGGTTACGGCGATATGAATTGACTTAACAGACTTTGTAAGATAAAACAGTTGGTTGCTAAATCAAAACCGGGAGATATGTTCGATTAGATATTTCAAAATAATCCAAAGTGCTCCTCTTACCGACCAAATCAAGGTTGGTTGCTGGTTCACTGGTGAACTGCACGTGAGGTGAGTAAAACACGCCACCAGTAATGAATGTTAATAAAGGGAGTGTGATCGGAGACGGTGCGGCGCGCAAACTTAGCGCTGGGACTACAAAACTAGAGGAGCTGCCGCCGTGCTGAACTTGGCCACGGTTTTGGACGTGATTAAACTTCTCCCGTGACACGTGACCACGTCGCCTGAAGTGGGCCAATCGCGGTGCGCGTCGTGTTTGATTGACAGGAGCTCGGTTAGAATTATAACGAGCAGCCTGTAGGCAGATCCCAGGCAGAACTCAAGCTCACAGACATAAGCTCTTCTGAGCGCGCCTTTGTGCTCGTTTAGTGCCGGTACCTCTTGTTCACATGCAGTCGTTTCGGTCACGGAGTCAAGTGGCGAATGAAATATCAGATATTGAAAACTTGATGTTGTATTATCACAAAAGACCGGTTTGAATGTCAGTAGTCGGCACAGATGGATCCCCCCCCTCCCCCCATCCCCCCCAGACTCGCGCGGGTTTGTGCTCAATACGAAGCGCGCGGGCTTAAATAATATTAATACGCGCTTCACGAATTTGCTCATTCAAATATTGTGGATAATTTCCTCTCACTATATGGAAGGCTCTGTTATTTCTCCCTCAAGTTTAACGTTATACAGTCGGGTTTGTTATGTAGGTCAGGCCAGGCTTAAGCGCATTACTGAACCTGCGTCAGCTTAAGCTGAAAGGAATTTCAGCAAAGCCCTCCCCGGTAGGCGTGGGCCTAATCGAGGCTGGCCTAGTTAAGCCTGATTCTTTTTCTTGCGTCCCTGTGTGTGAAGAGAGAGAGAGATAGATAGAGAGTGTGAGTGTGTGTTGTGTAACAGAACCAACCAACACAGCAAGCTGCACACACGTGTGAATTTGTTTTTAAAAATAAAAAGATAGAAAAGAGGGGGGAAAGAGAAGATAGGGATAGAAACAAAGCCTTGAGTGCAGACCAGCTTAGAGCCAAGATGTCGGCTTTGTTCATGACGAGCAGCATTGTTGGCAAGGCGCGCTCCTCAAACTTCACCCTGTCTGAGAAACTGGACCTGCTCCGGCTGGTCCAGCCCCACATCCGCATTTTGGAGGAGCACACCAACAAGCATGCCGTGATCGTGGACAAGAACCGGTGTTGGGACAGCATAGCTGAGCACTACAACAGCTTGGGTGGAGAAAGGCCCCCCAGGACTGCTCAGGGGCTTCGGACCCTCTACAAAAGACTGAAAGAGAGCGCCAAACAGGAGCTTCTCCAGCGCAGTCAGTCCCAGCCCGAGTACCGGAGCAGCATCTCAGAGATAACGAAACGCATCATGGAGATGATCCCGCATCTTTTTCATGTGGGCGACAAAGAGACAAACGCTCTTCACAGGTGAGAACTGGGCACATGCATCCACACATAGCGTAAAAAGGGATGTACACAATACATAGACATCCAAGTAGACAGGCACAGATCACATAGATGATTACTTGCTTAGTGCTGAGGGTCTGATCTGCACCACATTTTAATACCAAGCTTACATTCACTCGCTTGTGCGTTCTAGGCTTGTCTCAAAAGCACTGATGCTGGTTAACTGAGCATCAGCTGACATTTACATGTGACACTCCCACCACAGGGTTTTTCCTCATAGGGCCCGCTTTTAAGGCCCAGTAAAGTCCCACAGGGGCCCCTTGTGGCCCTCAGAAAAATCTGATTTAAATGTATCAAACTTTACATATAGTGGTAACTGATCACATGATGTTAAAATTGTGTATTCAGTTTTGTCATTTTTTGGAAGTTTAAGAATGGGGAATTTTGAGGCCTTAATATACTGTAGGTCATATATGTGGTTGCAGTGTTTTTTCTCAAGTTGACTGTGAGTACAGAGGACTAGTTTTAGATATTGCTCTTGTAAACTATTATCAGTTTTCCTTCCCGGACACTTTACTAAAACTGATTAATTTGACCTGTATTCACGTTATGCAAGTATATATATGTTCTGGGATCTTATGATGCAGCATACCTGGAAACATAGTTCACACCTTCACACATAATCACACTGATATATTCATAGTAATGCACACAAGTACACATTCAAGAAATTGCAGTTCATAGTTAGAATTTACCAGCGTGTGTCAATATAATGTGAAGACTGCCTTTTTGCCTGCCTTAACTATTTATTGTGTGTTAGATTGCAGTACAAGATAAGCTCTCCCGTTGAGCAGCCCGGCAGCAGTTCTTCTCTTCCGGCGATGTCTGAAAGAGAAGTTGCAATGACGGTGAGGGTGGAGTCAGAGGACATCAAACCTCCACCTGATCTTCCTATGCTGGTCTCCCATAGTTCACCTGTTCTGACCCCGCAAAGTCAGGACGCTCCGCGTCAGATTGAGAATGAGGATGAGGAGGAGGAGGAAGAAGCCCTCGTCTCCCACGTTTATGCTGCCTCCATTTCTCCCTGCCCTTCCTCAGTTCACCTCCCGCCTTCACCTTCAGCAACTGCCCCCAGACGGAGTCAGTTTCATAGGGGCGGTGTTTCGTTCAGGGACCCAGTTTTGGAAAATGAGGCGTTGCAGATGATGCGAGAGGAGCACGAGCTTCTTCTCGCCAATCACAGGAAGCTTGGACTGTATTTGGATGAGAAGAGGGAGGGACTGAAAAGAAAGCAACAGCTGGAAGAGGAACTCCTGCGGTCAAAGGTCAAGGTGGAGAAGTTAAAAGCGGCCAGACTCCGTCACGGACTGCCACTCCTATAGTCTAAAGGGTACGGTGCTGCAGTTGTGCTTAAGAAAGGAAATTGCGATAGACATGTCAAACTCAGGTCCTGGACAGCTGCAGTCAAAGATTCATATTTTCGGTCTCCAAGCGACTTTGGAGAAGGCCTTGGATTAGATTGTGCTGAAATATGTAGCACTCTTAAATCCTCATTACTGTGGTCCTCCATGAAAGCCCTGTACTAGAACTTTTGGAAACACAATTTTCCCTCATTTTTCTTTGTACATAGATAAATACATTGTGTATCTGTATATATATGCCAAGACAAGGTTTTATGTGTTGTAATAAAATTCCAATGGCTTTAATAATGAGTGTTTCATTATACTTACTAAGAATAAGGTCATAAAAATCGGGGAAAAGTCGCTAAATGCCATCATTTTTTTTCATGCAAATATCCTAGAAATAACATCATTACCTTACAATGAATTGACAAAATATAAAACAATAAATTACATCCCCTTTTGGTCACACTTTGTATCTGGCTTATCTGTCCCACATGGTAAATAGTGCTAGCTAATTTTTTTTTGAGCTAGCTTCCTTGCTACTTCATTTACTTGAGTTATTCCCAAGTGATTGCTATTACCTTTCATTAACATATAGATAAAACAGTAAGTTTATGCTTATTATTTTTATTTAAATGATAGTGTACCATAGGTTAGGATAAGGTATCTTTAAAAAAAAGAGCATTAGTAAAGTATATTTTAAACTAAAGGGTTACCAATAAGAAACATGATCATGGCATGGAACGCTGGTATCTAAACATACAAATTGAGTTAAACAGCAATCTGTGATATAAGCTATTTGCTAACAAATTGGTATCATTGTGTTTATAACCTTAATTACTAATCACATACGAAATTGAGAATAGAAAATTGGGCCTTTAGTCATGTTATGAGCGTTGTCTCTGTGTAATTTGTCCACCATAGGGCAATACCACAACTTGGTATGGTATTCTTGATGGAGCAGTTTTGTCATGCTCTCTTGATAAGGATTCCAAAATAGTTATAATCAATCTCTTTTATATAAATAAATAAAAAACAATTATTAGTCCCTAATGCTTAGCTTGTTTTCTGATTTATCAGAACACTTAAAACAAAGCCAGTAAACAATGGTATCTCAAAGAAATGGTTTGACATGATGTCCTGAGTTCTGTCTGCTTAAGACAGGCTTACGAACAAGAATTACTAGACATATATTGAATTGATGGCCACACCCCCCAGTTGATTATTTTAGTTTGTCAGCAACGCAGGAATTGTGAGAGAAAATATACCCATGATAGCCCTGTACTAGACAGTCTACAACTAGTGAGCAGAACTTTATTTAAGTCACCCAAGTTGCTATACAAGTCCACTCCTCTTGTTTGTGTCAGTATTTAAGAGCTGAATAATATTTCCTAAAATTAAAATTTGTTCATCTACCATGCTAGATATGCAGCCATGCATGCTAACGTTAAAGTGTGACTTATTTTGTGTGTATGTGTGTGTTTTTAGCTCGATACTACAGTGTGATGTGGTGCAAGGCATCATCCAGAAAACACAAGCGCTGGGAGGGTGATGCTGTTCTTGTGGCTCAGGGACGAAGCGTCATTCTGAAAGACATGGAGGGGCAGAATATTGGACGAGGTGAGTTCAGCACTTGCTCTTACAAGAGTTCTCAGTAAAGGAATCCTAGTCTCTAGAGGCTTTAATTTAGTAACATTGCTTTTGAAAAACTCTCAAATTCTGACTAATTGATGAGGGTACATACTTTGGATTTCCCCACAGGTAAAATGAGCTAATACTATCAGGGTAGTAATTCAAGCTGCCACAAAGTGTTGAATAGCTTACCTTAACAGTAACTGTTTAACAGTTTACTTAACCGCATTTGACTGATTTAATCTGAAGGTGGGCCATAAGCAAAGGGCATTAAAGTGTTAGTTTTTCCACAGTTAATGTTGGTGCAATTGTAAAGGTGTAAACCCTAATTTGAAAAACACAAGCCACTCCTTTGGCTCTGAGTTCTTTCCTTAGCAGTTAATAGACCTATTTCAAAGGGAGACATGGTTGTGAAATCCTGTTTTTCTTGTACACACAGACATTCAAACATTTATTCATACAACAAACAGTAGCACTTTTTCTGTTTGCATAATAACTTGAGTGTTATTGTAGCTTGAGGATACACTGCTCCCAGATTAATTTTAAGCTTTGTTAGACATGAAGCAGTTTGATATGAAACTGTAGTAACCACTTTGCAAGCACCTAAACTGTTCTCAAAAACTACTGTAATAAAGCTATAAATAAAGGCAATAAAACTGTAAAAAATAATTGAATGCTAATAGCGCATAAAATAAAGCAAATCCCTAAATGTGCAGTTTTTACATTTGCTTTTCAAGACAAAATGGAGAGCCATGATGTGTGTTGTGTGTGTGTGTGTGTGTGTGTATAAATATGTGTCTTAAAGGGTCGGGCTATAAGGCATCCGAGCTGGAAGGCCTGTCTGAGGGCCAGACTCTGATGGTAGGAGGGAAGCAAATAGAGGTGATGGGGGTCATATCAGAGCAAGACTATGCTAAGGGCAGATGCTTTCAAGACGGTGCCAGGAACATTTCCACCGAGACGGACACCAAGGCCCCTGAGAGTCACCTTAAAGCACGTCCCTTTAGCAAAATAGCGCCCAGGGGAAAGCCCACCAGCGTTCCTGAACCCAACAGGACTGTGTGCAAGCCCAGACATGACCCCAGCGCCCCAGGTACAAACTCACACACAAGATTTTGAAACAGTAGTGGTGTATTTGTCTTGGCTAAAAACAGCAGGAAAGTACTGGCATCACTGACTGTAAGTAAATAGCAATAACATCTAATGCATTCACTTCACCCTGACATAAAGTCATCAGTAATAAATTGGTGGAATAAATTCATACCCTTGTCAATATTTTGTGTGATTCCTAAGGGTTATTCTGAGATGCCTGTTAAATGCAAGCAGTGATTATCAAATGAGAAAAATCATTTACTTTGGACAGTTGACTTCACTGGCCTTTGCTATGTTGATTCACTTGTGTGTTTTCTTTGTCACTGAAGACATTTAGGAAGTTTCTGAAGGGCATAGCTAAATGGAGGCAATTATGGAAACAGTTATAGGAGGGGTTTTAACTGGTTCGGTCCCAGGCACCACCATTCAAACTAAGCATTAGTCTGTGGCCCACTGTGTTTTGGGGGGAGGGAAGTATTTTTTTAATTATTGTTCAGATATACCCATTCAATTAATTATTCATAAAGATGCACAAATCATCTGGAAATGTTTTGAAAAGTAAATAAAATATAATAAATTTTAAATAGTGATTTCATTCATTCAATATACAAACCACTTAATCCCTGCCGGAGCCCCCGGCGGAAACCCACAGAAACACAGGGAGAACATGCAAACTCCACACAGAAAGGCCCTACGGTCCACCCGTGGATCGAACCCAGGACCTTCTCACTGTTAGGCGGCAGGTGGCGCAGTGGTCAGCGCCATAAGGAGAGATTTCAGTAGTGAGATTGGTCTTAGCAAATGTAAATTATATGTATGTTTATTTGATATAGAACAAGAAAGTAAGGTGTCACCTGAGGTGCTTGTGGAGTAACATTCTTGTACATGACGTAAAGTGAGTGATTTTTTGCCATTGCACACAGTGCACCACAGCAAAATGCGACTTCTGCATTTGACCCATCTGTGAATGAGCAGTGGGCAGCTGACATTAACAGTGCCTGGCAACCAGTATTTGCAGACGATGCCTTACTCATGAGTACCTTTACCAGTTTGAGAACCGGCAACCTTTGAGAAGTTTGAGAAGCGGCAAACGCCCTAACAGTCATGTTACCAACTGCCCCTAGTTCATACGTGATATTGATGATGTTATCTCACAGTTGGACAGCTTTAAGCACAGGTGTGAACACAACCAAAACGCCTTATTGCCAGGTATAAACTGATCTTCAACTAGGCTTCATAATGTGAACCTTATGATGGCCAGCCACTGCTGAATAGAGGGTTGGTGTTACCAATGCTGGCCTTAAAACAGAGAATTGTGTGAGGAAAACTGATTGCTCAGAGACTTCTCATCAGAGTAGGCAAGGAATACACAAACTCAGTAAATACTTTCACAACGACTGACTATTTTTATGTAAATCAGGAGCTATTGTGATGCCCCGGCCGTCACCTAATCACCAGTGGCTCTGTAATAAAACCAGACTGCCCTTGGTGGACGTGGTGGTAGATCCACACCTTACAAGTCATCTGCGGCCACATCAGAGAGAGGGGGTGGTCTTCCTTTATGAATGCCTTATTGGAATGAGGTAGGAAACTTCCTTTATTTCTTTTAATCACTGTTGAGATGCTCACTATCGAGATGCTTTTTGTGGTGTTGCTGTTAGTCTACAGTTGCAGGAATGGACTTTTAAGCTATTTATCAAATACATGTTAAATTCTGCGTTTGAGTATTGAGCAAATTTTTCACTGAATTTTGCAGATAAACAATATACCTTTCTAACCAAACATGATAACTTGCTCTTGCACCCCACAACTATTTCAGTCCTTTATCTTTTCTTGCAGATTGGCTGGCTTCTCTGGAGCAATTTTAGCAGATGAGATGGGCTTGGGGAAGACACTTCAGTGTATAAGTGTGCTATGGACTTTGCTGAGGCAGGGCCCATACGGTGGCCGGCCATTGCTGAAAAGAGGGCTGGTGGTGTGTCCTGGTAGCCTGGTGAAAAACTGGGCTGCTGAATTCAACAAATGGCTTGGAAGAGAGCGCATCACTGTCTACACTGTTGACCAGGTTTGTGTGTCTTTCAGTGACGTTGCAGCAGAGCTAAATATTTACAGTTGAGGATGTCATTGGAGTTGCTTATTAGAGAGGTTTTCACAGTACGTAGGGTCTTGGGCTCACATGCATCAATATAGCATTCACAACTGCTGTTATATAGTTGCGTCCTTTCAGATGCCATGAATTGAAATGTTGTATACAGTCTAGGCAAACTTTGTTCTTAAGCTAAAATGAGATGGTGAATGAGGCCCATGGGTTTTAATGCTCCTTTAATTTTCAGTTTACACTCATCTAATGCATCTAACGTCCAAATGCACAAAACACTTATAGATACATCTCTTAGATTATACTGCATTAATTCCTCATATTCTCCTCATCCATAAAGAGGGTGATTTGTGGTTTAATTCATTTACGAAAGGTTTTGTTTTATTCAAATATAGTATAACATTGTGGCATTTATTTTTCCTGTACAGTTTTAGTCATATGACACAATGGTATGAGACATTTGCATAAATACCTGCCTGTGTATGTCTCCATAGGATCACCGTGTGGAGAACTTTACATCCTCCCCCCTGTGTCCTGTAATGGTGATCAGTTATGAGATGCTGCTGCGCTCTGTAGAGGCGTTGAAGAAGCTAGAGTTTGGCCTGATTATCTGTGATGAGGGCCATCGACTCAAAAACAGCAGCATAAAGACAGCCAGCGCTCTCAATGCCCTTGTCTGTGAACGCCGGGTGATCCTCACTGGTTAGTTACATACTACACACTTCTTAATAGACCTTCGGGGGAGTACTTCAATAATTTTAAAACCTAAGATGCAATGCTTGATAACAATGACACGTACAGAAAGTAGAAGGTACAACAAAGACAAGATATTGGTTTGTATTTGTTGCTTTAAAGCAAATAATGAACAAACAATTGTGAACACTCAAAAACATACTTCTGGAAGAAAAAATGCATTTTGGAAAAGAAGATGACATACAAAGCCTTTTTTGTGTTAACTGGTAAATCTTAGTATTGTGTTTGGGAGAATTTAAAGTTTAAAACAAAAACACTTAAAACAGATGCTTTGTTGTCATAAAAAGAACTGGAGAGTGGAACTGTGTTGCCAACAGTGGCGTTGCAGTTGTAGTGCCCTCTGGTGGATAAACTCTGTGACGATAACACTCCAGTTTTTGTATTTTGTCTGCTGTTAGAAATTCTGACGAGGATTTATTTGCAACTAAACCATAACTCGTTAATTTGGTGTTAGTTTTGTCACATAATTTCAGAGTAGAATGGGGTTATTATAATAATCAAACCTTTTTGACCTTTGGTCAATGTTTGAAATTGTGCTTAAAATGGTTACGCATGGACACTGTTGCTTATTATACTGAGAATTGATTCGCCCTATTGTTTGCTGGTGATTGAACCAACATCAGAAGTAAAGTGGCAGAAAAATATTTAGAAATTTAGTAGATATTAAACAACCTGTGTTACCTCCAGCACAAATTGAAACACATGATATCTGTAACAGTTTAAAAAATCAGTTTCTGTTCATTTTGCTCAGGCACTCCTGTCCAAAATGACCTGCAAGAGTTTTACTCCATTGTAGAGTTTGTTAATCCGGGCATTTTGGGAACCTCAGCTGCTTACAGAAAGATTTATGAAGAACCAATCCTACTATCCAGGCAGCCCACTTGCTCTGAGGTAATGCAGACCTGCTTGCTGTGTCCTCCCTGAATTTCATCTATTTGTATTTTCATAAGGCAGATAGACATTCTTAAAGTTGTGGCACTTTTCAGGAAGAGCGAGCCATTGGTGAGGAGAGAGCGGCTGAACTCGCTCGGCTGACTGGTACCTTCACTCTGCGGCGGACGCAGGAGATTATCAACCGCTTCTTACCCGGGCGGTTGGAGTGGACGGTCTTTTGCAGGCCCACAGAGCTCCAGCTGCGATTGTATGCCACCCTACTGTCCACGCGAGCCGTTAAAGCCTGCCTCAATGCTACAACCCCATACACATCAACTTGCAGCCCTCATCTTGCCTGCATCAATGCTCTCAAGAAACTCTGCAACCACCCAGCACTCCTCTATAAGACATTACAGGTTTCCCAATCTACTTCCTGTTTACATTTATGGGATTTATGAACCACTCTTACCCAGGGTGACTTACCTTTTTTATTTAAAGAGACAGTCTTCCTAGAGCAACTGGGGGTTTAAGGGCTTTTACTCAGCAGCCTAAGTGTGATATTGCTGGAAGTAGAATGGAGCCAGACTCCAGCCCTTGTCCTCTTGGTCTTTAACTGGGTTCTCGTACCACTAGACCACAACCATATACGCTCCTATACATACTCTTAAATATACTATGCTGAACATGTCTTTTGAACACACATTGCTCTTTTTAATAATGTCTTTGCCAATTTCTTTCTATTCAAAGTCAAAGTAAACTTTGTAATCTCTACTATATACATGTACGTAGAGAGACGAGCCAACCTCCAGTTTCTACAGTAAGAATAAATAGGGCACGTAGAATACTGTATATAAATACAAATAAGTGACAGAGTAAACATATATATACTGTATATATATACACATATATATACTTTAAACAGAAACTATCTACTTTAAACTAGAGGTAGAACATATTGTAGGTAAAGCCCTATTTTAAATATAACTTCTGACGTTGTACTGTATGTCCTGTTTTATTAATGTCTCCCAACAAAAGCCTCTGTTGTCATCTGTATCGCTCACACTTAGTATTCCATTCAGAAGTCAAGCATTATATTGTTTTTAAGTATGTTTATTGTAGGGCTGCAACTAATGATTATTTTGTTAATCAATTATTAATCGGATAAAAAAAAGAAAAAAAAAATCATTTCCAGCATTTTTTAATAAACCCAACTGTCTGTTTTTATTTTTCTATATTTATTTTTTACTCTGTAACATTATAAAATATATTTTCTGATTAATTGAAAATGAACTTTTGGCCATTTTTAGCCAATTTGGACTCATTTTGTCCTATAACTCATTTTTGACTCTTTTCTGGGAGAGAACTAAATTTTTGTGCAAGATGGCGGTCCACATGAGAGTCCTGTTACAATTCTGTAACAGGACGCAGTGGACACGCGTCAGAATAATCACTGAAAATATCAAGCAAATGGCTGTACTCTGAGTAGAACACTGGTAGTTTTTGTTATTTATCAGCTAAAAATTGTTTTGTTCCATTGATGGTGGTACAGTGATTTGAGTGATCTGAAAATTTAAGTCACTCTAGATAAGAGCATAAATGGAATATTCTTAGTAGTGTAGTTTTTCCTTGTATTATTCTCCATCCAGCTGCTGGAGGATGTTAGAATGTCCAACTCTGTATTTCACCCAATAAACAACATACAGTCCAGTTCACCTTTTGTATTTTTATTGGAATAATTTATTGCCTGTTGCACATAAATCTGCTTATTTGGCATGTATCCTTCTTGACATCCCCTTTCTGGTCTCTGTTTTAGGAGAAGATGGATGATGTGCATGAAAGCCTCTCTTTGGAACTCTTTCCTGATGCTTACTCTGCTGGCAACTTTGGTGCAGAAGATTCTGGAAAACTGCTTGTGCTCATCGACCTGCTAACTGCTATACAGCAGGTCAATCGCACAGACAAGTACGCTAATACAGAGTTGAATGTTTCGGAAAACTTATTTTAACTAGGTGAAGCTCAGTAATGTGTGGTGCTTAGCAGTGTGGAAAGGATTCCTTGCTAAAAATATGACAAAAGTGGACCTTAGTTGATCTAACACTGTAGGTGACTGTGATTATTAGTTGAGGTTCAGGCTGGTAATCAGTATAAGTTAATTAACCCTATGGAATGGCTATTTAAGAACGTAAATCAGTATGATGAGTAGATACAATTGCTAAGTTAGCTAATCTTTTCTCAAGAAAATAACTGCAGAAAATTGAATGCCACAGTCAAATCGTCCAACATACCACTACCCCCTTACAAGTGATTTGTAAGAGACCCCAGAATATAATGTGGTGTAGGTTTACTTTTTATTTTTAGATTATTCAGTTTTAATTTGTCTATTCCATTTGCTTTCCATTCTCTTTTTCACAGGGTAGTTTTGGTGTCCAACTACACCCAGACTCTGGACCTGTTGGAAAACCTCTGTGCTCACTTTGACTACACTTGGTGCCGACTTGATGGACAAACACCTGTTGCCCAGCGCCAGCGAATCGTAGATGCCTTCAACAGTCCACATTCTTCACACTTCTTGTTCCTCCTCAGTTCTAAGGCTGGAGGTGTGGGGCTTAACCTGGTCGGAGCATCTCATCTTGTTTTGTATGATATCGACTGGAACCCAGCTAATGACATCCAGGTAAGCCCAGGCAGTGCTATAATCAGCAGGCCATTGTGTTCATCATTGCTTTATGTTCTGGGATGGTTTTTGCTTAGATGTAAAACACTCGTTGATGGGCACTGAAGAACTAAAAACAGGGAAAAGCACTTGAATTTTGAATTATATGAGCATTGTGATTTGCAGTTTTTCAAATTTTATAACCATGATGATGACTGTAGTGTCATTTCAATATTTAATTTAAAAAGACAATATTGAGTATAGAAAGTTGGATGTGGTACAGTATAAATGATCTAGATTTTAGCTGAAAAGTTCTTTTGACTCAGTTAAAAGAACTCAGTTAAAATAATATATGATATAATAATATACATAATATATTGCTCCACAGCGACAATAACACAGGGCTGCCCACAGACGTGCCTGACAATAAATTGGCATACTACATTCGAAAATCGGCCGATGCTGATATATTAAAGAATGATAAATATCGGCCCAATATATCGACCGACCCATATTGTGGGTGGCTGTTGCCTAGTGGTAGGGTACTCACCTAGGGACCAGAAATACCGTCATTGTCCCCAACATTGTCCCCGACAACAGTCCCTGTACTTAGGAAGTTGATACTTATATAAGAGCATATGATAAATGTAAATCTATGTTTTATGCTGTATTTACATGCTTGTTTCAGGCCATGGCTCGAGTGTGGAGGGATGGACAGAAGAAAACAGTTCACATTTACAGATTTCTCACTACAGGTTGGAGTGCTGTTTTTATTCTTGCAATAACATTGACTATTTCTAGGCCTTTCCTTTTACCTCACAGCTCCCTTTCTAGCTCTCCAAACGCTAGAAATTTTTATTTTGTGTCTGTAATAGATACATTGATTATCCATACTGTCTTAGTATTGTTCATATAGAGTCTTTACAATTTCACACAGAAACCATTTAAAGTGTATAGTTACAACATTTATCAAATTTCAAATATTTTACATTTGGGATATTAACACTTAAGTAGATTAATTAGACTGACACATCTTCATTTTTTATTTTAATGGATTTACTGGCATACAAGTGCAGTATCTATTTATATATCTTTTACAACTTTAGTATCAGTACAAACCACATGTCTAAGAATATTCTATTTTAATCCAGTGGAATAACTGCTATACTAATGTATCAGTCTGCTGAGTCAACAAGAACTCTGAGCTTTCTAAACTGCTCTTCATCAGGTACCATCGAAGAAAAGATTTACCAGAGACAAGTGAGTAAGCAGGGTCTTTCTGGTGTGGTGGTAGACCTGGGAAAAAAGGCAGAGCACATCAACTTCACAACAGAGGACCTTCGGGACATTTTCACTTTTGAGCCCAACACCTCATGTCTTACCCATGACCTGCTGGGATGTCGCTGTTCAGGAGATGGAAACACACCAGGTGAAAAAGACAGACTAATACTGCACTGAAGTTTAAGAAGGCTTTTATGCGTTTATGCATTGCTACACTAATGGTATCTGTGAGATGACTGTGGTTCCTTGTTGGCAGGGGTGCATGAGGAGGAAGCCGTATCTGCAGAAAGATCGTGTCAGTTGGGTCGTCGAGCTGAGAGCTCCAGAGCATCGCAGTGTGTGAGCATGTCCGAACTCATGCACTGGAGGCATTTCTCGGGAACAATACAGTCATATGGTGACGTTTACTTAGACTCTGCCCACAAACACATCACATATGCCTTCCAAAGCAGAACCTCAAAAACCCAAGCCAGTTGAAATCCCAAAACATAGTTTTAGCTTAAAGCTTATTATATATTTTACACATGTATTCAAATTAAATGAAGATATAAAATGTTTGAATTATATGTTTTGTCTCTGTTTCTCTCCAAAAATCAGTTTATTTGTGTGACCTTTCCAGAGTCTAATGTGCTCTTTATTTTATTTGTAATAAAATCTATCTTTATAGTAACAAATGAAAGTATACTTAGATCAACACTATGTCTGGGAGAGACTTCAGAATCTTTTGGTACTGGACAGTTCTAAAGGAGCACCTCGCCTCGATTTAAAAGAGTATAATCACCACTTTTCCATGAATGTGTAATAGCATACTGTTATTGTTTTTTCTCACAGGCAAGATGATGTATTACTGAACAACTCAAAAAATATCTTGTAGGTTGTAGGTCCCCCTTTAAAAATGGTTTGCTGGACATGTCCCAAAAACTGAAGTCGGGGGGGAAAACTAATAATAAGCATGTCAAAAAGAATTTTGCCGTGTTTAATATAAAATAAAAATTGTGTTTGTCATTAAGAAAAGTTAATCAGTACAACAAGATTGGCCCCGCCTCAAACCAGAACTAGACACATTCTTTAATTTAAGACATTATAGTCATACTGTATTAATATCACTTTCTCTTTTTTAAATTATTGTGTAATTGTGCTTTGCCACACTATTCTGCTGCCTCTGCTTGTTACGCACGGGGTACATAGTGCTCAGATTTGCTTTTTTTTTATAATAAAATATGGCATAAGGGTTTGGGAGCTTTGTTAGGAATGTGCAGCAGCTGTATATCAGTTTTCTTCTGAGTAAAGTGTTACGTTGCAAACGCAGACTGGCAAGGTGCTAGTACAAGGCTTTTAAGGAGAATGGTACACTGAAATGGTTTATTGCATGTTACGCCCAAAACACACCCATGTTTATTACCTTTGTAGTCCATGAGGCTGGCACAGTGACAGGTGTGTATCCTTTAAGAAGCAAAACTCTTATTTGAACAAGCCTTAAATGCTATTTGGATGTACATAAATATATTATATATATAGTTATATATTTTGAGGTTTACAAAGTAAGTACATTTTCTTACCAACAGATAACAGTAGTTCATGTATCACTATCACTTTTAAAAGTTACAACTCATGAACATTAAAGCATAAAGTAACTCATGTTTAATGTCATTCATGGAAAAGGAAGAGTTAAATGACTTAAGTTAAAAGTAATCAGCATTTAACTTAACTTAGCTGCTATCTACATTTGTTAATGTAAGTCTTTTGAAAAATGGCTGATCAGAAAATGAAGACTAGTATGACTTGCTTTCCTACTACATTTGATAATATCCATGTCTAGATTCCCAGGATGAGTAGATTTCCAGGTGTTTCTCGTCCAATATTCATTTTAGATATTAAGTTGAATATATAATCATTATTTGCTCTCTCTTGCTCCCTTTTTCTCTTTTGCTCCCTGCCTCTCTCCTACTCACTCAGTTGCTCACCAATATCCAGACTTTTTAGTCTCTCTCTGCCTGATGCTGATAACCCATTATCTCTTGGGTATGGATGCAACTTCGTAAAGCATTAGTTTGGTCTCAGAGAAGTTGTTGATTTTTTTGTCTCCAATTTTTTTAGACTATGCATATGTGTGTCTAAGAGTGTGTAGTAAGTATTCAGATGAAAAGGTCACAGACTTTGACCTTTGAACTGCCCCAGTGTTTCCTAGCATCTTTTGGTTATTGTTTTTTTAAATCATGAATTCTTGTGCAAATAAGGCAAAGTAAATATAGAATTTTAAACAGAAATTGCGCTGTTTGCTGATCCTGTCCCACTCTAAATTTAAACCTTTCCCTGAAATATACTGTAGTTCCTCAACGTGAACTAAATTTGTTATAGAACAGGACAGTGACATTTTGGTAGTTTTTAAATAATGTAAACAGATCTTAAGCTAATATCTGTCATTTGACACACAGTTCTCTCTATATCGTATTGTCTAGCCTAAATGAGAAAAAAAAAGATGCTAGGAAACACTGGGGCAGTTCAAAGGTCAAAGTCTGTGACCTTTTCGTCTGAATACAAACTACACACTCTTAGACACACACATGCATAGTCTAAAAAAATTGGAGACAAAAAAATGAACAACTTCTCTGAGAGGAAAAAGGGGCTAAACTGGAATGTACATTCAGTATTTTAGTAAACATACTGGTCTTATTGGTAACTATTCACCCACATACACTCACAAACTCACTAACACACTCTGCTCACTCCCATAAGCAGAGGTAGCATTAGATAATGATTAGGTTCAATAAAATGAGTTAAAGTTTCACTATAGCAGGAAACACGAAGCTGGTGAGGTTCACTCTGTGAAGTCCTCAGCCAAGTAAAGGAGCTCTCGAAAGGTAACTCCTTTGCTCTCTCTTTTTTTTTTTTTAACTGTTTGCGGTATTTTTTTTCTATTGTTTTGTTAAATAGGCTGTTTTACAAGAACATGCAAGGGAAGGAATGGTATGATATTGATTAGTGTGTGACATTACAAGACGACAGACTAGTTATGCTCTTGGTTTGACTTTGTTGAGTTTGTTCCTCAAGGGTGTTGCTTAGAATTGACCATATCTTAGGCATTTAATAGAAATAACAATCCAGGCCAAATTAAACCCTTTTTAAATCATATAAATGTATTTGCAAAGTCACGTCTGTCAGGGTTTTTTTTTTTTTTTTTACATTTTATCATTTCAGCTCCTTTGCTTTGACATTATCATCAAAGGTCATTGAGTCTGCGCAACTGTGGCCTATAAGACACCTAGGCTTTTTCTGTCTTCAGGCCACATCAAAGAAAAATGCTTCAAAATTAGTTTGTGTTTAACGTCCTTCCATATTTTAAGTAAGTCATTTTTTCAGCTTTTCAACATCTATATTTACTAGAAATGAAACCTTCAAATTTATATTTGATATCAAGGACATTAAGTTTAAATTTCATAATTATGTATTATTTATCCATATTTTTATACTAACTTGCATTAGTTGTTGCCTCTAAACTTGATGGGACCTAATTTCAATCTATATGAAAACAAAGTTCTTAGTCTTGTAAAACAAAACAAAATGCAAGATTATGAACTTTATGAGCGTATCTTGCAAAGAGAACATAAGGTTAGAAAAAGATGTAGAGAAGGATTAAAGAATGACAGCTAGACAAAGAAAGGAAACGGAAGTGTCTCAAAGTCACCTTCTCACACTTATAAGGTGTGTCACCTTCTGAGTATAGTTCAGTAGGACTGGTGAAACGCAGCCTTTATATCTTGCTTATTTGTATTTTTTTTAGGAATGGCTAAATGTTTGAAGACATTATAAACACAAAATTATTTGGTAACGTTATTTGGTTTATCTTTAAACATGTCCCTATGAACTCATTTGGAGGATCTTTTCAACAATAGAGTTTATAGAGTGCTGTAATCACTAAACTATTCATTGATTGCTTGTGACAATCATTCACCTTAAAAAGAACGGACCTATGTTGTGAATGATCTCTGGATATATGTCCTCAAAATATAGAAACTTTTGCTTACATGCAATTTGAAAATATATGCAGCCTCCAATTAACGTTTGGATTGCATCATATATTCTTACAAATTGGTTTGTCGTCAGGATTTTTCCTGAGAAACTTGAATACAGCCAGCACTTTATCAAATTTTTGTTTATCAAAAACATGTTAACCACACAAAATATCTATTGTTCATGTCCGAGACACATGTAGACACTGTCCAGTGCTTTTTACACTATTTTGATTTACTGCAATTTAATTATATCAACAGAAAACTGAATATTTAGAATGCTGTAGGTTTAAGTTATTCACTACTGGGACATGTGGGACATGACTATGAATATTGTATACCTGTTATTTTCTGTCAGATGTTTTAGTTTACACTCTTAAGTGTTATGTTGTTTGTGTGTTACTTTTATATTTCATTCCTAATTCGTCTATGAATATTTACATGCTCATTTTTATTGTCCTTTAATCTTTCCTTTTTCTCCCATCAGATCTTATTTCTCATAATGGCAAATACATTTCTGCTGTTCTTGAGTCTGCTCTTCTGCTGTGTAAGCATTATGTGTGTGTGTGGACGGACAATTTAAAGGTTGTGAATGAGTGATTGTAGTGAACACAGCACAGAACACAACATAATGTGGTGCATTTACCCCTACCCAAGGGTACCTCGGTATCTCTTTTACTGGCTCAGAATCTACTGGAATTTTTGTGACTTTGTGAAGACATTTTTGGATCTGGACATGTCCTCATAAGGTGCTTTTTTAAAACAGAAAAAGTCAAAGTAAACTTTGTCATCTCTGCTATGCACCATACAGATATACAGAGAGACGAGGCGACGTGGCTCCAGTTTGCACAGTGCAACAAGAAATAGGGAACAAAGAACAAATAGTGCACATGGAATAAACAATATATGAATAGAGTACAAAATATACACTTTAAACTAGAAATGGAGTATTAAATATAACTTTAAACTAGAAATAGAAGTAGAAAGAGAGACAATTGGGATGTAGTATTAACCTACAAAAGTGGACTGAAAGATTGACTTTTACACTGAATGTGCATGAGGTTAGTAACAGTTTCAATATGAAGAATTCTATATCCAGTCTATTAATAAAACAGTATCTTAAAAAGTACGACTAACATTTAAGTTCGTGCAGACATTATAACAGCAGTGGAGAACCAGAGTCTGCAATAATTTTCAATAATTTGTGCAGATACAGTTAGTTAGAAAGTGACCAGTGATATGTACATTCAATGTTCAATGGTTGTACAAATAAGTAGCGGCAGTGCAAAATTGTGCAAATATTATAGCAGTGTTGTAGCAACAGTAATTTGAGGACGATTACTATTTCAATCGTCTGGCATTAAGTGTATGCCAGATCAGCAGCAGTTTGGAGTGATAATACTGTACAGTTTGTAAATATAAACATTATTCTTAAACATCAAGGATATGAAAAACTAAAAGTGTCAAAAGACTAGTGAGGATATATTTAGGTGTAGATGTAGTAATGTTTAGATCTAGTAAGCACACTACAAAGATAAGATAACCACGTGTATGTGTGGTTGCATGGACATTTAAGATTTACAGTTCATCAGGGTCCACTGTATATATTTAAACACCACATTGCTTCAGACTTTCTTAGAATCATTTAGATTTTAATGTGAATGTAAAGCAAAAGCCTTAACTCTTACTAGAACACAATACATTTGTCATACCACATTGCTCTCTTTTATTAATCAGTAACTGTATTGTACAAAAGGGCAATGCAAAAGTATTGCATAATTTATTTTTTAATCACTAAATTATGTATTGTACCAACTTGTTAAGCGAAAAAAAAGCAAAATGAATGTTTGAAATTGGATCAAATTAAATTCAACTGAATGTTCAAACTGGATTTCTTAAAAGACCATCTGCGTTCTTACATGATAGTAAAGCATACAATTTTGGATTTTGTTCATGTTGTCTCATTTTGCTAGAGACTTGCATTTCATTCTTAAGTAGCAAAGAAAGACAACTACCTCACTGCCTGCGGCTTTACAGCACTCTAGTACAAGCCAGTTACTAATTCGTAATGGCTGACTAACTGACTAAAGCACATCATTAATTTATTAAAGATAATCATTTGTTTACTAATGACAACTAGTCTTGTAAGGTGTGTTATATCTGTTATATCTGGTCTTGTTTACATAGGCTTATGGAGCCAATCTGGAGGACAAGAAAGGACCAATGGAAGATAAAGTTCTAGATGTTCCAGAGGACACAGTAGTGCCATATGCCATTTTTCATGTAAGCAAACATCACCCCATATCAACGCTTTCCTCATCTGTTTATCACTGTGCTGGTTTTGTTTGTATTAGAAATTAGAAAATGTATTTAATATATTTACAATCATAAAACACACACAAAATAACCATATATTTCATATTAAAATCCATCAGAAACTACATCAAAGGAAGTTTCAGATTCTATTTTGAGTCATTGGATTGCATGCCACATTGTTCTGTTTCCACCTCGCACTGTTTTATCTAATTTATCAACTGTGTGTCTCCAGTTTATATCCAAAGAAGATGGTGTGTCATCATATCGCTTAAATGGAGAGACAGAGGGAAAGATTCGCATGTCTTCAGATGGCTGGCTGTACCTTGCAGAACCGCTGCAATGGAGCCCAGGGAAAAAATATGATTTAACTGTAATATATATATATATATACATATATTATATCTAAAAACATTTACACATCATGAAGGAACAATAATCCTAAGTCACATTTGTAAAACGTCTTCCAAAATGTAATGTCATCTTTAAATGGAATATATTTGTTATTCTGTTGGAAAAAATCCCAGCTAAAAATTGATGTCCCTCATGACAGGCAGATGTTCAGTTTTTTGGTGTTTATGATGTCTGGGACACCTAAATTTGTTCTTGTTCATTTCACACAAACAATGGTAGGGTGTTAATTATAATTCATGGATTTAAGAAAATCTTTACTAGTTCTGATTTCATAAAAGAATATATATTAGAAAAATAATTGAGTTTAAATAGCTGTTCACTTAAGCTTAAGTGATGCATGAAGAAAATAAATGTCTACTTTTGAGAATGTTAATGTAGATATTGTGAGAACATCATTTTGTCAGATGGGGTTCTATTGACATGCAGAATAACTCTAATAACAGATGATAAAGTTGTGAACAATTTTTTGCAGATTGAGGCACTTTCAGCTGACGGTGACACACTTGAGGGACCTAGCTTAGTTACACTCCAAGTTGTGGATATCAACAACAATGCTCCAGTTTTCACTCAGATCCAGTACAGTGGAAGCATCAGAGAGCTTTTGCCTGCAGGTGATAAAGATAACAATTATGATGTGATGAAATATTTACAAAATATATCTGCTATTGTGATCTTGTCTTTCATTGTCCATGTAGGTGTACCTTTTGTTCAAGTGTCTGCTACAGACAGTGATGATCCAGACACCCCCAATGCACAACTGAGATATAGTATTGAGAGTCAGATCCCTAATCCTACTAACACTCTTTTATTTACAATCAACTCCAAGAATGGGGAGATCTCCACTACAGAAGAGGGTAAGTATGACATAAAATATTCAGTATATTTGTGAAAATATATGGATTCTAACTCCCAAAATGTTCTGTCATTTAGGCGCAGCATTCTTGAGGGCCAGGACTGGAGTGGTATATAGTCGTGGAGAGACCAGAGGCAATTTTGATGTTTTAAAGCGGAAGTTTAATGAGTTCTGCTCTCCAAAGGAAGATGCTTTCATTGAGAACAACCCCTTCTTCACTTGTGTCCAACGTGCTGGTGTGAACATACTCTACACAAACACCTACCTTGATTACACTGACCTGCACATTCATGAGAACATGCAAGTTGATTTTATGGTCATGTTTTTGTGTGCAGAGGTTTTTGTGACATGATAAACAGAAGGAACAGAAGCAGTTTAGTTTTTAGAAAGCACACAAAAGTTCACATTAATGTTTCATAAAGCATTTTTTTTTTTTAATTGACCCGTGCATAATAGCTTCTATTTAGATTACTGATAAATCTTGTAATTATATTCATGGGTATGATTATTTAAACATAGATCATTTAAACATTTATCATATAATGTGCATATACTTTTATTTAAATATTACAATATTTGCTGTGTACCATGTTTTTTATATTTAATAATGTTCTCTGTAATTACATATCCCATATTTCTTGTTATCATCAATTCTGCTTGGCTTTTTATAAGCATTTGTTTACATGTACACAGAAAATAGGCACCTGACTGCTGCTGACCCAGATTACACTCTAATTGTGCGAGTGGAGGACTTAGAAGGCAGAGAACCAAATGTTTTGAGCACCACCACACGAGTCAACATTGTCGTCACGCAGAACCTCTGGGTTAACCCTGGGCCAATCAACATAATGGAAAATAAGATGGCAGAATATCCCCACCTCATAGCTTCGGTTAGTTCTTAGACTGATATATATATGCTGTATATATTATTTAAACAGCCATCCTCAAAGATGTGTGTATGCTTCCAGGTGCAATCCAATGAGCCAACCGCCCATTACAGACTTGTACAAAAGGAGAAAGAGATTTCTTTTCCTTTCAGTATCACTGAAGATGGAGAGATTTTTGTGTCAGAGCCTTTGGACAGAGAGCAGAAGGACATGGTACAGCATCGATACACCCAAGCCAGGGCCATATGCATGCAGAGGTTAAAATGTACTTGACAGGATTGTCAGTCACTAAAAACTCAGAAACTCTGAAAAACTTTGAAAACGTTTCTGTTCACTGAACTATTAAGATTATCTTTCATAATTTGTCATCTTGATTTACTGTAGCACCTATTTTCTCAGGCTCTAGAATTTTGCAGTTTGAGATCTTATGTATGCAAAAGACATCGAACACCTCTTCCACTTCTACTAGCTATCCAGTCTACAAGATTGTCATTCATTTTAAAACCATACATAGATCAGTCACTTTTATGTCAGAATCAACTGCCAATGTAGCAGATGCTCTTATCATTAGAGACTTTCATTTTGTAATTACAGGAATAGCCCTTCTTAAGCTTTTTGGGGTTAAGGGCCTTGCTCAACATTGATCAAATACTGACATGATTTTCTATCGGCTGAAAGGAACTAAAAAGAACGCTACATAATTTAATACTATTACTATTTGTTTGGTTGTGTGTTAAGTTCATCCTAGTGGTTCTGGCTGAAGATGAACACGGTAATGAAGTGGATCCTCCTATGGAAATTCAGGTAGTGGTAGGAGATGAGAATGACAATTCTCCTGTGTGCATTCAGGCTGAAAGTGTGTTTGAGGTGCAGGAGGACGAGTTAGTAGGTAAGCATGGGTGAATATACAAACACACATTCATAGTTAATGTATTTTCAAGTAGTAGCAGTTCTAGTTCGGAAAACTGAATTACATTTCTTTTTTGATGTCAGCTTCAGGTATTGTCAGAAAGCATCTTGCTGCATTGTTGTTTCGCAGGTAGCATTGTCGGTGATCTGTTGGTTCATGACGCAGACAAAGAGAACACAATTAATTCCATGTTAAGCTACACAATTATGAGCCAGACCCCTACCACCCCTTCTAGTGGGATGTTCTCCATTGACCTCACAAAGGGACGGATTCAGGTGGCCAAACACAATTTCCGAAGGAAAGATGTGCCAGAGTATCACATGAAAATTCAGGTTACAGATGGAGGTGAGATCTTTATTACATACAGTAGACTCAAACATGTTACGTGTAAACACCAGACCTCAGTAGAAAAACATTTGCAATGATGCAGTGCTTTGAGTGTGGATCTAAATGCTACACTAGTATGGATCTAATTAATATATGATAACTATACTAGTGAAGAACAAAATAATTAACTGTAATAAGTGTAGCTGACACAACAAATTTCTCTCTTTGTGGCCAGTACCTTCTGCATGGAACTATATGAGAAACAGCTGCCAAGTACTTTTTCAAATGCTGAGTGAAATCACTGCAGTCTCTTTAAAATGGGGTCTTCTGGAAACAACTACAATTTAAAAACAAAAGAACTTGCACCTGGAACAATTGTTAGTGCTGAAATTAAAAGTTCTGTTAGTTGAGAGCTTATATTTTTGCCAATTCTTTTTTACATACAATTAATTTGTAATGCATTAGTTTAAGAATTATGCTTACATGCAAATATGGAATGAGGCAGAATTGTAAAATGTGGCTAAAGGCACCTTCAAGTATGAGTCACATTTAAGGATACTGCAGCATTTTGGGTTAGATTGCTTCTTTAGAAAATAATTTCCACACAATTGTCAGGGATGCAGAGGGGAATGGCCCTTGTGTCTGGGCAGATTGTGTTTTATATTACTGTATTTTAAATTCTCATTATCAAAATGTTTCTCTATTAAATGGCCACATTAGAGAAATAAAAGTACAAAAAAACTATAAGTAATGGTCAAATACGACATGTTTTAACTTTTGTTCTAGTTTACATTTTTTTGTTAATCTTTCTTGAAAAATCATACAATGCCACAAAAATTGCAGTGAATACATGATTAATGCCTTATCCCCTTGTATCCAGTTCACAGCACAGAGTGTGAAGTTCGCATTAAAATAATTGATCGCAATAATGAAATTCCCATCTTTGAAAAGAATGATGTAAGTATCTTGCATTTCTTTTAGGATTACTTGTGATTTGTATTATTTGTGTGACCTAATCAGCTGTGCTTGTTGTTTCCATTTCAGTATGGGAGATATAGTGTCCCTGAGCTTTCTGAACAGGGCACTACTTTGCTGACTATTAAAGCCACAGATGCTGATGAGCCTGGGACAGGTAGCTCCAGGGTAGAGTATGTTATTAGTAATGGAGACCCAGACAAATTATTTGCCATAGAGTCTGACGAAAACACTGGTGAAGGACGAATCTACATTGCACAGGTAGGATGACTTGACAAATCTCCCTAACCTTATAACACTAACTGAATGAAATTGAGTTGTTTAGCTGTTGCATCTAACTTGGAAAAGTTCTCATTGTTCTTTTGCCTCCCTCTTTTGTTCTTTTTAGCCGCTGGATTATGAGGTTCAGTCTGTCTATAACCTTCAGATTGATGCACGTAATCCCGAGCCCCTGATTAAGGGAGTGGAGTATGACAATCGTTCCACTGCAGTTGTTACCATTCAACTGGTAGATGTGGACGAGCCTCCAGTGTTTGAAGTGGACATTCTACATGTCAATCTTCCAGAAAATATTACAGTAGGATCTACCATCTTGACAGCTGATGCTAAAGACCCTGAGGGAAAGAAAATCATGTAATAAACCCACACACCACATATATTATTATTACTGTTATGGATTAATATTATTGATAGGTGTATATTCTACCAGTGTGGGACATTATTAATGAACTCTTTTAACCCAAGATGCTGTTCAAACATTATGGAACACTAGTATTTATTTTGGTTTTTAAAAAAAATAATTTTATGGCGGCATGGTGGCACAGTGGTTAGCTGTCTGGAGAATGAATGCATGAATGCATGAATGAATGCATGAATGCATGAATGCCTTGAATGCAATTTCCTTGCATTCGACAAAAATGCCAAATATTGACTCAACTATGCCCAAACGGTTGATTGGAGTGCCTAGAAAACTTAAGATGCTTTAATGCTTTTCTAATGTAATGCTTTAGGTGACCCAGATCACTAGTATTAAAAGCACATTGCATGACCTCTGCTTTGGCCCTTTTTTAGGTTCAGAATGGAAGGAGATGAACATGGATGGCTGGAGCTAGATACAGAATCTGGAGAGTTGAAAACCAAAGCAGAACTGGACAGAGAGGTGGTTGACCACATTAATGTCCGAATAATTGCCTATGAGACAGGTGGGAGCAGTGTTTTGTCAATTATTACTATATATAAGTTCTATTATTTCACTGAATTTACCTCTCAAATATAGATCAGATGAGGACATGAAAGACAGTTAGGTTAAATGTGTTTAACCACAAGTCTTATTTTGTGCATAAATTAGATGGTCTAAAGCAGGAAAAGCAAAAGGAAGTGTCTATCCAACTGATGGATGTGAATGACAACATCCCGAAGCTGCAGCAGTCTCAGAGCTTCATTTGTGTCCAGAAGCTAACCCCTGTGATGCTGTCTGCTGTGGATGCAGATGCTCCACCCTTTGGGGAGCCCTTTACCTTTACACTGCATTCAAGCCGCAAGTCACCGAACTGGGAGATCAAACCTGTGGATGGTAGGCAGACTATTTTCTTTACTAAGATTTTAGCTTGCCAAGCTAATACTGAATAAAAACCTATAAAGGATAAAAACCCTGTGAGTACTGCTGTACTGAACTCATTAAAAATGTGTTGGTTTGTCTTTTGTAGGTACGTCAGCCGAACTTGTTCTAAAAAAGAAGCCATCCACTGACCAGACCATTGTTGTACCAGTCAACATCAAGGACAATGCTGGCATGGGTATCACACAGAAGATTGAGGGTAAAAAATCTTAGTCATCATCTCTGCCTTTTACAAAACATGAAAAACTTAAGTGTCAGTGCTTTCACTAATGATTTTCTGTCTTTCAGTGCGAGTGTGTAACTGTACAGCGTTGGGTTACTGTTACACGGAGCCAGGCACTCATGCCTGGAAGCTTGGCGTATCCACTACAGTTGGCATTCTTGGAGGAATATTTGGATTTATCAGTAAGATACACCAAATATAAACGCATTTAATATAGAGACTAGAAATATTTTAGGGAACAAAGATGACTGCAATAAGCAAAATATGTACTGTAATTGAAATAAGAGACAGGATCAGTTTGCAGAAAGAATCCATTTGCTCAAAGGTATTATTTTTGTATAGGTATTATATAGGTACATCTTATGATTAATATTTTTAATGTCTTGCAGTACTTTTGCTGATTATCGTGATTTACCGTTTCAACAAGAAGGACAAGAAGAACACAAACTTACCTGATGGAGAAACCAATGCCATGCTCTAAATGCCACATTCTGCTGACCCATCCAACATTCTCATGCCGGATTTAGTTATTACTCATAGAGCTTGCTTTAAAAAAACTGTTCAAATATTGCATTGATCAAGTTTGTATAACTGAAGTCTACCAACTTCAATGGCCTAGTGGTTTTGTCAAAGATTTTGTTGAGATTTTTATAACATTTTCAGGTAATCCTATCTATTATTCAGGTAAATTGTTAATCTTAACACAGGAATATTTTCCATGTTATATTGTAGGACCGTTTCCTGCCTTATAGCCAGAAAGCCAGAATATTCTATATTCTCTATTAGGTATATCATGCATACCTACGGATATTTCAAGAGGTAAGTAACATGAGAAATTAGGGCATCCCACTCACAAATATGCATTCAAAAAGAAACTACCGTGTACCACAGAATAGTATTACAGTTGGTCAAATGAATTTATCAACAGTTTTGCCAGATTGGGTGTTTTCCACCCCTTTGTGGTTTTATTATTTAATTCAGATAGTCTTGCTTGGGCAGGTTGTGAAAACAGTATTATTCTACCAAGCAATATGTCACATTATGTTCTAGCAAAATTGTGTATAAAAAGTAATAGTACACTTTGTGGCCACTTATTTTCTATTGTTGATTTCCTATTGTTGTTACACAGATGCTATATGCACCATTACAATTTCTGTAACTGATTACATAATTTAAGAATTAATTTTAAACAAGAATCTGGACAACAAAATGGGACATTTTTTAAAAATAGATTTGACTTATTTTACATTATGACTGGGTGGGGAAGTATTTACCTAATATGGCATCCCTGTTTACAAACTCTCGAATGGTGGGAAAATAAAATGCACATACAGTACTGTGCAAATATTTTAGGCAGATGTGAAAAAATGCTGTAAACAAAGAATGCTTTCAGACATATAAATGATTGTTTATTTTTAACAATTTACTAAATGCAAAGTGAGCGAACAAAAGAAAAATCTAAATCAAATCAATATTTGGTGTTATTACCTTTTGCCTTCAAAACAGCATCAATTCTTATAGGCAAAGGGTGGTCACACCAAATATTGATTTGATTTAGATTTCTCTTTTGTTCATTCACTGCATTTTGTTGATTGATGAAAATAAATGATTAACACTTGAAAGCATTCTTTGTTGACAGCATTTTTTCACACCTGTCTAAAACATTTGCACAGTACTGTATATTAATTAAGAAAATCTTATTTTGGGGAGTGGGTGCCCTAACATCATGTTGCTCAGGGTCATGAATATGACGACATTTTATTGGTTCCATTTACACCTGCCATTAGCCATTCTTCAACATTGGCTTAGTTTTTAATATAAAAGCTTGAAAGTAAAACTGCCTTGTGAACAGGGTGTTTTAGAGACACTCCACCTGCTTTCAAATAATCTCCATTTCTGTTTACTCACCAAAGGAGCTTGTGCTGTTTGTTGCTTCTTTTTTATTGATTTGAGTGTGAATGTGGTCATAAATCTGTGCCGTCATTCTAAATGTGCTGTATGCTACAGTATATTGAAATGTTATATACATTTGAATATTTATTCTCATAATCTAATTGCTTTAAGAGTTGAAAATCACCTCGTCACTGACTAAAGAGTGAATCATTTGGTTTCAGGATGGAAAATACCCATGTAAACATGTGTAGGTAGTTAATAAATAAATATTTCTTTCAACCTACAGTATCGTGAGATGTGGAATAGGGTTGAGCAAACATTTTTTTCGGCAAAATGGATATGTATTTCAAATTTAGTTTGTAATTACTTGCAGCATTTAAATATAGAAGCTTAATCATCATATTTGAAAATTGCACTGAAGTAATTGCACAGAAAAGGGTATATCAAATACTAAAAATGAGTTAACAAGTTGTAGCTAAATTGTTCATTTTTCTTTTAATAAAAATACATTTCATCAGGGCCATTATCATTATCAGTATTGAGTACTGATGAGTTGAACTCCAATAGTGGAGAAAATTCTCTAGATGTCCTGAGTATTAAAGGCAAGCCATTTTTTTTAAACAAAATGAATAAATGAAGTCTTCAGTCTTGTTTCATAAAAACACTAAATGAAATAATGAACACTGTTTTGGAGCTGCTTTAGTCCCTCAGGACCTGTAAGCCTTGTAGTCAGTGAGAGAACAATAAATTCTAAGTTGTATTAAATAATTTTGCAGTTGCCTTTAACAGTATCAGTTCAGGAACACAACAAATTTATGATGCAACAAAACATTACATAAAGACTAGCTGAAAAAAATGTCTTGCAACGGAGAAGTTATGTCCTTGAGTCAGATAACGTGACGCACGTCACTATAAGACTAACATTTTAAACATTTTTGCTGCATGACATCTCCTGCAGTATATGCACTTTTTTGGATGCATAAAGTTGAACACTTTTAATACCTAGAAAAACTTGCTATAAATGCAGGTGTTTGGATTCAAATAAATAAACATTTTTAATGCACATTAATGTTTGACCCTGATTGTATGTGCTAGGATCTGAAGAGCAGAAAAATCTTTCTAATATTTTGCTGTCAATAGACCACAACTACCTTTTACAGGTTATATCTTAACGCTATTCTGTAAACATGTGCACAGGGGCTCTAAAAAGTCAACAGTTCAAAATAAATGTAAATGATTTAATTGCTCCGCGAAAATTCCAGGTTGGTCGCAGAAGTTAAACTGTGCATGATCAGTGTCCATCTCGACATCTCTCGGCTCCTCCCAACACGCCTGTTCGAGGCCGCGCCCACTATGTACACGTCATGATCGCGTTCCGTGGTTTTCAGCGAGACCTGCTGCTGTTCGATTCCAAACATTTCTGAGTCGACTCGGATACTGATTCCACATGCTGGGAATCGAGAGAATCATATCAACCAGAGAGTATTTACACTTTGTCTATGTCGCGTTTAGTTGACAATGGGTGCGTTCGACTTGATGCAGCCGCTTACAGCGCTGGCTTAAAGCAATGCATTCTGGTATTGACGCAGTGTATCATGGTAAGATTTTTTTTGTCCGGCTTCAGTCTCCAAGAGAGTCGCGCTGCAGACCGTCACCACGCGTCATCGTGTCACGTGGTACAAAAACCTCGCGAGAGCAAGACGCCTTAAGACAGATCCTGCAGCACCTCTCAACCGGCTGCACGAACCGGGAGCCGCCTCCGTGACGACACAGCTTTGCCCTTATTGGCTGAAGAAATTTAGGGACGCGCATGACGTATGTGACGTTTGTA